>JAPPVO010000019.1:78018495-78422545 GCA_030407325.1 Camellia japonica | reverse complement strand
CTGAGACTTAGGTTAATAGCATTTTAGCCCCTACTTTTGTAAAAGTCTGCAAAGTGGCCCAATAAAGGATAATTTTCCCGTATATTATCATAATTAAATCATAGAACACCACTTTATAGTTGAAAATACCCTAAAGCTTGGTTTTGTTTTATTTACCTCCTAATTTATAAATTAAGTCATACATTTTATTTTTATTTCTATTTTTATTTTTGTTGTTCTTTCATTTATTATTTATTTGAATAGAATATTATTATTTATTTGAATATGTACATAGGTGTTATAAATACTATTTTGGTGGAAAATTGGTTGAAAAATAAAAATAAAAAAATCTAGATAATTATGCGTTCCTTAGTCATTAAGCTAGGACCCAAGCTTATTTCCTATAAATTGAGAACCATGTCTCAATTCCCAACACACACACATATCAGCAGCCAAGGAGAGAGTGAGAGAAGGAGAGTGTGATTAGAGGGAAATAGAGAAGAAGAAAAAAATGAAAAGGAAGAAAATGGTGCCTTCTAGGGTCAAGGTAAGAACACACCCCTCCCATGTCTTCTCCAATTCTTTCAACCATCTCATCCTATTGTTTAGATGCCCTCTTGTGTTGCATATTAATGTTAAATAGGGTTTTTGGTGTGTATGAAAGTGTGGGTTTGAGCTAGTGACATTGTCTTGCAAATTTGTCAAATTAGGCACTACTGTAACTTCTCTAATTTAAAAGAAATATCAAATTTATTTATTTCTCAAATCTGAATTTAGTGTAGGCTATTTGGTGTGTTTAGAGCTTGTGATAATTTTATTAGCCCCTAATTGTATAGCGACCCTGGTTTTCCCTCCATTGATTAGTGTAATCCGGACTTGGTTCCGTGGATGTTGATTGTTGTATATATCTTGTTTTCATCCTTCAATACTTTGTATTTGAGTTATAGGATGTTTTGGGCAGGTTTGTTACAGGTTGGGTGTGATTGGGAGCAAATGGTTGTTACCTAGAATTTTGATTCTTCGCTCGAGCGAGCTCCTTGTTTTAGATCCTTCGCTCGAGCCAGGGTTCCTTCGCTCGAGCGAGAGTTGGGTGATGTGTCTGGTGGCTCGAGAAGTCTTGCGCTCGAGCCTGCGTCTGCGTCTCGTTCTAGACCTGAGAGTTGTATTTCTTGGCTCGAGCGAGCGAGGTCTATGTTTTGGGTTTCTTCGCTCGAGCGAGCATTCTGTCGCTCGAGCGTACTTCTGGGTTGCAGACCTGAAGGTTTGGATTGTAAGCTTGAGCGAGGCTTTCTACGCTTGAGCGAGGATTCTTTGTGTCTGGTCGCTCGAGCGACCACTTCTTCGCTCGAGCGAGCCTGTGTTATATCAGTAGACAACAGCGGGTAAACACTTCACTTTTTCATCCTCCTTTTCTTTCAAACCCTAGATCCAGAGCTCTCTCTCTCTCTCTCTCTACACACTTCTCTCTAGGGATCCATCTATTTTTAGTGTGTTTTTATCCTAGGTCCTTTGTAAGAAAGATAGAGGGTTGTGTGGGCTACATTTTAATCTGAAAATTTGTGGATTTGGAGCACTTTGAATTTTCACCACCTTCTCCATTTGAGCTCTTCATTTCGAGGTAGGGATACCCTACTCCATCTTATGAGTTTTGTCTTTAATTTTGGCCTTTTTGATTAGTTGGTGATGTTGGGTAATTTTGGGAAAAGTTAGGGTTGTTGTGTAATTTATAAAAGTGGGGTTTTCAAATATTAAAAACCCATATGTATGTAAGACTTGGAAAATGGCATTATTAGTGTCAAATTGAGGAAATTGAACCTTAGGGTTGATTTTTGGTAAAAGGGGGAGAATGCCCTAATTATTATGATAAATTAATTAGTATAATTAATTTGGGAAAACATTAAATTGAGTTGAAATCCATGAAATTGGGAAATTATGGGATTGAATGGTGTAGTTGGATTAATTTATCACTCACCTATGTAAATGATGATATTATATTGTTGATGCATTTATCTTCTGTTTAGAAATAACTACTTTGGGCTATCGGTGGAGAATAGTCTTGATTGTTGTAGATACTGTATGTTGATTAGGGAAAACTGAAACTAATCACATTGAATTTGTCATTGAATATGACGGTTGGAACAATACAGCAAATAGGTGTATTGATTACTTATTGTATATGACAAGTGTTTTATTACATTGTATATGCATATTATTTGGGAGGAGATAGGGGATGTACTCCATGGTTGAGGGAAGATAGGGGATGGACTCTTAAACCCTTTTTGGGAGGAGATAGGGGATGGACTCCATTAATACAGCAAATATGTGTATCATTTATGAAGTATGGAAGTGTTTTAATATGATAATAATGCATCAAATATGTGTATCTATTGTGGAATATGGAAGTGTTGGTATATGAGTTATAGTCTCATTAAATTGCTTGGCCAGGTTCTGAGCTATGAATATAAAATGATTTGGATAAGTAAAGGAGAGTGGATTGTAACATGGACATAATTGTCATGGACTGTACTGTGATATAACTGGTTTATAAGTATTAAACATCTATTAAATGCTATTGTTTTAGTCATTGCTTATATTTGGTTTAGCATCTCTCTACTGGGCTGTGGCTCACCCTATATGGGACATCATTTTCAAGTACAGATGGTATGCCACCTCCAAGGACGTAGCTTGGGAGGCTAGAGGCTGAAAGGCTTTTTGTGATATCTTTTATGTATTACATGTAAATTCAAGCCAAGGGCTTAATGTGTTTTGAGTTAGTACTTCTCTTTTTGTGTAACCAAGTGTTGGCTTGGAAAGTTGTAAGCCCGTTGGGCATTTACTTTTGTTGTCAACATGTAATACATTTGTAAGGAATACTCTGATGAATGGAATTAAGTTTTGTTTACTTATGTCTATGCATGTCAATAATGTGGGTTTCTATGTATTATTTTGAGGGCGTTACAAATTGTATATTTTTAGGGCTTGGATATTGTGTTTAAAAATTTGGTCATGAGTTTCTGAAAAACAGTCCACTTCTTTCAATTTTATAAAATTCCAGAAAAATCATCTCATGTTGGTTCTTTTGTCAAATTTTAGAATTCTGAGTCCGCTTTCCAACAAAATTTATTTGGGTGAAAATCATTGGGTAAATTGAGAGGAAAACTAGTTTTCCCAAAGGTTGACAAATCTGGACAGGTTTTCGAATATAGCTTGTAAATGAATTTCTGGAGGTGCTGTGCAAATTTTGAGAATTGGAACTGAAACTAGACAGGTTGATTATTGTTTTTGTGCAATTTCAACCCCTAATTTGACCTGGAAATATTTTTACCAAAGCATTCTTGTTAGCCCTGTAGAATTGAACAGTGCTAAAAATGGTGTTTTATTGTGTTATTTGTCTCTAAGTATTTCAAAGCATGCCTAATGTTGTTTGCTTGCCTTACCATACTTATGTATGCTTATCATGGCTATATTTCCTGTCTTATGTTTGTCTCATGCTCTTTTATATTACCAAATTACCGAATGTGACTAACTTGCTTGGCAAAAGATCCAATAAACGGGAAATGATAAGGGGTTGGCAATGGGTGACGTTCACATTAGTGTTGTGGAATAATTTATACATATGAATGACATGAATTATGGTGGGATTAAAACCAAATGAGTTAATTCTTGCGCAAGCGGCCTAAGGAGCCCCTAGGTTGACACGGATGTATTCAGACTCTATGCGGTGGTTTTAGGGTGTAAGCGAGCCCTTTGGTATGGTATGTGCAGGGTGTAAGCGAGCCCTAGGCACGATTTGGGTGTAAGCGAGCCCACTTGTTTGGCCGTCCCTTTTGAGGTCCATCAATGTCACTGACCGGTAAATAACCGGGAGGTGGGTATAGGTGGTAAGGTCTGCAAAGCAGCAAAAAGGGGAGTTTTGAATAGTCTGGTGTTCAATCCTTGTGGTTGGGTAGAAGGATCTCTTTGGGGGATTCTAGATGTCTAGTCTAACTACTAATTCATAGAACCTTGTGGTAATGTTGTATGTTATGTTACCCAATTTGTTCTGTGTATGGTTGATTGGTTGATAGAAGAGGTTACACGTGTAATTACCAAAAATTAGGATCTCTACTCATGGAGTCCGATTACACTCTTAATCCGACTTATCAAATTTCAACGAAACAATATTCATCCTTTCAAACATAAACATCGAACATTAACAAAAAATAACAAAATGGTTCAAAAAATAAAATTAATATAAAACCTACAAACCAAAAACAAAAACATAAACATGAATACCACGTGCAACGCACGTGCACATCCACTAGTCTATATATATGAATAAAAAAATAAAAATTTTAAAAATAAAATAAAATAAAAACAAGCCAAAATAAGTAAAAAAAATCAACTTTTTTTTTTTGGAATATTTTTGTCTATTCTAGACTTACTTTTAATTTTTTATTTTTTAAATATTTTTTTGATTGCTTGAGTAGAACCCTAATTTTTTTTGAAGAATCAGCTCACCAAAGCAAAAATAAGTCAAAAAAAATAAAAATAAATAAATAAACCAATATATGAAAAATCAGCATTTTTCGTGTAGATGAATAAAAAAAAGTTGAAAAATTACAATAAAATAAAATAAGCCAAAATAAGTCAAAAAAAGTCTTTTTTTTTTTTTTTTGAATTATTTGTCTTTTTTGGACTTGCTTGCTTGCTTGAATTTTTTAAAAAAAATTATTTTTCTAATTGGTCTAGTTGAGTAGAACCTAGCAAAAAATTTACTAAAAGGAAAATAAACCAACAAAAAAATCATCAAAAAACTAAATCCCAAACACCCTCTAAACATGGAAATTTTAAGATATATATATATATATCTATATAATAAGGGAGAAGGGTTTTTGAATCCTGATGGAACTTTTGTCTATGTGTCAAAATATGCACCATTAAATTGATTCAATCCAATGGTTGAAAATGTCTCACTCTTATTTGGACTTTTGTCCCTTTGTCAAAATATAGACCATTAGATTGATTCAATCCAAAGGCTGAAAATTCAATCCAAAATGTAATCACCCTCTCATTCACTCCCTCAGCCACACCCCTTTCATCTCTTTCTGATTTCAAAATTTGAACATACGTCTCTCTCTCTCTCTCTCTCTCTCTCTTTCTCCATCGGAGCCTATTCCATTGCTTCCCTATCGGAGCCCAACCCTTGTCGACGACCGAACCCCAAACCCCTTATTACTCTCTTCATCTCCTCTCTTCTTCCCTCCGCTATCCCAATCGTCATCAACAGTGGCAGCCCCAAACCCGCTTCAATATTGACGAATGGAGCCACTGCGCAAGGGTGTTTTTTAATTGGGGATGAGACTGATATCTATAAAAGAATCTGGGCTTTGATTTTTCAGGTGAGCAAACCCATCTTTGGGGAAAATGGAACTTGGGCTTTGATTCAATAATGTCTCATGTTTATCTATACAATGGGGATTGATATATATATATATATATATATGCATTTGCGTGGGCTTTGATTCAATAATGTTTATTTATACAATGGGGACTAAAATTATGGATTTGTGTGTATTTTCTATATATATATATATATATATATATGCATATGTGTGTATTTTATGGATGTACAGGGATGGATCCATGGTTTTTTTTCAATTAGGCCAAAAAAACTTACATAGAATCTTACACGAAAAGTTAGAAACAAAAGAAAAGTGTTTCTCTTAGTTATATGCATTTGTGTGGGCTTTGATTCAATAATGTTTATCTATACAATGGGGACTGAAATTATGGATTTGTGTGTATTTTATGGATGTACAGGGATGGATCCATGGTTTTTTTTCAATTAGGCCAAAAAAACTTACATAGAATCTTACATGAAAAGTCCGAAACAAAAGAAAAGTGTTTCTCTTAGTTCATATTATTTGTTTGGATTAGTGAATTGGGGAGACATTGCTTTCTTCTAAAACCCTCATTTTGAATTTTGGAGAAAAAATAAAAAACACCGACACTTATAAAATTTTGTTTTGATGATATTGTTTCTTTCTCTCATCCAAGGGTTTGCTTGAAAATTGTTATTTTATTTTATTTTGTTTTATTTTTGTGGTTTTTTAATTATTTACGAAAAGACTTATATAAAATAAATAGAGAGAATGGATTGATTTTTTGTGTTAGTTTTGGCTTTTTAGCTAATTTTCCTACTCGACTACAAATTTAACCAAAATAGATAGGAGTTAACTTAATAGGTTGATAGAGTAATCTATTTTGTTTACTTATTGATGTGCCACTTAGGGCATGTTTGATTAGTAGTATTATAGCATAGAATTGGGATTGTTAGTTCATGGACTCACAATCCTATGTTTGATTGTAAATTTTATTAATCGGATTCAATCTAACGAAATTAGCGAATATTGAGAGGGGTTGGGGATCATAATTTCAAATATAAAAGAAAATAAATAAAATAAAATTCAATGAATACATAATAAATGGTTATGTCATGAATTTGATTGGATAACGAATCCTTCACTAATTTGTGGGATCATTAATCATTTTATTATTAATAGGCTTTATTACGTTATTAAAGTAGTACTATTTCAGATTTTGAGTTTTATTTATTGCATAAAACACCCATTCATAAAAAATTGGTAAGATTTATTAGTTTGTAAAATTGGTAACATTGGTAACATTCAAATTTGATTTACAAATAACATGCTATTAAATGTCATTAATTACACAACCAACCAATCATTAATACTGTTTTATTCCACAAAGGAAGAATCTGGTATAAATACTGTTTAGGTAAGCAAACAATGGGGAAAATGGAAACCTAGGCTTTGATTTTTCTTGAGTATTTCAATAATGTTTCAACAATATTTACTCTAATTTTTGGATATCTTTTGTTTCAATAATCTTTAATTTCTAGCATATTTCAATAATCTTTTGTTTCAATAATATTGACAACAGGTTTGTCCAATTTAATTGCTTTATTGATGTTTACAGTTTGTGATTGAAACATTGTGTTTGAAGCATTGTGGACTTCCTTAAGACCTATCATATCGAAACAAGATAGAGATGTGGTAAATATGGAAACCTGGGCTTTGATTTGATCATTGTTATTCTGTGATTATTTCTTTGGTTCGTTGTGTAGGAAATTTATATAAGTCTGGTTTTTTTTTTTTTTTTTCCTTACAATTATCATTATTTGGGTTTATTAAAATCAAATTGGGGTGGATGGGGTAGGAGGAGCAAGAAATCAACTATATTATATGTTTTTTTTTTTTTTTTAACATTTTGTCTCAATTAAATCTAAAGCACATTTCATTTTTCTATTTCAACTAATAGGCCCTTAACAGAATTATAGAATTCATGAGTTAAAGATTAACAATTTGCCAATTTGGTATGGATTTTTTCTAAATCAATTTCTGAAATTTGATTTCTTCTTGCTTAAAGATTAACAATTTTTTGTGTTTATAATATAATCACTATTTGTAAGAATATTTTTTATGTGATTCATGATTTTTTGGATTTTTTCTAAATCTATTTCTAAAATTTGATTTCTTTTTGATTAACAATTTTTGAGGTTTCTAATATAATCACTATTTGTAAGAATATTTTTTATGTGATTCATTATTTTTTTTCCTATGTATTTTTATTTTTTATTTTTATCATTTGAATACTCATGAAATCTGTTTGTATATTTGAGGTTCATGTAATTTTAAAAGCATTATAACAAGAAGAGGACTCATATGGCCGAAGTGATTCACAATAATTTTTCCTATACTGTTGTTTATTTCCTAACTATACTTTTTGTTATTTCAGTCAATAATTCCCAAGCCTACTTCACTATATTTCCTGCACATTTTCACATTCAAAAGCTATTGTAAATAATTGATGATCTACAATGGAATCCCCTCTAGATGATCTTTTGCGTTATTCTGCAGGAAATAATTGAACTAATTTTGATTATGCTTTTATGAGATAATCCAAATAATTGAAGGTATTCATTGACATCTACTTTTCATATTATGCTTAATGCATCATTATTTTTGTTGGTTGTTGATTTTGATGTTTTTGGTTTTTTATTAGTTGATGCACTTTTAAATTTCTTTAGCACATTAGTTGGTTTACTTTGGTTTTATTGAATTTCTATCTTTATGGGTTTGGTAAGTTGGTGAGGCAGAGAGGGTGTGTTGTAGGGGAGGGAAAGACAAAGAAGGTGGTGGCAATGTGGTGGGGGAATAAATTTGAAAAAAACCAAATATTTAGTTTTAGAGAAAATTCTATATAACAAGGAAGGGTAGTATTTTATCTAATGGCTAGGATTGCTTATCCCTTTCATCCACGGTCCATTTCTGACACTAATTTTGAAAATGTATTTGTCCTATGTGGCAATTTGGATGGTCTACATTAATTTAATCCAATGGTCTATTTTTTAACACTTCACCCATCTCAGATTCTAGATATCTCTCAACCCCTCCTTAGCTTTGCCCCTTCCTCCTACCTACCGCCTCATCAAAGTCTAATTTTTGGTGTCTAGGTTTTCTAATTTTTGCTTTCACTATTTTCGTGTCTCTTTCATTACATAATGAGCTTTTCCTTTTTTGGTTTTTTCCTTTTCCCATTATGCCAACTAATAGATCTGTAAAAACATTTCTATTTTCAACTCAAGCTGTGATGAGATCCTTATGTGTCTTTGTTTTCTAATTTGATTTTGATTTGGTGTATGTTTACAATTCTATTTTGAGTTTGTCTTTAAACATCTGTATTCCTAGCATTGTTGTTTAGATCATATGAGAGCTCATTTATTTAGATTTGTATGTCTACTTGCTTTTCTTTTCTTTTATTTATTTATTTTTATTCTTTGTTTTGGACTTTGTTGTTAACCATTTAGAGTGAACTTTTTTTTGGGTGAATATTTAGAGTGAACTTTGTTGCATTAATATCCTTAATTTGATTTTCTTGAGAAAATTGAATCTTTGAGGACTGTTTGAGGTTTAAAAATGGAGTGTGAGGCTAACAGTGAGTTTAAGGAATATCAGATGTTGATAATTTATGCTTCATTTTGGTTGGGGAGTGCCTTTAGGCACAATTCATTCACTAGATTAGTTTAAGGACTATTTTGATATATTCTTCTTTTGATAATTTACGCTTCTTTCTTTCTTATTTTTTCTTTTTTGGTGAGATGCTGAATTTTTTATTTTGTCACAATTTTTTTTTTTAAATTTTAAAAGAGGTTCAACAACTTTCAAAGTGTTGACATCGCAGTTTTTTTTAGTCCCAAGATGGTTCTTGAATAAAATTCTTATCACCTGGTATAGTTCTTGAATTTTTTTTTATTATTTATTTATTTAACAATTCAAATATTAGTATGATTCAAGACTATAAAACACTTGATGCTTCATAATATTAGTATTGTTGTTAAACTTTTACTTGATGTTACCTGTAGGTTGTATTTTGTCAAGTTTATATGTGGCTCATAAGCTGGTTTTTTGACTTATTACGAAAAAATGTACAGAAAATAGAGAGGTAGTGTGATTCAAATAAGCCAATAAGTCAATGTTTTGGTTGATCCAGATGTTTTGCCTTTTGTAGATTTTGTGAACAATTTGATTTCTTAGCTTTGTTATCCCTTTGGGGGTTGAATTTTTGTATGCTTTGCATCATCTTGATGCTTTTTAATAAAGTCTGCTTATTTATGAAGAAGAGAAAAAAAAAAAAAAAATCTTGCTGAAAGCTCCTCATGTTCGAATAATTGAATGCAACATTGTGGTCTTTTCTTAATTCTGACACTGATACATACTTAGGAATGGAGTAATAGGTGTAATATTAGTTTTGCCATGAACTATTAGATTTGTTATGTTCATCACAAACAAAGAATTTAAATTTGTTCTTGCATGCAGGATTTTTTTTTTTTAGTTTGCATATTCCGGATTTGTCTTCCAATGAAAAGCTGGATAAGCGAATATTGACCCAAGGGCACAATAAAATGGTGGCTTTGATGGCCATGGATCTCATGGATTTTTTAATTAGTTTAAATACATTCGTAATTTCTAAGCTTATTTCTTTTAATGGGATTAAGTGAGAAACAGGGGATAATGTACTATTTATGATTGTGTAAGATCTTAGATTTGAAAGATTCAAGTAGTCTTATCACTGTCTAATGAAATCATGCATGATGTAGTCAATAATTTTTTTCAATTGACTTTTACTTCAATGCCTATTTATTTATTTAACATGCTTACTTCAATTAACTTTTCTTATGTGGCTTTATGTGAACAAACTGTAAAGGTTCTTCAGATCAGGGAAGTCAAAGGAATTGAACCAATCTTTTATAATACTAATTCACAGATTGTAGTGATGGATGCATTTAGTAATTCTCGAAGGCATTTAGAAGTATTGTCCTTTTTTTTTTAACTCTACGGACGTAAAAGGAAGTGCAAGACTTCATATTGCTTTTTCTATTTAATTCTATAATACTCCATTACAACTCAAGGCAAATTTTTTTGAAGGGAATAAACCGATTATCTACAATACACTTTCATACTTATGAAGGTGAGGAACCTTGAATAAGTGTCCTGTCTTTTTAGTTTTAATACAATAGTTTGTTTTGCCTCTTAGCTTTTGTCGGCAATAGTCAGTTTCGATTGTTTGGATTTTCTCAAGTGTTATGGTTATTTTTTTTTAAACGGGGAGAGGGGGGGAGGGGTGTTAGCCTTCTAAGGAATCATGTATTTTGATCACATACTGATGAATGTGATAATTGCTGGTATTTAGTTTGATAATTGCAGGTAAATTGGGGAAGACACTGGTGCTTTTATCAAGAAGAGTTATGTTAGAAATTTTTTTATGTTCAATTTCTCTTAATTCATAATTATTGATTTTCCTATTTCTCATAAATATTTTGAATGAGTTTTCCTATTATGATTTCTTTTAGCTAATTTTTTAAAGTCGAATTCAAGTGTTGGAGTGATTTGTTATAGGTGATTGATCAGCATTAGAAACGTTGTGGTTGTGTTGCTTTTTTCTATGTGTGTCAATGATTGGTCTTTCATTCTTGACTGGATGATTAGTTTTTTTGTTTTTTAATAAGCTATAATGATTATTCTTTTGTATTAAAATGTTCATTCCCAATTCCTCTTATGCATGAAGTATGTCATTTTGAATTGATTTGTCATAATTGAGTTCTATGCAGTGAAATTGTTGTCATTCTGAATTGATTTATTTTAATTGAGTTCTATAGTGCAATGAAATTGTTGTCATTCTGAATTAATTTATTTTAATTGAGTTTTGTAGAGTGTACGAGTTATAAATTTTTATTTTTTTTACTTTACATTTTACTATTTTGATTTGCATTAAGGCTAGGAGGAGTTGTTATTTTAATTAAGTTCTATAGAGCGTACAAGTAAAATTGTTGAAAATTCTTTAAGAAGAATCAAAAAATGTTACTCCACAAATTTTAACATGATACGTATAAATTATAATTATATTTTGGTCACAATATTATTTACACCGTGCCTTTAAGCACGGGCATACACTAGTATATATATATTTGGGAAGTGGGTTGGCTTTTTGGCTTCTTGGCTTTTTTGGCTTTTTTTAACCTGGGCTAAAAAGCTTGGTTTGGGAAGGGCTTTTTGGCTTTTTGACTTTTTTAACTTTTTTTGTGAGAGAATAGTGTAATGATTATGGGTTAGATGTGATATTTTGTTTATTGTGGCTAAAATAGCCTATTTTGTCTTTTGTGACTAAAATAGCCCCAAACCTCCTTGCCAAACGGAGCCTAGTTTTCATTTTCCTTCACTTTCTCAGCAACCAAACAACACAAGAATAACTCAACTTATAAGAAAATTTTAGAAATTTAAGCCAAAGCTCAAGAAAAATTTAGGATTTAAATTCTAAATCATAAACCCTAAACCCAACCTAGATTGCAACTGTTAGATTCAACCTCACCCTATAAAATTCACACTGAAAATCAAAATTTCATGCAAATACCTCTATCAAGAATAGATTCAAAGCATGAGAAGTATGAAAATCAAATTGAAAAGTACTTGAAAAAGCAAATTTACGATGGCGTAGATTGAACTCTGATAAAAGTTCTTAAACTCCGAAGTTTTTCATTGCAACACCAAACTTCTTGAACTCCAAATGCAAATCTTCCCCTGCAACACCACTATCTTCACACTACACGAGGGATTAAAGCACCACAATGACTTTTTGATTCTACTATATACATTGAAATTATTCACATGTAATGATAATACCTAAATGTAGATTGATAGGTATGACACAAATTGATGAAGAAATCTAATTAGAATGGAACTAATCAAATTAGAATAGAATTAAATGGTGTGTTTGGTTTGTGTTTTAAGATAAATTTAAAAAAAAAAAAAAAAAATTGGAGAGAAAGTTTAGAATTTTTTTTGGTTTGTTTGATTGTATATTTTAAAAATAGTTTTGGAGTTTGAGAGTTTGGGATGATTTGATATTTTATTGGGCAAATTACACAAATAGTCCCTATAGTTTGGGGCTTGTGTCACTTTGGTCCCTGACTTTTCAATTGTGACACATTTGACCTTGAATTTTGAATCTTATTTCAAATAAGGACAATTGAATATATAATTAGATTTTTCAAGGATAAAATTGTCAATTTAATAAAATATAAACTAATTTGACAAAAATAAATGTCAAGCAAATATTTTTGAATTTTTAAAAATTATTTCTACCTACTAAAAATAAAATTATGTAAAATTGATAGATCTTTTAGACATTTATTTTTTTTTTTACCAAATTAATTTTTATTATGTGTTTGGATGATGATCGTGTAAAATTAATTTTTAAAAATTAATCATGTAATTTTTATTAATTTTACATAATTTTATCATTGGTGGATAAAAATAATTTTAAAAAAATTAAAAATATTTTTTTGACATTTATTTTTGTCAAAGTAGTTTATATTTTATCAAATTGACGATTTTACTCTTGAAAAATCTAATAATATTTTCAATTGTCCTTATTTGGAACAACATTCAAAATTCAATGTCAAATGTGTCACAATTGAAAAGTCAGGGATCAAAGTGACACAAGTCCCAAACTATAAGGACTATTAGTGTAATTAATCCTATTTTATTATAGTTGAGTAGATAAAAAAAAATTTGAAGGGAAAGTTTAGATTTTTTTTTTTTTGTTTGTTTGATTGTATATTTTGAAAATAGTTTTGGAGTTTGGAAGTTTGGAATGATTTGATATTTTGTTATAGTTGAGTAGATGTGTGTGAGAAAAAAAGTGATTAAAAAAAAAGAACAGGAAAAAAATGATTGATTGATGTGTAAGAGATAAAAAGTGATTTTAGAAAAAAAAATTCAAAAAATTAGAACTAAATTTTTTTTTTCAAAATTATATTTTGTTCAAAAATTATATCTTGAAATATAAACCAAACAAACCCAAAGTATTATTTGTTAACCAACCTACATATATATATATAATAAAGCAGGATGATTTTTGAATTTGTCCTATACACATTTGTTCTACTAGAACATTTGGATGACTCAGATCTATTCAAATTATAAAACAACGACTCAGATATATTTTTCAAAAAATATCCTGCATGTATATTTTCTATTTTCCCACTTCTCTCTCTTACTTTTTTCTTTTCTCACCCATCCTTTATGACCCCATGATCCCACCTTCCTCTCACTTTTTATTTTTTTTTATTTTCTCTCATTTTTATTTTCCTCTCTATTTGTTTTTTTATTTTTATTTTCTCATTTTTATTCACTTATTTTTATTAATATTATATGGAAAAGTTTGCTATCCCAGAATTAGGAGCCAGATTTTACTATGTGTAATGGAGATTATATTAATGAATTTTTTAGTCCAAAAATTAAATGAATTTGAACAATTAATTATTATTTTTAAATATATTGAATATCTAATAGATTTCGTAAATTTAGACCTCATATGAATCTTCAACATTTATATAATAAAGCAGGATGGTTTTTAATTTGTCCTACACATATTTGTCCCACTAGGACATTTGGACGGCTCAGATATATTCAAATTATAAAATAACGGATGAGATATATTTTCCAAAAAATATCATACACGTACATTTTCTATTTTCCCGCTTCTCTCTTTTATTTTTTCCTTTTCTCACCCATCCTTCTATGATCTCATGATCCCACCTTCCTCTCTTTTTTTATTTTTTTATTTTTTTATTTTCTCCCATTTTTATTTTTCTCTCTATTTGTTTATTTTTTCTATTTTTTCCTTTTTGTTCACTTATTTTTATTCATATTATATGAAAAAGTCTACGATCGCAGAATTAGGAGCCAGATTTTACTGTGTGTAGTAGACATTAAATTAACGAATTTTATAGTCCACAAATTAAATAAATTGGAACAATTAATTATTATTTTTAAATATATTGAATACTTGATAAAATTCATAAATTTAGACTTCATATGAATCTTTAACATCTATATAATGAAACATGATGGTTTTTGAATTTGTCCTATACATATTTGTCCTACTAGGACATTTGGACGACTCAAATCTATTCAAATTATAAAACCACGGCTGAGATATATTTTTCAAAAAATATCCTACATGTACATTTTCTATTTTCTCATTTCTCTCTCTTACTTTTTCCTTTTCTCACACATTCTTTTATGATCCCAATATCCCACCTTCCTCTCTCTCTCTCTCTTTTCTTTTTTTTTTCTCTCATTTTTTTTCTCTCTATTTGTTTTTTTTTTCCTCCTTTTTGTTCACTTATTTTTATTCATATTATATGAAAATATCTGCGATCCCAGAATTAAGAGTCAGATTTTACTGTGTGTAGTAGATATTAAATTAACGAATTTTATAGTCCACAAATTAAATAAATTGGAACAATTAATTATTATTTTTAAATATAGTGAATACTTGATAGAATTCATAAATTCAGACCTCATATGAATCTTCAACATCTATATAATGAAGCTGGATAGTTTTTGAATTTGTCCTATACATATTTGTCCTACTAGGACATTTGGACGGCTCAGATCTATTCAAATAATAAAACAACGGCTGAGATATATTTTTCAAAAAATATCCTACATGTACATTTTCTATTTTCCCACTTTTCTCTCTTACTTTTCCTTTTCTCACCCATTCTTCTATGATCCCATGATCCCACATTTCTCTCTTTTATTTTTATTTTTATTTTTTTTATTTTCTTCCATTTTTATTTTTCTCTCTATTTGTTTTTTTTTTTTCATTTTCTCCTTTTTGTTCACTTATTTTTATTCATATTATATGGAAAAGTCTGCAATCCCAAAATTAGGAGCCAGATTTTACTATGTTTAGTGGAGATTATATTAAGAATTTTTTAGTTCACAAATTAAATGAATTTGAACAATTAATTATTATTTTTAAATATATTGAATACCTGATAGCCTTCATAAATTTAGACCTCATATGAATCTTTAATATCTATATAATAAAGCAGGATAGTTTTTGAATTTGTCCTACATACATTTGTCCTACGAAGACATTTGGATGACTTAGATCTATTCAAATTATAAAACAACGGCTGAGAAATATTTTTAAAAAAATATCCTACATATATATTTTCTATTTTCCTGCTTCTCTTTCTTACTTTTTCCTTTTCTCATCCATCCTTCCATGATCCTATGATCTCACCTTCCTCTCTCTTTTCTTTTTATTTTTTTATTTTCTCTCTTTTTTATTTTTCTCTCTATTTGTTTTTTTTCCCCTGTTTGTTCAATATATTTTACACATATTTCCATACAAGGTATGTATGCAGGTAATACACTAGGGCATTACGGGCATACATACAATTTTCATATCATTATAGAAACAAAAGCAGTATTATATGTATGCCCGTGGAAATTGTATGTATGTTATGCACATCTATCTATTTAGCTATATATTATATAAGCAAAAGCGAGTTTTCGTGAGGAGTTTTGTGAGATCTCCAAAATTTTATAATAAATTTGTGATTTTATCAAATTAAAAATAAATTTAAATAGTGTTGATATTGCAATTATATTTTAATCCTAATATTATTTACACTGTGCCTTTAGGCACGAGTATACGCTAGTATCTAACAGGACAAAAGGCAAAAGGATACAACGAGAAGGGAAAAAAAGAGAGGGTAAAATAGAAAAGAAAAAAAGAGAGCTGTGTACTGTAGCAGCACCTAACTGCCTCTTATTTATAATAGTAAGATATAAGAATAGCTTTGGTTAAAGAGGTTGTATTTTCATTTCCCATTTTACCCTCTTGTTTTGGTAATATTTACTAATATTGTTGGTACCAATTTAGATGAAGGTTTTTTTGTGATTATTCAAAAAAACTAGGTCAGTTATGAAACATGAATATTTTATTTTTGAAAATAATTTTGGAAGAAATTCTATTTCCACACACATACTTACCTCTATGCACATCATTTCTCAATGTACACACTTATTAATTTAATTATAGATTATTGTTCTCATTTCACACACTTTATATTCTAATTATACCCTAACTTATTCTTATACACACATCCCCAAGACCCTCCTTTCACACATCTATACCCCTTTTTGGTTCAAACCCTCCTTCTATGCACCTAATGTTCAAACTTATGCATCAAGAAAAACAAAACCCAGAAAACTAAAAACAAAATCCAAAAAATAGTGTGTGTAGAGTGGATGAGAGAAAGTGAGAGATGATGAGGTTGGTATGTAGAGTGAACTTATGTTTCAAGCTTCTGAATCTAGTAAGCAGTGTGGCAGTTGTCTCTGCCGGACCCACCACTTCCTCCGCTGCAGTCGATACCGTACTCCATTGGTGGTGGTGAATAGCTTCAACAGTAGCAACTCAGGCAAGAGTTGTGGCGGTGATTGGGATTGTAACATTGGTGGTTGAAGAAGGAGAAGGGCAAGAAGAAGGAGAATGAGAAGGGCAAGAAGCAACGAATATTAGCCAAGTCATCGATTCTGTACGAGCATGAAATAATCATCTCGTATAATCATGTTGGTCAAGTTAGCACTCCTCCAAATGTCGTCGCTTTACTTCCTGAAAACACAAACGTGAGCTAGCCGGCAGGTGTGTGCCGGATACCTCTCCGATGCCTAAGTCAGCAAATTGACAATAGACAATAGACAAAAAGCTCTATGTTTTTTAGAGTAGAAATTGTGATACCTGTCCATAGGTCCTGTCATGAGCTTTTATAGATTTTGCCTGGCACAATCCTAGTAGGATTCCAACTCTCCTTATAAGAGTCCTCCTAGGAATCACTCTCTCAGTGAAGAGTGTCTATCCTGATAACACTCTACTCACTACCAACCAAGTGAGATGGTTTGCACAATCCCAGTAGGACTCCAACTCTCCTTAACAGAGTCCTTCTAGGAGTCTCATGCCCAAGGATAATGTTTATCCTTATAACACCATCATCACTGTAAGCCAAGTGAGATGGCCACTTCCTTATGCTCGGATATACATTCCTGACTGAACTGCCTTATCTCGGTCCCCTATCGTTCGGGCCGTGTGACCAGAAGCCAATTTACCGAATTGCACCCTGCTGAGCTACACATAGCTTGGCCCTCTCCATTGACAACATCTCGGTCCGATAAAGGACTACCTTCAGATAGCTAGGTCCAGCCCCTAACAACCCATCTCTGATCGACCTAGTGTCTTCTTAGCCCAAGATCGAGCTACATCAGCTCTTATTTCAGTCCATTGCGCGGCCTAACTTCCAAAGAAGACTTTTTATAGCTCGGCCTAATTTGTTCACAAATTACTGTAGACGTCCCCGAACGCCCCGGGAGGGTATGAGTCCCCCGTTTCGTTCATCTTGGGCTCACTACAGTTCAGGACTCAAATGTCACGGTTCTTAATCTGAACCAAAGAGTCCAAATCCGGCAAATCGTTTTGAGCAAACAGATTTTTGAAAGAAGTGCCAAACATGGACTGCTTTGCCAGATACAGAGTCGCCACCTAAATATTTTATTTTGGGAAATTTAGGAAACCCTGACTCGTTGCCTAAGGCCACGTGTCCGTCATCACCAAAGTTGCCTCGGCTCGGGAACTTGGGTACGATTGGGGAAGGTCACTTCGTGAGCACCCCCGCTCGCCCGATCAAAGATCAGCCTCTACTAAACATGATATCGAATTTTGAAAACCTTATGCATTCTTATTCCGGTTATTAGCCTAGATTTACTATGTGATGCGCACAACATACAAGTATAGACCGGGTCGCCTGAGTTGGAACAAAATATTTCATGCTTGTTTTTGAAAGATGGTTTGCTACCCGCAAGTAGGCTTAAAATGCAGATTTTGCCACCCTCGGGTGGGCTTAGAAAAGATGGTTTTGCCACTATCTAGTGGGCTTAAAACTCACAGTCAATGATTTGTTCCAATCCAAATAACCCAACCTTCACCCACAGGCATTCAGGCAGTTATATCACATAAGCACATAGCCTTATGGTAAACATGCTATTCATGGCAGTCACTCACACGCATGCAAGGATGCTAAAGCATAAAAACTTACCGAGTACTCCAAGACAAAACAGAAACTGATTAGAAATCATGCATGATCCTAATTATACAGAAATGCCTAATGCAGCACATGCAGAAATGCGACTATAGCAGGCTCGGCTATTCTAAACATGGCATATGGAATGCTACAGCTAACATGTATTCAACTTGGAATTGAAATACAAATGCAGTTAGTATGATACGCCGAGCCTGGTGTATGCAAAACAGATGAATGAATGCAAACATGCTATCATACTGTATGCTAATTGAAACATGCCCTAATCTAACCATCATAAGCTGGTAAATAAAAGGGAAAGAAAGACGTGGGGTTGGAAGACATACATCACACTCACGTACACTTATTACAACATTGCCCTCGCGCAGAGGGTCCGAATAAATAATACAGTCCCGAATAAATGGTACAGTCCGAATAAATACAAAGCCCTAATTAACAAATTTAACTAGGAAAGCAATAAATTGGCATGCAAGCCAGGGACTGCCTCAACTCTGATCCGGATGATGGATGATGCATGTTTGACCTGCTTTGCGCGGAAATCCACTACGATGCCCCAATTAGCCTCTGTTTGCAATTGTTCTTGGAAAGCGCGCCAAGCTCCGGAAGGCTGTTGATTCTTGATTTGCTGCAACAGAGAGCAGGAAAGGGGCATGACAATGTATTTTCACATATGTATGCTTGACTACTCTTCGGGGAGCGTAGTCCTCGATCCTCGTGCCATCAATCATGCATATCGATGCATGATGGCCGAGGAGTCGATTTGCATGACTCAATATGAAATGAATGCACATATAAACACAACAAGACCGAGACTCCATCATGGATAATCCGGAGTGTCGGTGACTGGGAATTGAGACACGTTCCGTCACTCGGAGTACGAAACGTACCTCGTTTCCCGTGCTCGGGCTAACTCCTATCCCAAACACAATGCAATATGCATGACATGCATGAATACAACTAAGATACAACCTAACATGCACAATGCTATGAAATGGCATACACGATGCACGAGATAACATGGCATATACAATGCGCTAACATATAACCTAGCATACACAATGCTATGAAATGAAATGGCATACACAATGCATAATGGACTTATACCAACACGAGTGGACCTCAGCCACACTCACATAGGAGGCCAATAGATGAAAATGAGACACTCGAAATGCGTGCACGCATGCACACAAACCGAGGACTGAACCTAAGGCATCAAATGCCACTCTACCAAGGCATGGCAAGACATGGAACATGGTATGCAAACAAGAAAATTTTAGCACTAAAACATGGTGCTAAACAGCCCCGAAACATGGCAATATGGCACCCGATGCATGAGACGAGACCCGAAACTCAAAACTAAGCGCATGGAATGACTTATAGCTATACAAAGCATGCATTATTTGAACATGAAGCATGAAGACAGAGTCAAGGCAGTCCCAAAACATGAACTTTTCTAGTTCAAAATGTGGCCAAAAGGTGCTAGCAAGATGGCTTAAATTAGCATGCAATTTTGACTAGTAAGCAAGGGTTACATGGCAGGTGTATGAAGCGGGTAAGAACTCATCAAACCACCAAAAAACAGTAAATAAATCATGCCAAAATATGCCCAAATAACCATGGAAATGCAGCCAACACATGCACAAATGAGGGGCTTCTTTGGAGGGCATACAAAGGGGTTATTAAGCACATACAAGACGGACATGTGGCAGCCCAAAACCAACTCTGAAAATCAAATATGATAGACTCAAAACTCACCAAATTGGCCCTAAAATCAGTCAACAAAGCATGCAAGATAGAGCCTCTTTGGAAAGCCGAAATGACCACTAAACAAGTCAAGGTGAGAGGGGGTCACCCCCCTCTGATTTGGAAGTTCAAAACAGCATCAAGGCCACTGGAAATCCACTGGATTCCAGTGGCTAGAGGGCCAAACAAAGCATGCAACAAGGGCTAGGATGTAAGGCTCAAAATAGGAGGCAACCAAGCATACAAGATAGCATATGACCTCAAACAAAAATGGAACCTTAATAAAACATGAAGATGATGTCAAAAAAAACCTTTTTCTAGTTTACAACCAGTCTCAAAAATGAACACAAATAAGGCTAAACTATCATGCAAAAATGGCCCTAAAAGAGAGAATAGAGACAAGGGGCAGCAGCCGACCCCAAATGGAAAAGAGCCCTTCAAAAAAGTTTAAGAAGGGCTCAAAACATGTCACTTTACAGTTTACATCAAGCCACGAAAACAAACACAAGTGAGGCTAAACTATTATGCAAGAAAAGGCCTAAAAGAGGGATAAAGAGGC
This sequence comes from Camellia japonica, assembly GCA_030407325.1. Lineage (NCBI taxonomy): Eukaryota > Viridiplantae > Streptophyta > Magnoliopsida > Ericales > Theaceae > Camellia > Camellia japonica. The sequence continues at coordinate 78,401,744 of JAPPVO010000019.1, read as the reverse complement.
AAGGGGTAGCTGCTGGCCTCAAACAGAGGAGAGCCCTTCAACAATGTTGAAGAGAGGCTCAAAATAAGGTATTTTACAATTTATAACCAAGTCTAAAACAGCTCAAAAATAAGCCTAAAATACTATGCAAAAATAGGCCTAAAAGAGGGTTTAAACACAAAGGGTAAGAAGGAAGCCTCAAACAGGGAAAGGCCCTTAATCAAACATGAAAAAGAGCTCAAAATAAGACTATTTCCAGTTAGGGTCGAAGCCCAAAAATGTAAGCACAAGGAGCTAGGATATAGATCAAAATAGTGCACAAAAGAGGGAAAATGGGACTCACCCTTGTAGAACCAAACTTTAGCAGCCTCTTGGTCCAAGAAGTGGTGCTCCTAGCCTCTGGAAAGAGCCTCCAAGCTGCTGGAATGGAGTGTGGATTGGTTGGCTTGGAGATGGAGTAGAAATGGTGTAGGACTTGAGGGGTTTTGATGCTTGGAATAGAGAGGGAGAGAGATTGAATGCAAGAGCCTTATAACAAATTTTTGTCACCTCTAAAACACAGCTGGGGGTGCTGGTTATATAGGCAAAGGAGTGGAGGAAAATGGGGGAAAATTGAATTCAAATTTCCCCCCCAAAAGTTCCCCCTCGGATACAAAATCTGGGAGGGAAAGGAGGGTGTATCTGTAAGGAACAAGGTGTGGGGAGCATGGCCGGCCAGTTTCTTGGAGCTCAGGTGGCCGGCCGGCCACCTCCCCTGGCCGGCTGGCCAGGGTCAAAAGGGTCAATGAGAATTAGTGGCCGGCCACCCCATATTGGTGGCCTCCCATGTGTGCACAACACAGCTATGTGGAGAAAACTCTGAAAATGTGAACCAGGAGAGAGAAAAACCAACTTTTCAAAGGGGTTCAAAAGGGTCAGGTAGGGATGGCAATTTGAAACCGACCCGATGGTGACCCGACTCCCCGACCCCGAATTGAGCGGGTTTTCCCCGAAAAATACCCCCGACGGGACGGGGATGGTATTTAAAAATCAATCCCCGAACAGATTCGGGCCGGGGACGGGGATTAGTGTCCCAGCCCCGTACCCGGCCCGGCCCCGTCCCCGATCCCTGGCTCGATTTATCCCCGATGTTAAATTATAATTTTACCCTTATATATATATAAACCAGGTCTCTCAGTCTCAGATCTCATTTCTCTCCTCTACCCCGTCTCTCAACTCTCTACCTCACTGACTTCTCTCTCTCTCTCTCTCTCAGATCCACCACGCCATTGCCACCGTCCAGGTCCAGCTCGCACCACCATCACCACCACCACCACATCGCATCTCTCATCCACTCCACCACCGCGTCTCATCCATTCCCTCTTCTCGATGTCGCCGACCACCACCGCCACCACCGCGTCTCATCCACTCCCTCACAGATCATATCTTCTTTTTTTTTTTTTCCAGATCTATCCACTCCCTCACAGATCCCTTTTTTTTCTTGTATTTTTTGAAACTTTTTTTAGTTGTTGATGAAGAAATTTTCTGAAATTTTCTGAAACTTTTCTAAAATTTCTTTTGTTTCAGATCTGTTTTTAGATGATTAACTTCTTGTTGTTGTTGATGATGAGGAGTTCTATTTTCTGAAACTTTTTTTAGATGATGAACTTGTTGCTGTTGATGATGAAATTTTCTGAAACTTTTCTGATTTTTTTTTTTGTTTCAAATCTGTTTTTAGATGATGATGAGTTGTATATTCTGAATTTTTTTTTTTTTTTAGTCGGGGATTGCTCGGGGTCGGGGAAACCCGATCCCCGTTGGGGGCGGGGGTGGGGGCAGTGACACTTTCCCCGTCGGGGATCGGGGTCGGGGTTGGGAAAATTCTGGCATCGGGGATCGGGGACGAGGAGTGTGGTCCCCGGCCCCGCCCCGCCCCGTTGCCATTCCTAGGGTCAGGAAGGGTTAATGGCCGGCCATACCATATTGGTGGCCTCCCAAGTGTGTACATCACAAATATGTGGTTGAGGGCCAAAGAAAGTGGCCCGGGAATGGTCAACACCAGCTTTCTAGCGAGAAAAACGGGCGATGGAGAGCGTTGAAGGAATAAAGCTGGTCCTCAGAACAATTGCTGGCCTTCCACTCTTCTACAAGCTTCATACCAATGAAAATAAGGTCCCTGCCAAAAATGAACTCAAACCGATGTAAAACGAAGGTTCGGGGGCCGAAACACGCAGCCCGGGGCCCCAAAAACTGACTGTTAAGCACCGGAGGTGGCGTTTGACCACGAAGTTGGTCTCTCGAGCCACAGTGTCCCTTAAAAGGGAGGAAATAAGATGTATGCCAAAAACCGGAGCAAACGGAGGTGGTTAAGCGGTCCCGAACCGAGGCACACGGCCGACGGCTCCGAAAACCGGGAACCGGGCTCCAAACGGGAAAAATGGCCTACGACCACGAAACGTAGCCTACGGCCACTGAGAGATGGTCTACGAGACCTCTCCCTCCCTTCAGGAAAAGAAAACAAAGAAAACGGGGCCTGGTTCGCAAACCGAGGCAAAGTACAGAAAAGTCCGGAAGTCCGGAGGCAAGGCTCACGGCCGAGACTCTGAAACTTCTGAACGAGCACAATATGCAATATCACCAAGCGCTCAATCGGTGACGTCTAAGTCTTAAGGTCGGTCAAAAATGGGGTGTCTACAATTACCCTCTCAGATTCCTATGATAAATTGACTGTATTAATAATACTAATATATATCATTTAGTGTTTATTATTATAAAATCACATCAAAAATAAGGAGAAGAATATATGATCATAAACAACAATGATTAGTTATGGATTTGGTGGGATTGATTTTAAGAAGCATAAGTAACTGATTTCATTTCATTCCAAGGCGAGGGTCGTCGTAACGGCTGGAAAGTCGGAGATGTCGGCATGAAAGAATCCAGAGAAAGCAATGAATGAAATTTCAGGGAAAGGTTGGGGAGTAATTAAGAGTGTTTTGTTGTCCATTATAGACATTTTGTTTTAGGATATAATTGTGATAACCGTGTCCTGTACTATGTTAATTAATCATGATTATGTTTGTAATTATGTGCTTAATGTGAATTTGGCTGTTAATTGCATGATTATATGTGATTTTGGCTTTGTATCTGTTCACCGTAGGAAAATCTGTTAGAATTTGTGCTTTGAACTGAAAATTGAAGGCTTTCTCAGCTACAGAACCTGAAATTGATTACGCCATTGTGATTAGCGTAATTTTTAGAGCCTATAGTGAAATTTAATTGAAAATTGATTCGGATCAAAATAATTAGATTCAGAACGATTAATTAAGTGCTATTAATTAGCTATAATCAAATTGGATTAAGAGAAGGACTATATAAGGGCCTTATTACACTTAAGACCCTCATTTGGTGAACTCAAAATCTGAATTTGCTCTCTAGAGAGAGAGTGTGCCGATTCTAGAGAGAGAAAGAGGGAGAATTGTGCATTTCGACTCAAAGATTGTGGATTGGGAACCTACACTCAAGATTAACACGAATTTGTGAAGTTTGAAGCTCCTAGGTGAGTATTTGAGCATAAATTCATAAGTCAAGTTTGTAATTTGTTGAATTCAAAGAGAGTATGTGATCAAGGACAAGAATTGTGTTATGATTGAAGAATTTAAAGCTTTTATGTACATGCATGTAAGAATTTGCCATGAAGTTGTGTAATTGAGCATGAAAAATATGATCCATGTAGAATTGTGGTTAAAGTTCATGCTTTTGATCATCATTTGTATCATCTAAGTTGGAAATGGAAGTTGTAACTCACATGCAAGTGCAATTCATAGAAGCATGAGTGTTGGATGCATGAAATTAAAGTATTGATGATGGGTTTGATATAAATCATGTGTGTATGTAAGTAATTCATGGAAATTAAGCTTCATAATGTTGTAATCTAGCATTTGTATCATGTTAGAAGGGTTGCATGTGAAGTATAAGTCATGGTGTGCAAGTTATTTGAGTTTGAATGCAAGATTGAGCCTCAAGAACAGTTCTGGAAAACCCAAAATTTGGCATGTCCGCTCGAGCGGGGAAAGCGCCGCTCGAGCGGGAAATACGAGCTCCCAGTATTTTTGCAGACATTGATGTCCGCTCGAGCGGGGAAGTTCACGCTCGAGTGGGGAGCTATGTAGAGTGACCTTCAGCTCGAGCGTCCGAATTCACGCTCGAGCGTAAAAACGAGGCAACCAGTACTTTTGCAAACCTAATGGGTCCGCTCGAGTGGGGAAGTCCACGCTCGAGCGAGGACCCCTGTTTCTGAAATTTTGTAAATGTGTTATGTGTTTCATTTTCCTTTCTCCTTCACTTCTAAGTACTCTTAGGCATGCATTGAGCATTATGAATGAAATAAAAGGATAAGAAAGAAGCCTAAGAGGGATGTATGAATTAAGAACGGATTGAATTGTTTGTGACCCATTGTGTTATGTAATGTGTAGGGTCGAGCTCCAGGGCAAATCATCTAGCCGATCACTGTGAGTAATATCTTAATAGAGATATCTGAAACATGTTGTTTGTCCAATTGCTTACTTCTATGTAAGTCTTATAAGTTCGTTAATTTGAATGGTGGACAATGTTTGCTATGCCAAATGGTTGAGCCAAAGGCCAGTCTGATATGAATGAAAGAACGAATAGGCCAAAGGCCAGTTTGACATGAATGAAAGAATGGTTGGGCCAAAGGTCAGTCTGACATGAATGAAAGAACGAATGAGCCAAAGGCCAGTCTGACATGAATGAAAGAATGGTTGGGCCAAAGGCCAGTCTAACATGAATGAAAGAACGAATGGGCCAAAGGCCAGTCTGACATGAATGAAAGAATGGTTGGGCCAAAGACCAGTTTGACATGAATGAAAGAATGGTTGGGCCAAAGGCTAGTCTGACATGAATGAAAGAACGAATGGGCCAAAGGCCAGTTTGACATGAATAAAAGAATGGTTGGGCTAAAGGCCAGTCTAACCTGAATGAAAGAACGAATGGGCCAAAGGCCAGTTTGACATGAATAAAAGTATGAATAGGCCAGAGGCCAGTTTGACATGAATGAAAGAATGGTTGGGCCAAAGGCCAGTCTGACATGAATGGAAGAAAGAATGGGCCAAAGGCCAGTCTGACATGAATGAAAAAACGAATGGGCCAAAGGCCAGTCTGGCATGAATGAAAGAATGAATGGGCCAAAGGCCAGTCCGACATGAATGAAAGAATGGATGGGCCAAAGGCCGTTTAACGTGAATGGATTGGGCCCAAGGCCATTTGATGTGTTTGGAACCGCAGTTACTTGACCTATATATGTATGTATATACTTGATAGAAATATGAATTGGGCCCAAGGCCGTTTGATGCATGTCGTTCTAAATACTGTTCGTGTATATTCTTTATTTGATATTATTCACTAGGCTTTCGCTCACGCTCATTCATGTGCCTGTAGGTGAGCCAAGGGAGGTCCAAACCCATCCTCAGTGAAGTTTGCGAGAAACAGTCAAGGTCTTGAAGAGTCAGCCCATATGTCTCACGCACGAGACTTGTTTTCGCCCTTTTGCTATTTTGTTATATTTTGTCACGTTGGCGAGAACTTTGGATCACGGTTGTATATAGTTTTGACTGACTGACTTAGACTTGAATGACCCTGTTTGTACAGAACGTTATGGTATTACATATTCTGATGTGGGTTATTAACATGTATATGTATGGATTATTGTGGTGTGCCATATAAGCATAGCTCTATGGACAAAAGATTTAAAATTGCTTCCGTTTGGCCCTTTTACTCTGACGATTTATGTTCGGTTTGGTTTGAGGCCGTAAGTAATCCCTTGATTACTGGCCGGTTATGTCCTTAACCCATAGGGGTGGGTTCGGGTCATGACAATAATTGTCCTTAAAGAATATTTTATTAAGTGTGTGTGCAAAGTAAATAGGTGTGTGGAAATAGAATTTTGCTAACTTTGGTCAACGACGCTTGTATTTTTTTTCCCATTTTGCCATATTTTTTTGGTAATATTTACCAATATTGTTGGTACTAATTTAGATGACGATTTTTTCATAATTATGCAAAAAAAACTTGGTCAACAATAAAATATGAATATTTTATTTTAAAATAAACTAAAAATACACCCATGAGATTTGTTTAAAATATGAATTACTCCTATAATACTAGAAATTACAACTACAACAAAATAAATAAATAACTACTCTCTTATGCAATAATAGAATTATCAAAATTATTTATTGAAAGATATTTCTTATATCCTTAAAAATTGTTAATTGATTTAATGATTTATTTATTAATATTTTAATTTAAAATATTAAGATGTATAAAATAAATAAAAATGCTTCATTTAAATTTTAATGCCTAAAATTTATAAAAAGTTAGGCCATCTATACTCTCATAAAAGATAGTACACAAGTAATCAACTTAAATAATTTAATTAATTCACATTTTTTCATACACATTTTTGTATTTTAACATTTAATCTGTGCCATAGGCCAAGTGATGAAAAAATGAATTAAAAGCTAGAATTTTGTAGAGTTATTTTCTTGAAAAATGCTATAATATGCACCCCTTTAGGGGTGCATACCATATACACCTCACGAAACCAAAAAAAAAAAAACTCTACCACAAAATTTCGCAATATCAACCACAACATACATAATCTTGTTACAAATTAGTATAATAAAAAATGTCGTAACTAAGTCATAAATTTTTGCACCATCAATCACCAAAATTTGAACATTATTTTATACCAATTTGTTGCGAAGTTACTTATTTTGTAGTCAATGTTACGAATTTTGATGGTAAAATTACGCATTTTATGGCAAGACACACATTTTATTGTAAAGTTATATCATAGCATTTCTCCATTTTCTTTAAAAGTGATTGTTTGTATGGATGGTATATTCTCAACTTTTAATTATTGAAACTTAACCTTTTGTAAAATTAAATGTTAGTCATCTAAAAAAGAGAAAAACTCATGGCACATGTTATTACCCCTAAAAAAACAAAAAAAAAACAAACACAGTTTCACATTTATAACAAAATAAATTCACAGTTTTAGATTTTGTCAATTTAAATTTTATATTCAGTTGACTAAAAAAATGAACACCTAAAAAGTTTACATCATTAAGGTTATATTACAAATCTTAAAAAATATATTTATAATTTATTCAAATTAAAAACAAATTCCAAATATCTTGTGCAATCAGCTCGTGGGCATGCTTTACTAATATATATATATATATATATATTAGAATTTCTTGCAAGTAAAGGCTCGTATTTTAGCATTTTCTACCAGAATTGTCCTTTTTGCTATTTGATTTCAAGCCCATTTTTGAAACAGCTCCGATTTGTAGCTCGAATTCGGAGGCTCGAATTTGGCTCGAATTCGGAGCAGAGGAAGAAGAGAAGAAGAAGAAGAAGGGAGGAGGAGGAGGAGGAGAAGGAGAAGGACTGGAGGGGGCCCAATTATTAGGGCTGGAGGCGGAGGAGGGGGGCGGAGGTGACGAGCTGCGAGCTGCAACGAGGACGGCGGGCGGAGGCGGCGGAGGCGACGAGCTCATCACGACGAGGACGCGGGCGGAGGCGGCGGAGGCTCCCTCTCTCCTCTTCTCCTCTGTTCTTCTCCTGGTTTCAACGAAGAAGAAGAAGAAAAGGAAGAAAGAAATGGAAGAAAAAGAAGAAAAGAAAAAAAAAAGAATGGCAAAACGACATCGTTTTGCCATTCGAGCCAAATTCAAGCCGCAAATTTCGAGCTACCAGGAATTTTTCTTTTTGAAATTTGGCTGGGTAAACTCCCTTTCACCGATTGAGTCGGTGGTCGTTATTTTTACAGGCTGCTGTGGTGCCGTGGTGGGAGTTTTGTCCCGAGCTTTTTTTGATAATTCAAACTGTTTATATTATAAAATTTATTAAGTAAATCATTCATATAAAACAAATAAATTGATTAGACATCTATAACTTCATAACAAGAGCAAATTTAAAGTTTAAAAAAAAAATGGTTTACGTGATTTTGGTAATTTTTTTGTAAAAACAATTAGACTCTAATCATGGAGGTACATATTTTTCATTACCTTAATTTTTTATATGAATAACACACTTGATGAACTTATATCTAAAAAGTGGTTTAATAAAAATATAAGGCCTGAAATAAAATAAATTGTTTGATATATAAGATATTATAAATTTAGAATTTATTATTTAATTTTTTATAAAAATTTTATATTGTGATAATGAGTTGATGGTGATAGTGGTGGTGGTAGAAGCAACAATGTACCTATAGTTAGGGATGGTAATGGGGTGGGCAGAGTGGGTTTTACCCTCCCCCTCTCTATCCCCAATCTCCAATTTTTATTTTTTCTCCATCCCCAATTCCCAACGGAGACCAATTTCTTACTACCACCTCCGCCCTTGCCCCTAAAGGGATCGATTTTCCCTGCCCCTAACATCCCTGCCCCATTTGCTTTGCTTTAGGTATGTATCCATAATATAAACAAATCAAAAGCAAAAATTAAGAATTGAAAAAAGTGAGTGAAAGAGACAAATTGATTAAGATTGTGTTTGGTTTATAGATTTGAGGATAGATTTAGATAGATTTTATGCACATTTTTTTTTTCAAATCCCTTCTCAAATTCATGAACCAAATACAATCTAAAAATAATAATTTAAAAAAAAAAACTAGTTAAAGGCTACTAAAAATTTCTTTCTTTTCTAGTAACTTCTCAGCAATCAAACATAGGAACCCAACTAAAGTGCAAGTACCTAAGCTTTTCATTTGCTCACACAACAGAAAAAACAAAAGCAAATGTAAAGGAACAAACTACTGTAACTTTCTCTTCTTTTCTCGCAATTTCTAAGCAACCAAACAAAGCATAAATTAGGGTTTCAATTCTCACCTTGCAAATGACTCGATCCTTGCCACCATCACTTGTCTCCTTCAAATCAAAACCTTATTTCGACTCTTGTTCTAGTACGACCACCTCTTTGGTTTGTTCTTCAACTTTGTCTTCCTCCAAAAAAACCAAGTACGACTCCACAACTCGCCTGATGAGCCACTTGTGGTCAAGGTGGGAGAAGTCAATGCCGAGCCTCTCGGCGGCCATGGTTCGAACCTTGAGTTGTGTCGCTTCTTCCAAGTCTGCATCTTTTAAGATTTCGATCACTGTTTCTTCGATTTTTTTGCTTGACCTTGACTTGGAGACAAGGGAATAGGTAATTCACTAGTGGGTATTCACCAACCCAGCCTCGAAAAATCAGGGATTCACCAACCAACATTATATCCAACCCGTGGGAGAAAATTTTGGAGAACTCTGGTCTAATAATAGCGGGCAGGACGGGTCTCCATCGGGTTCGGGGTTAATTATAGTGCCAAATTGCCAATGATAATAGTGGTGCAGATAAAGAGACAGTGGTTGTACTGATGGTTGTACTGATGATGGAAAGGTAATATAGTGGTGATGAAAATTGAATGGCGGTGGTGGTATAATGAAAGTAGTGGAATGATGGCAATTATTGACAATAGTAATAATTGGAAATATCAAGACTTGTAGTAGCTGTTATATTGGTGATGGTAATGATAGTGACGACCGTATTAGTGATAGTAAAATAATAATAGTATTTATGATAATAATGATAATAGTAAAGAAGGGGATGGTTATGAAAGGATGGTGGATAACTGTGATGGTGGAGGTTATGAGATTATAATTTATAGTAATATAGGTTGATACTAAAGTATAAATATTTATAAATTAAATTATAATTAAATAAGTTATTATCACTTAAAATTTTCTTATTTTTTAGCATACATTTTCAAAATCACTTAAAATTTTAAATGATATTATTTGTGATTATCAAATAGACTTCTTTGATTATAAACTAATATATTCAAATTTAAATACTAAATCAAATTATCAAATACCACCTTAAATAATCTAATTAATGTATGTTTCTCAAAAAAATTATCTCATCTAAACCACCTTAAAGATAAATTTATTTATAATAATAACATTATCACATTATTCTTGCCACATTTTTTTTATTTTTTTTATTTTTATAAATTTTATATAGGTCCACATCCACATTCCACCGTCTTCCACATTCACCTTCCCCCCCATTGCTCAAAGCACCCTCTCAAGCATACACTTACTTCCTTGTCTCAACTTTGGCAAACACCATTCAACCCCCCCCCCCCCCCAACATTGCTCAAACCACCCTCTCAAGGATACACTTACTTCCTTGTCTCAACTTTGGCAAACACCATTCACTCTAGAATTCTAATATAAAACACACCAAAATGCCACGAGAGAGAGAGAGAGAGAGAGAGAGAGCATAACAAACTCTACATGACTAGAAAGGTAACAAGTTTTTTAAACAGCCTCATGCAGACTATAACTCCTCCCAGCACAAGCCACATTACATATTTCTACAAAACTAAATATATACAGACTACATAAAAACACAGACATTTTCAGCTCGGATCAGAACACACATTGAACACAAAGACAAGTGTAACATTTGTCGCTAGTCGATGATGAGAGAGAGAAAAGAGTGAGTCTCTCAATCAAAATCTCACAAGTCGTGAGGCGGACGAGGGCTCCTGTGTCCTCCGATCCCATTACTTGTCTTCTCGTATGCATCTGACATTGATCTCCTTCGAAATTTCTGAAACTCTTTCCCTCCTATAAACAAAATTATCATCCACCAACAAAGTTAGTAATCATTTGATATAAAAAAATATTAAAAAACTTACTAATAAATTCTATTTCGCTCTTATACAAAAATAAAGTCAACTGACTACAATAAATGAAGTTAGGCAAATGAATCATCTATCTATCTATCTATCTATCTATCTCACATACATGATAAACTCATATTTTGAGAAATTATATAATACAGCCGTAGTGTTAGGTAATGTTGGTCAGCTTTACCTAAAACCATTATGGGACAACTCAAGTTCTTAATCCTCTTCCTTTACAAAAGTTTTATACAGAAATTATACAATATAAAACCCTTCTTTTAACTCTAGTCAACCCATTGCATCATGTTCAAAATAAATAAATGAATAAATAAATAATCTCATCATATCACATATATGCAAACATTATTTTGATGGAAGTATCAAATTATTAATCCAAATCCAATCACACCACCTATAATATTTAGATTAGGTAAACTGAGATTATGAGCATCATAAGATTGAGTAATATAATTGTTAGTATGGTGATTTTAAATTAAAGATGTAGGATAAATTATGTTTACTCATGCATAGTATTAATTGATTCAGAGTAAATTTATAACATTATGTAAAAACTATCAATATATGGTGGTTTTGTTAATGTGAAGTAGAAGCAAGATGGTCTTTTTTTTTCTCCGATCCCATATGATAACATTAGCAATCCCACCCCACTTCATGGGAATGCCAATTTCACCTTTAAATGGGAATCACCAAATAATGGGACAAAATAAAACAAAAAAATACAAAAGCATGGTGCAATTCAGAGTCTTATCCACACAGAATTTGAGTTTCACTCCATGTTTGTGTATCATTTGTCTATCCCATTATAGAGTGATTCTCCTTCTGAGAATTCATAGTTTCATGAAACTCAGCATGTTTGATTGTTGAATTAAATTAAGTGAGATTATCAGTATGATTGAGTGATAGAATAACTAGTGTTTGATTAATATTACAACACACTTTTTTACACAAATTCTTACCGTCTACTCATAATGAAAGTAGCTTAGATTGAAAGTCCAAAATAAATTATAACTTTTGTTTTATTATTTTTATAAATGAGAGTAAAATAGCTTTCAACTATCTAATCCCCATAAGAATACTAATATCATTATTTGGGAGATTATCTCAACCAAACATGACTCCGAGCCCACGAAATATCACTATGCTTGGCTATCATTTTTCAAAAACACTTTTCAGAAAATTCATTTTTTTATTTTCCGTATTTTTTTATTTTTACTGAATTTTTTTAATAATTTGAGCAATTTTTTTTAATTTTTAAACATACCTAACATACATATACCTAAAAAGTAAAAATTTGAACAAAACCTTTTAAAAATTCACTAAATACCAAAAATACAAAAAAAAAAAACAAAAATTCAATACATTTTTTTATATTTTTATGTATGTATTAATTTTTAAAAATATTTTTTCACAAATTTTTTACTTTTTAGATACATCTAAATAAAGTGTATCTAAAAAAAAAAATTAAAAATATTCACTAAAAACAAAAAATACGAAAACCAAAAAACTCAATTATCAAAAAAACTTAATTCAAAAACTCAAACCAAACGCACTAAATTATTATTTTGTGAAGGTATCACTAATTTGTCATTTACCAAACATAATTTTGTTGTCATGTCATGTCTAGTTAAGCAAACGAAAGATAATGAGTAAATTATACTGGACTCTAGATTGAAAAATATATATATATATATATATAAATCCTACAATTTTAACATAATTATATTAAATTTATATGACACTTAATTTTATTTTAATCAATAATTCGGTAGTTATATAAAAAAAATTTTTAAAATTATCAAATCATTAATACTAAAAAATATAATTTCTTCTTATATTTTACAGCATTAATAAATTAATTAAAATAATTATGTTAAAACAATAGAAATTGTTACTCTGCAAAAATAATTGTGTATCCACCAAACCTAACATTTCATTATCCACCGATAAATTGACAACCATATCAAATGACCAAAGTACCCTCCCTAGTGTACCCAGAATTGGTTTGGATCCAATTTTCTTGGAGGACCATTTGAACAAACTTCCCGGCGGGGAAAAAAAAAGAAAAAACCTTACCCGCGAAAGGAGATACCGGAGGTGTAGACCCGGCCGGCGAAACCGGAGGCGAGCCGTTCTGATTAGTCCCCTGAACCGGAGGAGGTTTCACTATCATGATTCGCCTCGTAACCTTCATCACCTCCTCCGTACTTCCACCGTCCGATTCTGCTTTAAAAAAAAATTAAAATCAAACGGTTAGGAAGTTAACAATCCGTCGTCACTTCACAATTACAATATTTCATACAGATCACAGCCGTTTGTTTTGATCCAAATTCAATTCACACTCCATTTTATCAGTTTCAATAATTCGCAAGTTCTAATTGAGTGACTCGGACAATTGTTTAAGGGATGAATTTTTAAGTTCACTTTATAAATAGTCGTTAGTTCACATTATAATCCAACTACTAACCAACTATTTGTTATGGTAAAAATAAAAATAAAAAACTACTAAAAATTTCAGATATTTTATTAAATATTCTATCAAATATGTATGAGATAGTGAGTCTCAAGTAGATCCACACTATATAAGATATTTGATAAAACATTTGGGTTTTTAACATTACTCAAAAAATTATAATTAATTGCGTTTGTTGTGCAACCGGCGTAATGTAGTCGAGGGGCGTACCCTTGCCGAAGACAGGCCGGAAAGTGAACGAAGGCTGTTTACGGAGCCTTCCGAGGCCGCTTTCCGGCCGAGGCCCGGCGACGGTGTCGTCCCAGAGCTGGTCGAGTAAGCTCATGGCGTGCGTTAGCCGACAGAGTGTAAAAGTGGAGTGTTAATCGTCGAGAGGAGAGAGATATTTAACAACGAAGGGGATGTTAAAGGTCGAACGAGTTTTAGTAGTCGGGAGGATTTACGGCCGTTGGATTTGATCTGGTGGATCTGAGTTGACGTGGTCGAATGGATCCAGAACCACGCAAAGTAAAGATAAGATCGGAAAGATGCAAGTGTATTGAGATAACACGTGGCAATTTAAGACGGGTGGAGGAGAAGTTATTGGTTGATGCGGCGTTCCACATTTATTGGATTATTTTGAGAAATTGGTTTTTTTATTTTTTTATTTTTAAATATATTTAAAAAAATAGAAAAACAATGTAACATAAAAAAAAAAAAAAAAAGTCAAATTTTTTTAATTAGTTGTCAAAATAGGCCATAGTAATTGATAAAATGAGTGAAGTTCATAATTTGTATTATGTAATTGAAAAATACAAAGAACATGAAAATTTATAATTAGTGTAAGGTATAGTTACGTAGTGTCTTGGATCAATCAATAATTTTTTTGAGTGAGCATTATAAGTCACGGGACGGATCACTATCATAGTTCTACTTGTGCCACAACTTTATCCAAACAAGAGCACACCATATTTTACCGAATTTTACTGAACTCATACAATGCAGAATTATTTGGGAATATTATAATTTAGGGTTATTTGAAAAATGTTTGGTTAGTATATTTTTTAATTTTTTACGAAAAAATAAGTAATATAAATTGAAATTGAAATTGAAATGATATTGTAAAGAAGTGATATAATTCTAATAAAATAATTGTGATCTAAATAATATTATTTTAGTACATGTCAAATAAATCCTTAATCAATCTATTCAAAAATATTTTAAATCAGTGTAAAATATATAAATATTAATAATTAAATTTATAAATTTTTCAACTAATCTATAAATATTTTGTAAAACTTCTACTGAGGTGTAATTTTCTTAAGAATACTGATTGGTGGTCCGAAAAATCATGGCTCGAATGGCTTGAAACACCTAAAATGACGTCGTTTTTGGTGTAAAACGACGTCGTTTTAACACATTCGAGCCACAAAAATTCGGGCCACCAAACATTTTCATTTCCTTAAATAATTTAGTGTTTGAGAAGAAGATAACGTGTCAGTGTGTCTAATCAATTGTGTTTTGTCATTTTTTTTTTATAATTTATATATATTTTTTTATCATGTAAGTAGGAATGAGCAGTAGATATTCTGATCTGTTCAAATCGATCGAACTGAACTGAATTTGTAGCATTTTGGATCGATGCATGATGACGAGTGGACTATTGTGGATTGATTTTTTTCAATCCGCCTAATTTTGGACGAATGTCAGATTTAAAGTTTCATTGGCCGCAACTAAATCGCTAAACCGCAAACACCCCTAATAATTTGTAAGATTTTATGTTTTCAATTTGTTTAGATATTCTATTTGTGTTTTCAATTGAAAAAGAGTTTGAATATTCTATTGTGTTTTCAATTTGTTTTTAATTTGAAAATCCTTTTATCAAATGACAAATGTTAATATTTAAGGGTGAGCATGGTCTGGATTATAGTAAAACTATGGCTGCCAATGAATCGAGCTATTCATGAACAAGTTCAGTTCGGCTCGTTAAGGGCTCGGCTCAGTTCAGTTCGTTTAGTAAACGAGGCAAGCTCGAGTTGGATTATTAGGCTCGTTTAGTAAACGAGCCGAGCTCGAGCTCACGTCAACTCGGCTCATTTATCTTTATTTAAATTATATAATAAATATATTATTTATATATTAAATAATAATATAAATACATTATTCATATATTTTATAATAATTTTTATTTAAATATTTTTATATAAATAATATTAAAAAAATTTATCGAGCCGAGCCGAGCCGAGCCAAGCTCGAGCTTCATTAATGTTAACGGCCGAGCCAAGCCAAGCTCGAGCTTCATTAATGTTAACGAGCCATCGAGCCGAGCTCGAGCTCAGCAAAGCTCGGCTCGGCTCGGTTCGTTTGCAGTCCTAAGTAAAATCAAGACCAATCCGTTATCTATGGGTCTTGAAAAATTGAAACCAATCCAATCTGTTTAAATTGTGGAACCAATCCGAACCAATCCATTTAAACACGGATTAAATTGGTTTAGGATCATGGATTCACATAATTAAATAACAAAAAAATATATATAGAACATTTTAATTTCATAAAAATATAAATATAATATCATATTAGTTCCACGATATACTATTCTAGAATTTAAACAATCATAAGAAAATTAATTCCACCATAAGTATTTAAACCATTACAAATTAAAACTAAAAACCAACAAACAAGAACAATAAAAGAAGATACTATGCGGATTTAGGTTTTATATGGAATAAGAGAAGATACTATGCGGAAGGGTGTATAATATAAATATAGGATATTTGTATACTGTCCGAATTGGTTCCAATCCGGAACCAATCCGTAGATTACGGATTTTTAATTTTTCAATCCGGAACCGAACTACGGATTCAAAAAATCAATCCAAACCTACTGGATTGGACTGGACTGAATCGGATTACGGATTTTACAGATTTCTTGCTCAGCCTTATTAATATTTGGTATTTTTGTGTGTAAAATATAAGGCTTAATTTTTTTATTTAAAAAAAAAATCAAATTAAATAGTTTTGAATATAAAAAAAGTAATGAAATAATTTTGATAATGCATAGTTTTCTTATATGTATTTATTATTGGTATTTGATAATTTGCTTAATAATCTTTTGGTTAAGTTGAGTTGGATTGTTATCCAAAAAGAATGTTGATAAATTGTTGTATTATGTTCAAAATTTGCAAAAGTTTAAAAAACCAAACCGATTCGTATCTATCCGTCAATCCGCCAATCCGCTCAATTTGCATCCGTTAATCTGGCGGATGGATACGGATTGATTTTTTTCAATCTGCCAATTCAGTGGACGAATGACAGATTAAAAGTTTCTCGGCCACAACTGAACTGCGAACACCCCTACATGTAGGTAATACGTTTTTGTGATTGGATGGGCACACTATTATTTTGTAACTCTTGAAAGACTAGATAATTTACTTTATATGATAGGAAAAAAAAAAAGTTTGTCCGTTGGGGTCGCGTATGGGTCGGTTTGGGGTAGTTTGGAAAGTTGTTTAGTTTTCGTTTGGCATAAAGTTAAAATGAGGTTTTTTTTTTGACTAAAATAGTTATAAAAAAATAAAATAGACTTTTTAATTTAATAAGATAAAATGTTACATATAAACCATAATTATTTTTTTTTTTCTCTCACAAAAATTAAAAAAGTTAAAAAGCCTATCTCAAACGAGACTTTTTAGCCCCAAGTTAAAATAACCAAAAAGTCAACCCACATCCCAAACGAAACTTTTTTGTCTTTTTGTATATAAAAAATATAAGAATTAATGTGACTTAAAATGAATTAAAAACTAAAAATTAGCTTTTAGTTAGCTTCCCAAATCACTCATTAATTTGAGTTGATATACTAAAAGTAAATACAGAATAAAACATTGTTTTGTAGAAACAAATTACCGTGAATGGTGTAATGAAATCAAGTTTATTGTAATAAAATAATTAAATTAAGACATATCAATATAAATAAAATTATATATACATACAAAATTATGTGGCATCTTGTACAAGTATCATGTATTATCTTGTAACTATTAAACAAAAATAAGTTAGCATGCATCACATATAAAATTTTTTGCTACATAATTGGTTTGCAATACTATATAAGTAATGCTACATGATTACTTCGAAATTACTGAATAATTACTATTAAGCAATATCTTAATGAATAATTAAACTAGAATACCACATAAATATACTACAAAAATATTGACTAGCTTCTCAAATTACAACAAACTTTTCACTAAATCTCACTATTACGTCCTTCCATCGCTCCCTTCAACCACACCTTACTACTAATTTTCAAAGTAAATCTCGAGTATAATAGTGATATTATATCCGTACTGACACATGATATTATCATATAATGATAAAAATATCAAATAGAAAATAAATTCTACTTTGCAAACATAACTATTTCATTTAACTCACACGTATACACAATGGGATAGATTTTATACTTATATAACAATTGATGATTGGATAGTGATACTGTTTGGTAAACGATTTTTTTAGTCAAAAAATTAAAAAATCATGAAAAAAATCAAAAAAACTAACAACTTATACTAAAAAGTCAAAGATTTATTTTTCTTTCTATTTTTTGCACATCTTTTCGTAAAAAATTAAAAATTATTCCAAACATATTAATTTTTTTTACATCATATTTTAACTAAAAAATTAAAAAATTATTAAAAAAATATGTTCTCAAGCGATACCATATCAATAATAATGGAGTATCAACGTTGTAATGAAGTTTTTTCTGCAATTTCACTCCACAATTTTGGACGATGGTTGATTATTGGGGGTCAATCGAAAATAATTTGATTACTTTGAGATAAAATTAAGAGTCAAAAGTTAAATCTATTAATATTTTCATGAGGTAAAGGTGTACTTTATTCTTGGGAAAAATGTACTACTTTTGAGTTTGCTAGCTAGTGTAGGGAAGACTAGCCATGCCCCAATCCAGCAAAAGGCTTTGCACTCGTTGGTCCCTTGATTGTCCTAAACAAAGCCCACAAGGCCATTGTCTCATTTAGCTTGGTATGGGTGGGTAGGTTTCAATTTCTTGATGTGAGGTTACTATATATAATTATAATAATTCACTTTTTGTTGCTTAGCGCCCCTTTCTCACTTACCAACTTTCTTATTGGCCTTGCTAGCTCCAAATTATGATGATTTTTTTTTTTTAATATTTATTTTATTTTATTAGAATGGTGTGATTCAGTGTCAGAGTTGGACTTTTCTTTAAATTTGAATTTTGAGGGAATTTGAAAAGCTCGTAAGATTTATCATCAGTTTTATTTTGATAATTTAAATAATTTATTTTGTAGAGATCTCAGTGTATATTATTTATAAAAAAAATTAAGTTGATTTAATAATTATAACATTTTCTTTATATCATAGTTGCCTAAAAAAAATGAACGAAGGTATGTTTTTGAAACATAAAAAAATTATGATTATCAAATCGATCTAATTATTTTCAAAAATAATATACAGAGAAAACCTTACAAAATAAATAATTCAAATTATTAAAAAAAAATTTATCGCGAAACTCACAAGCCCTCAAGTTCAAAAGAAACTCAACCCATAATATATATATATACTTTCTTTTATATATTTTTGTATGGATATAATTGTTTAAATGATCATACTAAAGACAATCCATTAAATATTTATTCACCCAAAAAAATCCATTAAATCTTCATTAGGAAAGAAAAATGTCAAAATATAAAAAATCTTAAAATACGTTTCACGTGTTTCACTTTTTTATTTTTATTTTTATTTACATATTTTCTAAGTCTCTCTCTCTCTCACTCTCTCACAGCAAATTAATTAATGAAACCAAAAATATTTCAAGAAACCAAACATTCCTTGTTTGAAGACAATTATTTAAGGAATTAATAAAAGAATAATACTTGGGACCCCCTTCTGGAGGAACCCGGATCATCGGCCGCGGATTCCAGCGGCCCTACCCGGCAGCCCCCCAAAACGATGTCGTTTTGGGGGTTTTTGATTTTTTTTTCTTTTTTCTTTTCTTCTTCTTCGTTCTCGCCGGCAGTCTCCAACGCCTCGCCGTCGAGGGAGGAGGGAGGAGGCTGCGAGCTCGCCGTCGCAGCTCGCAGCTCGTCGCCTCGCCGTCGCAGCTCGCCTCGCCGTCGCAGCTCGCCTCCGCCTCCGCCTCCTACTCCTCCTCCTCCTCCGCCAGTGGTTATGGCCCCCTCCAGTCCGGCCCTCCTCCTCCTCCCTCCTCCCTTCTCCTTCCTCCCTCCCTCTTCCTCTCCTCCTCCTTCCTCCCTCCCTCTTCCTCTGCGTTTTTTTTTTTTGAAAATTTTCCCCCCAAAACGACGTCGTTTTGGGGGGCTGCTGGGACCGCGGCTGGAAACCGCGGCCGAGAATCCGGACTCCTTTTGGAGGTTACCCCTTACCCCCCTTTGCCACGTGACGGGTGGTGATTGGAGGAGCAGGAAAAAAAAGAAAAAGAAAAAGAAAAGGGGACCAATGAGAGAGAGAGGGGGTCAAAGGGGATGGGGGGAAAAGGGGGATGAATCATTGTTGTTCATCATCATGAAATATAATAAAAAATACAATAAACATAATATTATTCCCTTGGTTAAAATATGCATAACCCCAACCAAATCATTTGTCACAAAGAAGCATATTGTCCAAGCTGGGCTTGAGCTTCAAATATAACAATTCAATTTTTGCTCTTTAGGTCCCACTTTGTCTCTCTTATGGCTCTCACATCGTCCTTTTTTTTACTTTTCTTACTTTTTTTTTTTTTTTTAAAATTTATTTACATTCTAGCTAGTTAAATTTGTTAATAAAGTTAGTGTGCCACTTAAAAAGTCATTGCTGTTCCATCAATTCAAATCCTTGACCTTTAGTTACTGCATTTTAAGATTTAATTACACGCCAACTTACCACAAGTATCTCAGTCTCTCGCATTATCATTATTAATAGCAAATTTAAGATAGCTTTGTTTGAAAATATATAAATAAACTCCACCCAAATCAATATTATCATAAAGAAAGAAAGAAATAAATAAAAGTTCAGAGCTCGTTTGGGATGTGCGATATGAGTTGACTTTTTGACTATTTTAACCTAGGACTAAAAAGTCTTGTTTAGAATAGACTTTTTACTCATTTTTTTGATTTTTGTGAGAAAAAATAAAATAATTATGAGTTAAATATGACATTTTATCCTATTTGACTAAAGATAACCTATTTTTTTTTATATGGTTATTTTAGCCGAAAACATCTTCCCAAACAAGCTCTATTGTCCATGTTGTGTAGCCTACAAGCCCAAGTTGATGAATATGGTCTGAGCTCACTTTTTGTGACTCAACATTGCTTCATTGCCATAAAAAACATAGCCCTAAAGTATTTTTGATCCATATCAAGAATAAAACCAAGGGTACTATTGCCAAACTAGTGCTACCTACCCTCCACCACCACTATCACCACCACACTTTGCTTCAGCAGGCAATGTTTTCATAACTGGACCAGACAAGATGGTTCGACCAGTTGCTCATCAACTAATCAAAATTTCAAACCGACCGGTCCAATCAACCATCAAAACCACTTCAAATAGAAAACCAGCCTATTTTTAAGTAACTGGTGAAAACCAGGTTTGAAGCTGCTGAACAACTTAAAAATCAAGTGCAGGTGTGAAGACTACGACTTCCGACCTGACTATTAGGTGACACCTCAATATTAATCACCACCAACCAGTCACTTTGTGAATAATTGGTAACTATATAATATTTATTACCTTCACCTTTTCTTTTTCTTTTTCTTTTTTAATATTTATTTTCAACATCAAATCTAAATAAATTTCTTACTAACAATGAATATAAAAATAATTTAAATAGAGGTATCGAAAGTATCTTAATATTTGGTAATTATAACATCTCAGTCCAATTCCGGTTCAACCGGCCGTAATGACCCTTAACCGTTCCCTTTTTCGGTTTATACAATGGTCTAAATTTCAAAACATTGTTGACAGTCTAGTTTAGAGAGCCCCACCAGCTTAGACACTCGGAATCTACACCACCGGACCACCAGCAAACTCACCCATTTATCAGCCTTCATTGGCGAACGAATCAGTCTGATCCCAGACAATGCATGTCTGGAGCACATCAAAATCATCAAAAGATGTTTTTCAATTTCTGTGTCTGGGTAAATTCTGGACAGAGCATAGCTGCACTACCAAAGACGAATCAACCCAATGAAATTACACTCCAATAACTCGTGAACAACAGAAAGCATCGACAAGTTGAAACCCATATTGATTTTCCTCCAGTAAACATAGCCAAAAACAAGAACCCATTGGATAAAATATTTGTTCAAGGAAAAACAGTTACACAAGAATATCCAACAAAGGTTTTATTTGTCCATCAGACAAGTTTGATTCCTGCTTCCTTCAAGGAATCGATCACAGCTTTCACCTTACCGTGATACTTTTGCTCTCTCTTCAAGAAAACAGAAACAGCAGGGATTTCATTAACCAGTAAGCGCTCCCCGAGAATCTTCCCTATCTTTGCAGCAGCAGCGACGTCCCTAGTCGATTCCATGCTTGATCTCAGTGCCTTCTCTTGCGAGCTTGCAGCGGAGGCTACTGTGGCAGTTGGTGAGTGGATGACTTGGGCTGACACAAACTTGTTTGTAAAGTGCATCTTCAAGATGTACGGTTTGAGAAACTTGGTGATTCTTTCTGGTTTGACTGGAGGACGAATAACCATTTCTGCTTTCCAAATAAAATATCCATATAACATTAATGTAGAGAATAAATTTTAATGTGAAATTATTCCCATATATTATATAGAGAACATCACAAAGAATTTTTTTCATTCCAAAACAGGGTTAGCAGCCAGTGGAGATTACTCTAAATTAAATGGCTTTCCATGCCCATTGTGAACAAAGATGCGAACATTCCCACGGTGAATTCATGAATTACAATAATCAAAAAATTAAGCCAGTAAAGACACCATACAAATGAAGAATAGCTAATTTGAGAAAACATTTATGCAATCAGATAACACCTCCCAATCTAGGATAAGTGAGGCTCAGTTGATAAATTCCATGGCATTAGGTGGAAGGTCAGTAGGTCACCTTGCCTTCTCATATCCTACATTCAGGTCCGGTGCAAGATTTTCCCTTCAATTTAATGATTGTGATTTATTTCTAGAAGACGATGTCATGTAGATGCAAGAAAGCTATAATACATGAAGTGTGTTGTTGATTAAACAAAAATTGGAGGTAAAATGTGATGCAAACAAATGTTTTAAAGCTGAAAATATGTAAGAAATTGGCATGCCTACAGTGTTTAACTTAAAGTTCATGTATCAATTACACAGGCTGACTTTCTCTGTCTCCATGTGCACAATCGCGCACATGCATGTACACATACATAGAGGGAGGGAATGAAGTTCATGTATGAACCATACAGGCTGAGGGTCTCCATGCACACAACCACAAATGCACACGCACACATACACAGGGAGGGAATCATTAAACATATGAGAAGCATTTACAAAGTCCTTATATTGGTTTCTAACCCTCCATGAACTGCCAACAGGGATGCAACTCTAATGCATGTTGGTTTTTGTTGATGCCAAAACCCAATCCAAACAGACCACAGTCAGTTTTCCAACCATGGAACAATAACCAAATCAAAGGGAATCAAACTAAGGAAATCCTGGTTTTGGGGCTTACACATGAGAAAAACAATGTGTATTCATGGGCAATCAATTAAAACAAAGTTTTAAACATGAATTGGACATGGGAATGGTGTTTGTGTTTAAAATTAATACCATTGTGTATGAAATATAACAATTAGTCATTGAAGTTTTAAGAAATAATCAAAGAGTAAAATTGATAATTTAAAATAAAAAATGCCTAAATATGTTTTTCTCAAAAGAATAATAAAAAATTAACTGTATCAATATTTTAATCACAATAGTGATGTCTTCCCAAGCAATGAAGAAACAAAACTTCAAGTCCTACACAACATTACATGGGTAGAGAAATGGTAGGATAAAAACTCCATATCTCTGACTTTGAACCCAAAAGAAGAATGTTGTAGATTGTTGTGACTTAAGGCTCCATTACCATTTCATGAAATGATATCAAGAAATATGAGTTTAGAAGTGGCGCTAGAAATGGTGTCCCATTGTCCCCTATGGTCATGCAATTCTAAATTTACAATTTTCAACTTTCAAGAATTTTTATCTTTAAGCATCCAGATTAGCCTAGCAGTGGTTGCAAAATTTATCTAATGGTCTACATAGTTCAATGGTCAACATATTTATCACCAAAAAAAAAAAAAAATCAAATCAAAGATCAAAACTCATAAGCAGTCAAGCACAATTTATATTGACCTTCAACCTCAAAAGGCAAAATCTAGAAATGGATATTGGGTTTTTAATTATTACCGTATAAACAAACATCAAACATAACAAATTGCTATCAGCACAAATTGTTAACTAGTATCACTTCTAAATCTCCAATCACTCCCAACTAAATGCCTTTGCAAGTATGAATGTAAATCAATATCTTCACCTAATTGGGTTGCATCTTCTCATCTCTATGGAAAACCAAAACTACATTTAACACAATATTAACATGGTCTGTTTTCTCCTTTTATTTATTATTTATTTATTTAATTTTTTTTTCTCTTTCTAACAGACATTTCATCAAACAATCGGCATGACATATTATCAAACAACCATTTAAAACAATCAGTTCCCAAAATGTAGACAAAGCCAATTATAGAAACCCTTAAAACTATGGCTTGGAAACATATAACACTCTTCAACTATAAACTCACCTCTTGGCCTGAAAACACATGACACTCCTAAACTATGGAACACAAAAACCAAAAGCTACCTGTCTGAGGCTCTGAGCAGCTTAAAATCTAGAGTTCATACCTATGTGTACTCGAGCACGAACCCATGTGTATGTACATATATATATATATATGTGCGTGTGTGTGTGTGTGTGTGTGGGGGGGGGGGGGGGGGGGGGGGGGGGGGGGGGTGGTTGGGGGTGGGTGGCTTTTGGAAAATAGTGATAACATCAATGAGTTCAAAATGAGACATTATTGGGAGAGAATTAGAGAGAGATGAAGAGGAGAGTGGGAATTAACTAACCTGACAGCAGTATTCACCAATCTGGGGCAGGAATTGCACAAGCGTTAGATTCACCGATCGTCTCCCTGGGGCTTCTGAAGAAGAGGAAGCACCTGTTCTCTGTTTATCAATAAATAATAGGGAAGAATTTATTTTTTATTTTTTATTTTTATTTACAAATGTTATGAAAATAAAAATAAAGAATTATGTTTGGTGAATTGTTAAATGTGGATCTCTCAAGTAGGGGTGTGCGCGGTGCGGGTCGATACGTTAAGGAGAAAAATAAAAAGGGTAAACTACCAATAGGTCCTACTTTGGAGACTTATTACCCAATAGGTCCTACTTTGGAGACTTATTACCCATTAAGTCCTATTTGATATAATTTATTAAATGATAAAGATAAATTTATCAGTCTTTTTTTTTTATGAATAATTTTATAGTGATAAATTTATCAGTCTCTTTGTTTTATGAATAAATTTTTAGTGATAAATTTGTCACTCTCTTATTTTTATAGTGTTAAATTTATTAGTTAGGACCTGTAAGTAAATAAGTCTAGTTAACAGGACTAATTGGTAAGTACCCCAAATAAAAATCGTACAGTGGGTAGCATATTGGTAAAATTATTATTAAAAATTGTCATTTTTCTTACCAAAAAACGACGGTTTGGTTGGCAAATAATAACGGATTTTTCTTGGCGGTTGGGGCAGATTAGTGGTTTATAAAAAATATAAATCAAATTACATAACTTAAATCAAAGAGTAAAACGATCTAATTTATAAATTAACTAAAATAGTCAAAATTAAAATATTCATTTAATATAACATTAAACATTGACAAACTAGTAAACTAAAAATTCAACAATCCAAGCAAATTATACAACAATAACATTTTAACAAGGCAATAAATACTAAAAAAAATAACATCATCCAACATCCAACATAATTTTAAAAAAAGTTTTCAAAAGTTAAATCTAATCATCATAATCCACAAACAATTCAAAAAGTTCAAAAGTTAATCTAATCATCAAACTCAACATTACTCCATTTATTGAATGTATGGGAAATTTATTAGAATGTTATTTTGAGAAGAGTTGTGAATCCCAAACAAATAAATAAAAATTATTAATATGGGTTTTAAATTAAAAAAAAAAAAAAGAATGAATGAAAAACCTGAGCAGAGAGCAATTATATTGCAAACATACAAAACAAACTGTGAGTAGTTATATATATAGAGAGAGATAGAGACTTATACGGCATACATACAAACCAAACTGTGAGTAGTTATATATATATAGAGGGAGAGAGAGCAGAGAGAGAGCAAAGAGCCACGTACTGACGACGAGCGGAGAGCAGCGGCGGAAAGGCAAATGGCGGTGGTAGAAACGCTATGGCAGCTCCAATCGGAGGTGAGGAAGAGGAACAACAATGGAGAGCAGCAATGACAGAAACGCTATGGCAAGGTATGTTTGGGGGTCAATTAGGTTTAATTGAGAAATTATTCTGTGTGTGTGTGAGTATATCTACATTTAGTATGGTAGATGTAATCTAATGGTTGCTGGATGCGTATATAACATAGCATAAGGGTCAAGTTTGATTGCAGAATTGCTGGCGGGTCGAGTCGATTTGCTCATCGGGTTGGGATTTTCAAACTGCCGCCCGCGCCAACCCGCTACTTTTGCAACTCCCACCCGCCCAATCCGCTCGTTAGAGTTGAAAAAATACGCAATTCAAGGCGGCTCGATATTACCACCGAGGGTGGTGGCCCAATGGTGAAGGCATTGCCTTTCCACAGCTATGAGTCAAGTTCGATTCTTGGGGGGCGCGAAAATCCTGGATTTTCCAGGGGCTCTCTTCAGAGACCTCGCGTTGTACTCCGATCGAAACTTGTCCGTAGTTGGGGCGGTTGATGAACTTGTCCGTAGCTAGGGCGGTTAATGAGCTCCACTAGTGCCTTGGTGGTGGTCCCTTCCTTCGTATGGGTTGGGTTAAATCAGGCTGGCAACTGGCTACCTTGAGGCCTGAGCCTACAGATGTAGTGATGACACCTCAGAACATCCTCTTTCTCCATGCAAACGAAAAAATGCGGCTCGATATGGTTTTGATGATATTATATACAACCCAAAATGTTCTTCACACGACATTTAAATATTATTGTGAGATCTCAAACTAAATTATATATATATTTGTTGTAATTTATTTATAATTGTTGTTTAGCTGTGATGGCACTCTATGGGTGGTGGTGGTGGGTTGTTAGTAGTGGCAGTGGATGTTGATGGAAGATGAAAAGAGAATTGAATTTTTTTTTTTTTAAGAATATATATATATATATTTAAATTGTGAAGCCAAATTCATTTTTTGAAAACAAAAATATTGTACTACACAAATTTTTATTTTTAGATTTAAAAATAAATAAGATGGACATAAAAAATGAAAGCATTAGTGCATTTTGGTAAGAACAAAATAAACAGTTTTTTTTTACTTTTTTGAGAAATAAACAACAAAAAAAAAAAAAACAGCTTATTTTGTGCATTTTTTCTTTTGGGAAGACCAAACAAGCCATGATATTGTTCCAAAAAAAAAAAAAAAAAAAAAGCCATGATACAAATTTACCAAAATACTCCCCGGAAAAACAACAAAATTTGTCACTAAACATGGAGGGTGAAATGGTAATTTCAAGCATGTGAATGAGAATAATATGAAAATTTCACAATATTCATAAATGATATGACATTATATTATAATAATTTACAAAAAGCAAAAAAAAAAAAAAAAAAAAAAAAAAACCCAAATGAATTTATGAAAAGCCAAAAAGCAACCAAAAAAAAAAGAAAAGAAAAGAAAATAAGTTACATTTTTCTATCTTCCCAAAACAAGTAAACAAGGATGAAGCAACTTTTTTTTTTTAAAAGGTAAATTCCAAATACACTCCTGAGGTTTAATTAAAATATGAATCACTTCTGTGATTTTAGAAATTATATTTCACCTACTGAAATTTCTAATTTCATAACAAATCGTCAATTTTATTAATAAATCATCAAATCAATTAACAGTTTTTAATGATATTAGAAATATGTTTTAATTAATAATTTAAGTAATTTTATTATTATATAGGAGAGTAATTATGAATTTCATTTTTTAGTTAATTTTATTAAATAAAAAATTCTAACAATAGGGTATTTGTAATTTTTCAAATTGTAGGAAGCAATTTGTACTTTAAGTAAATTTCATGAGATGTATTTGTAATTTATCTTTTTTTTTAAACACAAACAATTTCAAGTAGACTAATGCTTCACAAACTAATAATTTTTAAGTATTTAATTTATTTAAATTATTTTTGTTGAAGAAGTTATAAAAAAAATTGCAAAAAATTGTGAATTTCAAAATTAAAATTTTTTTTTATAAACAATTCATTTAAACTACAACAGAGCAAATGACACTAATGTTACTCTCCAGCCATTTATCAAAATGTTCAATCAACTAGGGGTATGTGTACATTTTCAGTTTATATTTATAAAAATTTTATAAATTGGATTTTGTTTATTTTTTGTTTATTTTTAAAAAAACATAAATTACAAACGCGTTTGGTAATTAACAAAATGTTTAAAAAAATTTAAAAATATAAAAAAGAGTGACGGTGGCGGGTGGTGGGTGGTAGCGAGTGGGTGGTGGTGGCAGGTGGGTGGCGGATTGCGGGTGGTGGTAGTGGGTGGGTGACGGTGGCGGGTGGTAGCGAGTGGGTGGTGTGTGATTGTGGTGGTGGTGGTGGTGGCAGGTGGTGGTGGGTGATGGTGGTGGTGGTGGTGGTGGCGGGTGGGTGGTGGTGGTGGTGGGTGGCTGGTAGTGGTAGATGGTGGTGGCAGGTAGGTGGTGAGTGGTGGTGACGGGTAGGTGGCGGGCGGTGGATGGTAGTGGTGGGTGGATGGCAGGTGGCGGGTGGATGGTGGTGATGGTGGTGGTGGTGGCGGCAAGGGATGGGTGGTGGTGGCGAGTGGGTGGTAAGTGGCAGGTGGTGGTGGTGGTGGTGGCAGGTGGGTGGTGAGTGGTGGTGGCAGGTGGTGGTGAGTGGTAGTGGCAGGTGGTGGTGGCGGAAGACGGTGGTGGAAAATGGTGGCGGGTGGTGGCTAGTGTTGGTGGTAAAAAAAAAAAAAAAAACTCAAAACTCAAAACTGAAACACATTTTTTGAGTTTACATTTTTTGGCCAAATTTATAAACTGAGACCATCTATATAATAAGGAAAGATGGTTTTTGAAAATGTCTCAGAGATACATTTAATTTGGACGGCTGGGATGATTTGTTTTTATTCATTAAAGGCTGAGATGCTTTGTGACATTTTCACATTCCCACCCAAAACAATCCCTCTCTCGCTCTCTCTGCAGCGTCCCACCCACCCACTTCTCTCTCTCTCTCTCTCTCTCTCTCCAACTTCTCAGGTGTCAATCTTTCTCTCTTCCTCTCCCTCCTCCTCCTTTCGCAATAGCTTCAATTAGCAACCCTCTCACCCGATTTCTGCCTCTCCCCCTCTCCCCCCTTCTCTCGCAATAGCTTCAATTCGCAACCCTCCCACTCGATTTCTGTAGGCTAGGGTTTCTGATTAAGAACCGAGTTCGCTCCTCCCACCACCACAGCCGCCGCCGCCGTCTTTTTTTTCCCTCACTGCTTCGAACCCCGATTGGAGCTCTCCGGTACCTCTCTCCCTCTCTCTCTTTCTCTCTATGCTTCATGTTTAAATAGTTGATTCATGGTTTTTGGTTTATCATCATTTCCGTTTATGGTTCATGGCTTATTATTTGGTGAAACAGAGCTACTTCAGAGCTACACCAAACCTGAGGCTTCTATCTGTGCAAGGTAATATTTCTATCTCTATTCACCTTCTCTCTCTGTTGCCCTTCGTTTTCTTCTCTTGCCATTTTCTCTCTATCTAGTTTTGTTTTTTATTAAATACTCTCAATTGTTGATAATTTGAGTTATAATTTTAGTTTAGAATTTGGGTTTATATATCTGAGTTAGAATTTGGAATCATGTTGGTCTAACACTCTGGAATCATCTGGGTTTATATATCTAGATATCATGTTGTTGTGTAGTTTATACACTCTGGTTAGAATTTGGCTAACTTGGTTAACACTCTGGTTCTCTCTTTCATTTGGTGGTAATATCTGCTATGGAGTTTTTTAGGTATTCTAGGTGATTCTCAATCATTTTGATTTAGGTATTTTCTGGATTCTCTATCACTCTGGTTAGAATTTTGTTTTTCTATATGTTCAAGAAACTGATATGGGTTTCTATATTTTTAGGTGTTTGGATTGCTCTAAACTGATATGTTTTTCTATATGTTTGTGTTTGTGTTTGGCTGGGCAAAAGAACAATTTCTCCTAGGTTTCCTTTTTTTGTTTGTGTCCCTAGAATAATTTCCCCAAACTAATTGTTTGTGTTTGTTATTTTTTTTTTAAAAAAATTACTTAAACTCCATACATATGATAAAATGCTTAACAAAGCCAAGATAGTTAGGTTTCTGTGATATATTTAACAGAGGGACAACGTTGAAACTTCTTAATATATTGAACGTTGAAACTTCTTAATATATTGAAAGTCAAGTTACTTATGTGTTTATGGGATATTTATGTGTTTCTTTGATTTGGAAAACAAGAAGAATTATATTAAAATTGGGAAATTATTGGTGAAATTGATATTGATGATATTTACACTTACTAACAGAGTATGTACACCCACCTTCCATTGAGTATGTACACCCACCTTCCATTGTTGTTTGGGATGTCCCAAAATAATTAACCATCTTGAAAAGCCAAGAAACTAATACTGTTATCATCATTTTGTTAATTTGAATGCATTTAATAGATGGACAACTTTGAAAATTCTTACTATACTGTTAAAGTGTAAACATATTAACTCATAACTTTTTTTGTTTGTGTCCCTAGAATAATTTCCCCAAAATAATTGTTTGTGTTTGTTATTTTTTTTTAAAAAAATTACTTAAACTCCATACATATGATAAAATGCTTAACAAAGCCAAGATAGTTCGGTTTCTGTGAATGCATTTAACAGAGGGACAACGTTGAAACTTCTTAATATATTGAACGTTGAAACTTCTTAACATATTGAAAGTCAAGTTACTTATGTGTTTATGGGATATTTATGTGTTTCTTTGATTTGGAAAACAAGAAGAATTATATTAAAATTGGGAAATTATTGGTGAAATCGATATTGATGATATTTACACTTACTAACAGAGTATGTACACCCACCTTCCATTGAGTATATACACCCACCTTCCATTGTTGTTTGGGATGTCCCAAAATAGTTAACCATCTTGAAAAGCCAAGAAACTAATAATGTTATCATCATTTTGTTAAGTTTGAATGCATTTAATAGATGGACAACTTTGAAAATTCTTACTATACTGTTAAAGTGTAAACATATTAACTTATAAATTTAATTTTTTTTCTTTCCTTTTAAACAAAGCCCAAAGTAATTGTTTGTGTTTGTTATTTTTTTTTTTTTTTTGTAATGGAATATGATAAGTACTAAATTCACAAAAATAAATAAAACATGAAATGCTTTTCAGTTGTCTTTGTAAAATAGATAGATGGAGAGACATTATACTACAGTTTGATTCTTCATCAAACAGAATAATTAAGCTGATATTACCGCAATATCCATTGAACGCCACGCCACGTCACACCTCACCTCACTCACTAATGATTTTGAAAGAGTTATTTGTTATGATTGGCAGCACTTATTAATTGTCCTATTGGTTCAAAGGGGTTTTATTATTTGTTTGGATTTGTCTTCTGGGAGTGTAAATTGACACATGGACCAATTGTTAACCAAACATTTCTAACATTTTTTATTTCTTTTTGTTGCTCACTCACTAATGATTTTGAAAGAGTTATTTGTTATGATTGGCGGCACTAATTAATTGTCCTATTGGTTCAAAGGGGTTTTATTATTTGTTTTCTGGGAGTGTAAATTGATACATGGACCAATTGTTAACCAAACATTTCTAACAAATTTTTTTTTTTGTTGCTCACTCACTAATGATTTTGAAAAAGTAATTTGTTATGATTGGCAGCACTAATTAATTGTCCTAATGGTTCAAAGGGGTTTTATTATTTGTTTGGATTTGTTTTCTAGAGGTGTAAATTGATATATGGACCAATTGTTAATCAAACATTTCTAACATTTTTTTTATTTCTTTTTGTTGCTCACTCACTAATGATTTTGAAAGAGTTATTTGTTATGATTGGCAGCACTAATTAATTGTCCTATTGGTTCAAAGGGGTTTTATTAGTTGTTTGGATTTGTTTTCTGGGGGTGTAAATTGATACATGGACCAATTGTTAACCAAACATTTCAAACATTTTTTTATTTCTTTTTGTTGCTCACTCACTAATGATTTTGAAAGAGTTATTTGTTATGATTGGCAGCACTAATTAATTGTCCTATTGGTTCAAAGGGGTTTTATTATTTGTTTGGATTTGTTTTTTGGGGGTTTAAATTGATACATGGACCAATTGTTGACCAAACATTTCCAACATTTTTTTATTTCTTTTTGTTGCTCACTCACTAATGATTTTGAAAGAGTTATTTGTTATGGTTGGCAGTACTAATTAATTGTCCTATTTGTTCAAAGGGGTTTTATTATTTGTTTGGATTTGTTTTCTGGGGGTTTAAATTGATACATGGACCAATTGTTAACCAAACAAACATTTTTTAATTTCTTTTTGTTGCTCACTCACTAATGATTTTGAAAGAGTTATTTGTTATGATTGGCAGCACTAATTAATTGTCCTATTGGTTCAAAGTGGTTTTATTATTTGTTTGGATTTGTTTTCTGGGGGTGTAAATTGATACATGGACCAATTGTTAACCAAACATTTCTAATATTTTTTTATTATCAATAAATTTGCTGAGACATATCAATTAAAGAATCTGCTGATCAAATCTGCTGATTATTTATTTTATTTATTTTGAAAGAGTTATTTGTTATGATTGGCAGCACTAATTAATTGTCCTATTGGTTCAAAGGAGTTTTATTATTTGTTTGGATTTGTTTTCTGGGACTGTAAATTGATACATGGACCAATTGTTAACCAAACATTTCTAACATTTTTTTTATTTTCAATAAATCTGCTGATACATATCAAACAAAGAATCTGCTAATCAAACAAAGAATTTGTTGATATGTATCAACATCTGATCAATTTTATTTGCTGATATGTATCAATAAATCTGCTGATACATATCAAAGTTTACATTCAAAGTATAAATAAATTTCATTCAAAGTTCTATCAATTTATCTGCTGAAATTTTATCTGCTGATATGTATCAATAAATTTCATTCAAAGTTCTATCAACTGGTTTGTATCTCTATCTGATTGATTAGGGTAAATGATTTTTTTTCATTTTATATTGTTGGGTTTGAATTTTCCAGAATTCTCTCTAAAATTATCAAATTTACATTTGTCTTTCACACACACGTATGAGCGAGTCTTGCATTCATAATAGCCGGAATTTTTTTTAACACTAATTAACACCCTTTCTAACACTGTCAATCTGTCATCATAAGCAGTCATCATAAGCATTACTTGAACACACCATCTCTATTACAATCCTAGAACAATATTACATACTTGAGACCTAACAATGAAATACAATATTACATGTGTGTGTGTGTATTGGAGAATAAAACTAAAATTTCACCATCTTAAGTTCTTAACCACAAAACTACATAACTGAATTTTTTAAAGATTTAAATGAAATAGCAATAGAACTATTCTGTTTATATAAAATACCAAAAGATTCAAATTGTGAGATGGGTTTTTATATTTGGTTAAACATCACTGGTTAGAGTTGATCTCAAGCATTGCCCATTTGCGGAGGTAATTTATCTTTATTGATTGTAATTCATCTATATAGATTTGGTTAAACATCAAACACATTCCCTTACAGTAGGTATGGTTAATGATCAGAAAACTGGTAGTGTAGTATACTTAATACATATATGGTTGAAGATCATCTAGCATGCTTAATACACCATTGAGTGTTATTCTTTGTTACTTTTTAATCTGAATGTTATTCTCTGTATCTTTTCTTTTTTCATTACCAAGATGAATTCAATTTGGTTGTTGATTTAGATTTTGTTATTTCTTTTTTTTCCTATTAGTTGGTGCGCTTTTTTATTTTTATTTTTATTTTTTTGAAGTACATTAGTTAATGACAGGGCCTTTTTTTTTTTTTTTTGTCCCTTTGATTTGATGTCCAAGTTTGAATATATGACTTATTTGTTCTATTTTTTTATTTTTTATTTTAATACTAATACAATTTGTTATTGAAGTGATGAACATGAGCATGGAGAGAAGCCTACAGATCACCACCATAGGTGGTGATGGTGTAGTTAGTGGTGGTGGTGGTTTGTTGGTGAAGAAGAGAGGGAGGCCAATAAAGTATGACTCAGATGGTAACTTGAGACTACCATCTATATCACCACCACCACCAGGTTTTTCTTTCTCACCTCATTTTCCATCATTATTTACACCGTGCCTTCAGGCACGGGCAGACCACCTGGTTTTGGTAACTGCCAGCTGCTTGAGATGAATAGGTGAGTTCATCAAATCAATCCTTTAAATCAACCTTTTCCTTGCTGCAATTCAAGACTTCCTTCATCAAACACATTGAAAACAGTAGGTATGGTTTAACTTGATTTTTATTTTTTTGAAGTACATTAGTTAGTGTGATTTTTATTTTTTT
This sequence comes from Camellia japonica, assembly GCA_030407325.1. Taxonomy (NCBI): domain Eukaryota; kingdom Viridiplantae; phylum Streptophyta; class Magnoliopsida; order Ericales; family Theaceae; genus Camellia; species Camellia japonica. The sequence continues at coordinate 78,367,665 of JAPPVO010000019.1, read as the reverse complement.
GAAGTACATTAGTTAGTGTTATTGCACATGGTTAAATCGGAATGGAAGTGTTTATTCATTCTCTTCATGGGTTTTAGGTTCATTGAAGCATATGTGGAAATAATTTGACAACCTTATGTATGGGATGGAGAGCCTGAGTTGCTGATGGCATCCCATGTTCTCAAGTGAGTTCTATTCACTGTTTCAGTGAAGCATTTATGTTGTCAGTATGAAGCAATTTATGTGCAAAAAACAATATCATAGTGTTCATCAAAGTGTTTTTACATATTGCCTCATATACAATGGTATTTGTCTATTTATTAGTTTGACAGAAGGGTTTGTTTCTGGAAAGTTATATTTGACACTGTTAGTTGAATTGGACTACATGTGAATGTGGGATTTCTGGGTTTTTGACCGCTGGTTTATCTAAATACAAATTTACCTCTTATGGTTTATGAGATTTTGTTCGTTCTTGGGTTTGAATCACACTTCAAATTTTTAAGTGGTTTTGTTTTAACTGTTATAATGCTGAAAATTATGGTTCTGTCTTAATTGTTATGATGCTGAAAATTATCTCCGATGGTAGTGTCGTTTTCTTTAATCTCGATATTTTATGATGCTGAAAATGCTATTTGGTGCAAGTATGTCATATTCTGCCATTGATTAAACTTTGAGCTATTAGTTCACAATTGGTGGCTTGCTGCAACTGAAAATGTTATTTGGTACAATTATGTCATATTCTGCCATTTATTAAACTCAATTGATTAAATTCTGGGAACTCTTTGAGCTACATTATTATTAAAGTATTAGGAAATGGATGAGTATCTATATAATAAAGCATGATAGTTTTTGAAAATATTTGGCATGCTTTTATTATTTATGTTAAAACCCAAACTTCAATTGTTCTTTCAAGTTTAATGCCTTACAACTCAGCAGGATTATATTACCCGTCTATTGTTCTTTCAAGTTTAATGCCCTTTTTCCATTGTTGATTATGAAAACTTACAGGGCACTTAATTGCACTTAATTGCATTTGTTGATTATGCCCTTTTCCACATGTACTGAATCAAGTAAGTTTTTACTTCTCCTGTTGGCACACTTGGGCTCCAACCAATTGAAGTTTCTTCCTAATTTTTAAGAAAGGAAAGGAACACTTGGGCTCCAACCAATTGAAGTTTCTTCCTAATTTTTAAGAAAGGAAAGGTGAACACGGGTTGTTTTGTCTGACCTCCCATTTGACTGTTTAAGTTCTATATATATAATCCAACCCCAGTTGATAAACTGGAAGAAACAGTATGAATTAGGTTTGATGATTATATTTTATGATGTTTGATTATTGCATTGAAGTGCATGACTGGTTTGACTTTTATTTTACAGTATTTACCATTATATAATTTTGAAACTTGAAAAACATTTTTGGCTTCTTTTGCTAAGTCCTCAAAACCAACATTTTTGGCTTCTTTGGCTTCTTTTGCTAAGTCCTCAAACCCAACTTCCCAAACATAGGCTATATAATTTATATTAGATCTGCAGCTCTTTTCCAATAAGTTTGCCTTATTGTACTGAGTGCTTAATACATGCACTATTTTTGATCCATTATTTGTAGATCTCCATGATGGATTAATGAAGAAATTAATTGTTGTAAACAAAGGTAGTGCCATAGAATTTTAGTAATTCAGTAAGGGAAATTGCACCAATGATAGCTATTCGTCATTATTTACACCGTGCCTTCAGGCACGGGCATACACTAGTTTATTTATAAATTAAAAATTTACCAAACAAGTTTTTATTTGAGTTTTTAAAATTTTTATAAATATAAACAGAAAACTGAAAACGTAAGTGTTACCAAACGGCACCTTAGTGATTTTATCTCTTGTATTGTATTCACTTATAATTCTGTTTCTTTTATAAATATCAATCAAATTAGCTTCTTCTTTTTTATTTCTTTTTTTTTTCCCCTATTCTTTTATCAGTCCATTGTCTTAAGCTCCGTTTTAACATATTTATTATTTGGTTGAATAAAAAATAAATAAAATATTTTTTTTAAAGAGTATTTTTTGTCATAGTTCCAAAATGATGGATCATTGAAAATTCTCCAAGTTCATTTTTTGAAATTCATTTCCACCTCGGCTTTTTCAACACATTATTGACTTAGTTAATTTTTCAAGGGTCTAGCTTATCTCAAGTTGAGATCAAGACTGGACCCGTCCAGTTTGGCTTATGGGGTCCATTTTTGGATCCGTTTTGATAATCCGAACCGTTCAATGTGTAGAACTTGTCGAGTACTACATGTTTGAAAAAAATCATGTTGATCGAATATCAATAGCTATGTGATCAAATCAGTTTTGTATAAAAAAAAAATGGACGGTAAAAAAATTAACATTGATAAAAAACTATTTTGTTCACATAGCTATCGATATCCGATCAATGTGATTTTTTACAGGCATACAGTACTCGACGAGTTCTACACATTGACGGTTCGGATTATTAAAACGAGATCCGTGGTGGGCCCCCACGGGCCCAACAGCACGGTCCAGTCCAATCTTGGACTGGACCAAAGCCACTGCCATTTTTCAAGTGCCAACCAAATACTGGAAAATAAAAATAAAAATTTGTTTTTTATACAAAATTAATTTATATAAAAAAATATTTTTAAATACAAAATATTCAATCATTTTTGTTTGTTTTGCATCAATGATATACCACTTCTAGCACCTGCACTGGGTACAATGTATTAGTATTGAAATGCACTTCCAAACAGCACTGTTACACTTTACACTTCTAGCTCCTGCACTAGGTCTCCTTTTTTCTCCCTCCCCTTTGCCACAAGGTCCTGTTTGGTTGAGTTTTAAAAAAAAAAATTAAAAACTAAATTGATAAAAATAAAAATAAAAACACTCACTTTTTGCATATGGTTTTCTTGTGTGGGAGTGAGAATAATTTTTAAAAATTCAAAAACATCTTTTATGATGTTTATTTTGTCAAACTAATTTAATTTAATTTAAATTTTTTTTTTTAAAGTGAAAAAACAAGTTTTGAAACTCAAGCAAACAGAGAAGTGTTTCCAAACCTATAGGCCCCCACATCTATCTCTGTTTGGCCTTTCCCAGATAGTCTCAATCACTGCTTTCCCTTCTGCATGAATTACAACAGGAAAAATTACAAATAAGTGGTATTTCTATAGAATATTTACAAATTTATGAAAATACTTATAACTTAAATTATTAAAATGGATAGACTTTTTCACCTATTTGTAAACTTTTTTAAAAACTTGCACTCAAGTGCAATTTCCCCAATACAAAAAAGCTTGAACGCCTTTCTAAAATCCGGGATATAAGGATCCCTTTTCCTTGCCAAAGCCCACATTTTCTTCTACTGTCGGATTTGCTCCAAGTAGGAGAGAGCAAAGGAGCCAAGTGAAGTTAGGTTTGTTTTTAAAGCATCCTTGCAACTAGCAAGATTGTTTTGGAGAGAGACACCGGCATGCCCCTTATTGTCCTACTCTACACCACACGCGTAATTTATATTAAGAATTTGAGGAGAAATTTGTAGAGAAAAATAAAAGAAGATGAGAGTGAATGAAACAAAAGCTAAACTATTTTCACTTTTTCCGTCTCCTTTCTTTTATCCTTTATCCAAACACAACCTAAATCCTTCTATATATAGCTAAATGAAATTGTTTATTTAATCATATTAACAAAAAAAAAAAAAACAACAACAACTACCGCCGTGTATAAACTTCAATGAAATTTCCTTTTGAAGCCTATTAATGGTCAAAAGAGGAATGAAATAGTCTGAAATCAAAACCATCTCAAATGTTAGCATAGTGGAATCAAAACTAACTTAAACAAAGCATTGAAGCTTAGGCAAGATGTCGTGAATGAGCCATTCAGCCACAATCTTATAAGCCTCTTCAGTCAAATGAACTCCATCCCAACTGATATGTTGATTTGGGTTTGGACATATTTCGACCTCTGGATCTCCGCAACGTATGGTTAGACTGAAATTGTAATCACCTCCAGTCCCACAACAAGGTTTCAGGACAGAACTAGGATCAAAACCTATTAACAACAAAAAGAAAGACAACTATGATCATGACTAATCTTTACTACTTAACTACAGGAAAGTGGAAAAGTACATAGAAAGTGTGACGAATAGTAGGGGCGCAACTCGGGTGAATCTAACTCAGAATAATCTGAGTCCACACCACAAAATTTTGAGGTTTAGACAACATAATTTTAAATTTGCTCAAGATTGGGTTAAGATTTGTCAAGCACGGGTTGTTGTCCAACTCGAGCAAAAATTTTAAATTTAGTTCAAGGCTTGGACAAAAATTCTCATAACATGACCGACTCAATGAATTCTATTGTTCCTATATATAATAAATACATGACTGACCCGATGAATTCTATTGTTCATATATTTAATAAATATAAAATACTAATTGTTTTTTCACAGTTATATTAAATCATATTGCATTGTAATCAATTCTATTCCTCGATACACATAACCACAATCAATTTTCTAATTATATTCTTATGTTCGTAATTTTTGTTGAGATTTGTTTATTTAAAAAGAAGAGCAATATATTGTTTTCGGATAACTCATTCTTGACCCAATATAAATATTTGGGTTGAATTGGGCTAATGCAAGCCTACAATTGAACTCCTTGAGATATATTCATGAGGGACTAACCCACCGTTGTTTATGTTTTTTTAAAAACTCTTGTTTTGTTCTGTTATTCCTTTGAATCACTTAAAAAAACAAAAAAAAAAACGCGCTATTTCACATAAATTCAAGCTCAGGCAAAGCTACTTCAGGCTAGGAGTCAGGTTGGGCAAATTCAACTATACTTCGGGTTGAGTTAGCCCGACTAAAACCAGTTTGATTTGCAATCCTACAGAACAAACACAACATAGGGCCCATTTGTCTATTTTGTGCATTTTTTCAGTCCCTATGTCTGGATGCAGATAGACTCACCAAGATGTGGAGCAAAACGGAGAAGCCACTGGAAAGCATTGTAATAATCACCGTACACGATAACTGCATTTGGGTATTCATGTTTCAACTCTTCGATGGCTTGTTGTAAGTGATCATTGTAATACATCGTGAATTCGTTGAATTGTTTCAAGCAGTTATGTTCATCATAGGCAGTTGAGTCATTGGTTTGGAATACTGTAAGATAGATTGGAAAACAACCTACTGGAAAATTCCCAGGGACAACCACGCGGACAGCTCCATAATGGATGACTCTCTGCCACCCATATAAGAGAATTAGGATTACGATTTGCTGGTAATTAGATTAAGAGGGAAATCATATTTATCATTGGATAAATTTCACTAGTTTTTTCACCTCTTGCGAGGATTCACACACCAAACATTATGTGTACCCTCACCATACCTAAGTAAAAAAAAGAAAGAAAAATGATGCACCTTCATTTTGTGAATATATAATGCTTATTGGGTGATCCATGTATGAAGTGAAAAAATAAAGGGTAGAATGGATAATTTATTATGTATTTCCAAAGTATCATGTGGCATGTGGTGCTTCCAATCAATAACGTAGCAGAAACAACGTAGTGATGAATCACATGACCTTGAGAAGTTGGCTATTTTAGTAGGTTAGAATCTTTGTGTTTTGAAAGATGATTAGATTTTTTTTGTAATTGGATGTGATGTTTGTAAAAGAAAAAGTAAAACGATTATGGATTTGATATGACGTTTTGTCTTATTAGCTATTTTAACCTATTTTGTCTTTTTATAAATTTTAGTTTAAAAAGTCAATTTTTAGCCGTTCTCAAACAAGGCTAGACACTGGTACATAATATTCCCAGATTACTCAATCATTTTTTTAGGTACAACAAAGAGAATGTACAACAAATTAATCTTGAAGAAAAATACACAAATTTGTAGAACAACTTACCCTAACAACATCCATAATGGCTCGAACAACCTCAGGTACAATGCTCTTTACCTCCTCGGTGGTTTTGCCTTCTATAAGAGCATAATTATAATCATTCCCTCCAATCTCTCCAACCATGAATAGAGAGTTCTTTAGCTTCTCCACAAAGTCTGTTAATTAAAAAAAAATGCTTTTAACTTCTGTTTTCCTGATTATCAATTTTCAAATTCCCAATATGCGCTTAATTTCACAAGGTCACCAACCTCTCTTATGGAAGATGGAATTGAAATGTGTGGACATCCAATCAATTTGTACGCTAAGCGAACTGTTGGTTGACATGGTTGGAATACTCTTGTTCTCCAAAACCTCAACCGATAATGCAGTAGAGCCGACAACTGCGAAATTTGCTCCATGTCTAAAGTCCCCATTAGTATTCAGGTAAGGATTGAGAAACGGAAGACCGGCTGCCATAGCTGTCAAATTACAAAATATAAATTGTTTGGTGCAAAAAAATTCCAAGTATACGATTATTGAATCGGACGCAATCCTGTCACATAGTGTGTGAGATTTAGTTGTCGTTTGGCAAAAAAAAATTTTGGTTGGTTTTTTGAAATTGAGACTTTTTTAGTTTGGGATTAAAAAAATTTGTTTGGGTTAAGTTTTTTTTAACTTTTGTGAGAAAAAAAAATGAAATGATTATAGTTTAGATGTGATATTTTGTCTTATTGACTTTTTAACCTATTTTATCTTTTAGGCACTATTTGGCGTAGACTATGTAATTATTTAAATAAGTGTACTTATTTGAGTCATATCACATTTTTATTTTTCTACCCATCTTTTTGTAAAAATTCAAAAAATATACTTTATTTAGATCATGCAAAACAAACCTTTCGTTTGACAAGTGGCTATTTTAGTCAAAAAGTCAAAAAGTTACTAAAAAAACCAAAAGGCAACAACCTATACCAAAAAGTTAAAGATTCTATTTTCTCTTTATTTTTTGCACGTCTTTTCGTAAAAAGTCAAAAAGTCATCTCAAACATACTAGTTTTTTTTACATCATATTTTAGCTAAAAAGTCAAAAAATTACTAAAAAAGCATGTTCCCAAATGAGGCCTTAGTCCCAACCTAACCTAACCCAACCCACATAGCCAAAGAACAATCCCGCTACGTAGCTCGAATTTTCCGTAGCTTGAGTGGCCCGAAATCCCAAAACGACGTCGTTTTGAGTTTTTTTTTTTTTTTTTCTTCATCCTTTCCATAACTTGCAGAAGAAGAAAAAGAAAAAGAAAAAGAAGAAAGAAGAAAGAAGAGGAGAGAAGATCATCAACAACCAACACATCATCATCATCATCATCATCATCATCAACAACCAACACAACATCATCATCATCATCATCATGGACAACTAACACATCATCATCTTTACATAGAGACTTCACAGAGAGAGGTACAGAGAGAGAGAGAGAGAGGGGGATACACACACAGAGATACACAAAGAGAGATACAAATCTGTGTATACACACACAGATCTGTGTATACACATAGAGGATGGCGAGCGCCAGCGCCGGTGATGGTCTCCCCTACTGCTTCTCTCTCCCTTCTCTCTCTCTTCCTTCCTCCCTCTGCTTTTGTTTCAAATATAAAAGAGGAAAAAAATAAAATAAAATCAAAACGACGTCGTTTTGCATTCGGACCACTCGAGTCACAGAGAATTCAAGCTTTGAAGCATTTTTTGCCAAAGAATTGGTTCGATGCACGTACAAGAGTTGGTATATGGCACAAATTCGTAAAAAGAATAAATTATAAATATCATAAGAATTATATTAAAGTGAACATTTCAATTATAAAATGGATTTTTTTCCAAAAAAATAATAATAAATTACTTTTTAAATTCTTTTAGATTAGACACATTTAAAAATAAATACATAAATTGATACAATTTTTTTTTAAAAAAAAATCACTAAAGACAAAACAGTTATAAAAAAAACATTTAAGTTGATCTCAAACTCACCCACATAAATCAAATTACAACAATGATTCATCCCCTTTTCCCCCCACCCCTTTGACCCTCTCTCTCTCTCATTGGTCCCATTTTCTTTTTCTTTTTCTTTTTCTTTTTCTTTTTTTTCCTACTCCTCTAATTACCACCCGCCACGTAACAAGGGGGTGAGGGGATAACCCCAAAAGGGGTCCCAAGCATTATTCATCAAATTAACACAAAAATCAAATTACACGCACCGAAAACATACCTAGGGTTTGAGAAAACTTGAGCATATGGAAAACTAGGCTCTCGTTTGGTAATTCAAACAGTTTAATATATAATGTACTCACTCAGTGTATATAAAAAAATTAGATCAATTAAAAATGAACGGCAAAACCTAATCCTATAGTTTAGAGAGAGAAATTGCATACCAAAGTAGTCGATCATCAGGCGTCCGTTGGAGCAACGACCGGTGGCCTTGTTGAAGAAAGTTTGGCCGTAGGGAAGCTTAGCGAACGACGAGGCGGCACCATCTTCGCTCTCACGAATGAAATTGCCCGTGTCTGAGATTGAATCCCCAAATTGATATATCCGATCAAACCCACAATTCTTGAGTGAATTGGCATTACTCAGATCCAGATGGGTTGTTGGAAGAAGAAGAAAAAAAGAGGAGCTCATTAGTGTTACTGTGAGTAGAGAGAGAAGGATTTGGGTGGTCACCATTGCACCAAGAAAAAAAGAAAAAACTACTTCTCAGTAATAATGGAGAAGGTAGCCCGGCTTTTAAGTACAGGAAGAGAGAGAAGAGAGGAGTGGCGCAGCGAGGGGAGGGGGCCCCGCCATGCAGTGCATCAGACGAGTGAGGAGAGAGAGAAAAAAACAAAGAGTAATGTTATACATCTTATTAAGGCCAAGTTTGGGAAGACTAAATAAGTACACTTTTTGACTTTTTATTAAATATGGGTTGAATTTGGGTTGGGTTTGAAGTGATGTGTTAGAGAGATGATGTGACTTAAATAAAATGATGTGACTTAAATAGGATAATGACTTTTTGACTTTTTAGATTTTTTTGAGGATGCCAAACTTGGCCTAAATTTTATCAAAATTTATATTAAATATTTATAAGACTCACATAATATATAGATTCTATACTTATATGAGATATTTGATAGAATTTTTTGGTCTTTAATATTTTTGAAAAACAAAAGAAAAATGAAAATGAGAATGAGAAGATAAGGTTGCGTTTGGTAGAGTTTTGTAAATATGATTTGAGAGTATGAGTTGTATTTTGAGTTTGTGAGTTGTGGAATTATGATTTGAGTGTAGAAAATTTATTTGATTATGGTTTTTAAATAAAGTGTTGAATTGAGTTTTGAATTGAGTGTGGAATTGAGTTTTGAAAGTTTTATTTGACATGTGAAGTAAGAAAATTTATTTGGTTATGAGTTTTGGAAAGAGTTTTCAAAACTTAATTCAAATTATTATAACTCATAACAAAACACATTACTTTCACACTATTGAAAATTCTAATCAACACTCATAGCCAAACTCTTTTTAAAATTCAATTAAAAAAATTATTATTAACAAAAAATAACATCAATCAATTTTTTAATTGAAAATACTAAAAAGGAAATAATTTTTTTTCAAAATAAATATTCAAAAAATTTAAATCATAAATATTTAAATAATCTAAAAAATTTAATAAGTAAAAAATTAAAATAAATATTCAAAAAATTTAAATCGTAAAAATTTAAATAATTTAAATATTCAAAAAATTTAAATAATTTTAAATGTTAATATTTTAAATTTAAAAACAGCTCTACACTCAAATCGTAACCAAACATATAAAACAAAACTCAATCAAAAAATTATTTTTAAAACTCATAACCAAACACATAACTCCAAACCCCATACTACTTTCACAACTCTACACTCAAATCGTAACCAAATACATAACAAAGAAATTAAAATATTTAAAAATATTTTTATAAAATAGAGTTTGAATTTATTTTTATAAAATATTTTAAAATTTAAAAAATTAAAATCGTAATATTTTGAAATTAAAATATTTAAAAATATTCAAAAAATTAAAAAATTAAAAAAATCGTAACATATTTAAATATTAAAATATTTAAAATCTTAACAAAATTAAAATATTTTTAAAATATTTAAAAAATTAAAATATTGATTTGAATTGAGTTTTGAAAAGAATTTTGAATTATGTGTTTGGTTATGAGTTTTGAAAAGTAATGATTATGTTTTGAATTGAGTTTTGAGAAATGGGTATAGAATTATGATTTGAAAGTTCTAAACAAACAATATATTTAAATCAATAGGTGGAACTATACTTTGAAATGCTTACCAAACGGAGCCTAAGTATGCTTCTGGGTTGAACTTGAGCGGGTTATATGTCATCCACCACCGATCGAATAGGGCTTGAATTAAAAAAAATATATCCGCATCCGATCGAGATTGATCGAGCGAGTTCGGCAGATTAACGAGTTGATGTGAATCGGATTGGCAAATTAAATAAATCTTAATTTCACCAAAAAAAAAAAACTAATTACTTTATAGAGAAAAAAAATCACTTGATGTTTCAAAAATATCTAATATATATATATATTTTTAAATTGAGTCAAGCACAGTTAGTTTTTTTTTTTTTTTTTCTTTTTATTTATTTATTTAATTTCAACTCACTTTAACATCTATATTGCAATATCCATTCACCGGCTAAATTAAAAAAACACTTGATCACAAATTTGAGTATCACTCTTCCTACTCTTCGTATGTTAACACAATAATGAACAATTCTAATATATTTAACAATTTTATAGGAGATGAAAATTTTTGTGAGTGATTGTTAACGGTTAACAAGTGACATTAATAACAAGTTTGGAAGAGTCAATGGGAGACGCCTTAACAAATGTTTTTGAAACATTATATAATTGTACAAAAAATATTTTGAAATGAATAAAAAAGTATTTTGAAATTATTGAAATGTTTTTTATTTTCTTTTCCAATGACAATTATTAGCAATACCCTAGGTATGCCAAGGCAAAGTAGTCGGTTCCAAGTGCTATAAATATGATGGATAAGCTTCTTTTAGGAGTTGTTTTGGTTTAATTTTAAAGTCAATAAAAAATTACTTTTAAAAAAGACATTGTTTTATCCACACACACAAAATAAATAAATAATAAATAATATTATTTGACACCCATAATTTTTTGGTGTGAGATTTTAGTGAGAAAATGTTTTCAAAATGGCTTTTCGGTGAAAAAGTTGAAGTAGAGACTACCAAAAGACTATCAATTAGGTTATAAGTGTTAGAGCCTCACTAAGAAAAGATGAAAGAAAAGAAGAAAAAAAAGAAAAGAGGGAGCAGCAGTCACGTGAGAGAGAGAGCAGCCGAGAAAGAGAGAAAAGAGAGACGGCAGGGGAGAAAAGAAGAAAAATATTATGGTTTTATTTTAGTGATTTTATTAATTGTTAAAGTGATTTTTTGATCTTTAAAAAAATATTATGAGTATAAAATTCACTTTTCTTGATTTATGTTAATTTGTTATTTTATTTATTTATTTATATTTATTTGATGTTGGTTTGATTTTGTATTTACATGAAGATGATGGATTGATTTTAATTATTTTGATTAGTTGTGTATGTTAGGTTTAAAATTTTTATATGTATTTATTTTATGATTGTAATCACACTCATTTTTATATGAAATTAAAATAAATTTAGAACTCACAGATAAATTCCTTACACTCCCCTATGACTCCATGGATTGTTATTTTATTTAAGTGTTTGTGAGAAGAAGTGTATAAAAAAAAAAGTGAGGATTATGAGATTTATTTGAATGTCTTAAGCTTGGCGTTGTTATGTTTATTCTCATGAGTAGATGAGAGATTGTGTATATATATATTGTTACATCGTTCTCAGGAGTAAATGAGTGCTTTGATTTACATACGTACGTATATGCTAACCATATGGCGAGTGTGGGTCAAACTTGGGACGATATCCCCGTGCAAGTTTGGCTTTGGAGCGGTTTTAGGTATACGGAAGGCACATGGGATACACGTGTAGGCCGGAAGTGAAGGGCCGAAGTGGTGAAGTTAAGGTATAAAAAATTAAATATGAACTTATTGGTATAGTTTGAATTGCTTTGATTTGTACATCTTGAAACATAGTAAACGACCTTGATAAACTATTAAATTTGGACAAAGGCATGTATACATAATTCTAGACAACTTTTGTATTTTAACTTTATACTAAAAAGATCGATTAGAACTTGTGATCGGATGATCTTGGTTACAATAATTTTTATTCATTTTAGCATTATAGATTTTAGATGTTGTTTTAACTCATAAAACGAGCTCATTTTTATTGATTTTGCGTAAAATGAAATAAAACATTATTTTGAACACTTCATGTTTTAAACTTTTCCGAAAAAAATTATCTTAGGGCAGTTTCTTTTCGTTTTTAGTTCCAGATTTTTTTATCACATTTCGTCTAGGTTCTTCTATTAAGTTTTTCTCTCAACCTATTCAGTTTTTACTAATTCGTTCGCGTAGCCTTTTAGGAAATTTAATTATGTACAACTTTTGTTCTTTGAATTTTGGTTAATTTGAATGATTTAAGCATGAAACAGTGCGTTTTTATACTTATTCCGCAATTAACTTATGATTAAATTATACTAACTTTATTTTTTTTTGGCAGAACGATGGGTCTTACTAATTTTTTATACAAGGCTGACTCACCATATTTTTATGTTTATTTTGTTTATTTTATACTCAATTTATATTTAGTTGTGCACAGGTAAGAAACTAAATGTCACCGTATCTCGAGAAACTACCCCTTCATCTCGGTGCGGATAGAACTACTTGTCTTGTCCCGTAACAAGAATTAAATGTACTATTGTTTGTATTTGGTGGACACGTGGGTATCAAATATTTGTACTCATACCAGTATACTTGTATACTAACTATTTTTATCTCTTGGCATCTTGAGTGCGTTCTGTTTTAGCGCAGCCGAGCTTCCTTTACAGAATTAGTTGGAGTTACAGTGGTGATGAGAAATAACTATAATTGTTGGACATGTCTTTCGGACTTCTTTTGTTTTCTTGAGCTTAGGGTTGATATTAGTTTATATATTTATTATTTTTTTATGACCTTAGTATTTTGATAATTTGGCATGATTTATAACTTTATATTATTTAAGTTGTTTTGAATATTTATTGTTACTTTAATGTTAGAAGTATTTGATAGTTATGAAATTATGATAGATGGTTTGGTTGGCGTTTTGTTAGTTTTTTTTTTAATCCTTTGTAATCTTTTGAGTATGAAAATTTACTTAAACCTTATGGAGATGATAATATTTATATTTTGTTTCACCCATAGGATTTGGATGATGAAATATTAATTGGAGTTTGGTACTAATTTAATATTTAATTGTTCAAATTTTAGAGCGTGACAGTATGCGTTGCTCCTCCTCCGCATGCACTGCCCCTCATATAGAGCTGAATGGATCACCCCTCACATGGGGTGATATCCAACATAAAAATATAGGCTATGTTTGGTGTGAGTTTCTAATCAATTTTTCACCCTTATATTTGAATGCTATGTTTGGTTTGAGTTTTCAAATTATTATTCCAAATTAATTTCAAAACACATTTTGAAAACATGTTTGGTAAATTAAACAATTTTTTAATTTTTGGTCTATCGGGCCGGTTGACCGGAATAGTATTTTTTTTTTCTTTTGTAATTACCAATTGCCACCTATTATTTGGGGAAAAAAAAAAAAGATTTGTTTTTGATATTTTTTAAATATACAAATTATTTTTTTAGACCAAAATAACAAATTATTTTTTTAAATTGAATTTTAAAGAGTTTGATTATGAGTTTATAATAGAATTTTTAATAGAGTTTTGAGTTGTGTGTTTGATTATGAGTTATAAGTTTTTAAATTAAGTTTTGAAAATTCTTTTCAAAACTCATTACCAAATAAATTTTTTCTTTTTAAATCATAATTTCAAAATTTACAAATTTAAAATATAACTCCATTATCAAATTATAATTCTAAAACTCAAAGCAACAATACCACATAGATTTGTATAACAACTTACTCTGACAGCATCCATAATGGCTTGGACAACCTCAGGTACCATACTCTTTACCTGCTCATTGGTTTTGCCTTGTACAAATGCATAATTATAATCATTCCCTCCAGCCTCTCCAAGCATGAAAAGAGAGTTCTTTAGCTTGTCCCCATAGTCTGTTAATGAAACACAAACCAAGAGGATATAATAGTCTTTTGCAACAAGTTTTTTTATTTTTTTTACTGGCAAAAAAGAAGTATATTGATGTAAGGAAAATGAGTCGAAGAGTACAACAAATTACATCAATGAAAAATAAAAGATGATATTGTTTATATATTTTCACAAAAAAAATAATAATAATAAAACATAAAATAAAATAACTTTTTAAAATTATTAAAGTTAAAAAAAAAAAGAAGAAGCTATAACTTGTAATTAAGTCGCAGCCAAAAGAACAATAAGCTAATAACAAAAAGTTGATTACTAGAAAACTAGAGCGTATACTTCTAACTTTGATTTTTTAATTGTCACTTTCCAATTTATAAGAAATTACGCCAAACAGTTTCATTATGCATTTAATTTCACAAGGCCTCTAACCTTCCTCCGCATGAAAGATGGAATAGAAATGTGTAGACATCCAATTTAGTTGTACACTAAGCGAACTGTTGGTATACATGGTTAAAATGTTCTTGTTTGCTAGAACCTCCACTGGTAATGCAGTAGAGCTGGCAACCGCGAAGTTTGCTCCATGTCTAAAGTCCCCATCAGTATTCAAGTAAGGATCGAGAAACGGAAGACCAGCTGCCATTGCTGTTAAATTACAAAAAATAATAGGGGAAATTACAAAAAAAAACCCAGGGTTTCACGTGTTTTTCAAATTAAACCCTATAGTTTCAATTTTGACAATTTAAACCCCGGAGTTTCTTCCGTGTTTCAATGTGAACCCTCCGTCTATATCTATTTGATGGAACTAACGGAATTTGGGCAAAATTCTCAGATTCAAGCACACATGTTCAAACACTTGTATCTCCCTCGTCGTTACTCCTTTTCACCTCATTTTTGCGTCGTTGGATTCACCTCATTGCCTAGTTTTCATTCCATCCCTCATACACCTTATTCCACCTCTTTTTGTGTGCCGTTGGAACTCCGAAAGTTGGAAAAAAATAAGATTTTTCTCTCTTAGAAAAAATTTCAGATTTAAACACACATATTCAAGTACTTGTATCTCCTTCGTCGTAACTCCATTTTGTCTTATTTTTGCTTTGTTGGATTCACCTCATGGCCTAGTTTTCATTTCATCCCTCACGCGCCTTATTCCACCTCTTTTTGTATGTCGTCAAAGCTCCAAAATTTGGCAAAAAATAATTTTTTTTTTCCCCTCCTATCTCCATGCTTCCTCCTTCCTACTTTCTTTCTACAATTATTCTCTTTTTCTTTTTCCTTCATGGCCCTTCCACCGAGCTCGTAGTGGCCACCGAACCTCCGACAGTGGCGGTGTCGTCAAGTATGAATGTATATGACTTACAAGAACGGAAAGAAACATAAGAGTAGGGGAAGGGCCATAAAGGAAGAGGAAAAGAGAGAATAATTGTAGAAAAGAATGATGAAGGAGAAGTATGGGAATATAAGATAAAGGAAGAAAGAAAGAAAAAAATATTTTATTTTTGGCCAACTTTTCGAGCTCCGACAGTATGCAAAAAAAAGGTGGAACAAGGCTTATGAGGGGTGGAACAAAAAATAAACCATGAGGTGAATCCAAAGACGCAAAAATGAGACAAAACGGAATTACGAAGAAGGAGATACAAGTGCTTGAACATGCGTGTTTAAATCTGAAAATTTTCCTAAGAGAGAAAAATCTTATTTTTTTCCAACTTTCGGAGTTCCAACAGCACACAAAAAGAGATGGAACAAGGCGTCTGAGGGATGAAATGAAAACTACGCAATGAAGTGAATCCAACGACGCAAAAATGAGGCGAAACGGAGTTACGATGAGGGAAATACAAGTGTTTGAACATGTGTGCTTGAATCTGAGAATTTTGTCCAAATTCCGTTAGTTCAATCAAATGGATATAGATGGAGGGTTCACATTAAAACACGGAAGAAACTTTAGGGTTTAAATGGTCAAAATTGAAACTATGGAGTTTAATTTGAAAAACACAGGAAACCCTCGGATTTTTTTTTATAATTTTCCCACAATAATAATATTTGGTGAGAAATTTTTTTTAACTACACAAAATCTAATCATACAATCAAACACAATTTTCTCATATGAAGGTGTGACATTTAATTTCACTTCATGTGAGATAATGGTGCACAATTATGTGATAGGATTTTGTGCATTTAAGAAATGATTTAGTGCGAGTCCCTAAGAAATTAAATTATAAAAATTATATTAAACTGAACATCAATTATGTTTGGGATAACTTTAAGCACATCAAAAATTGCAAAAAAAATGATCTATTAATGTTGCTGCAAATTAACTTAAATAGATTATTGATTCTAAAATAAAATAAAAAAATAAATGGCCAGGCTAAGGTAATAATAATATCCCAAGGGCAAAAACCCTGATAATGGATTATGAAGTCTAGAAAACTTGTACAAATAGCTAATTATGAATCATTAATTGAAATTAATAAAATAAATTTTGTTTTCCAGAATATATGTATGCGTATCATTTTGACTATCATTCACACCACACTTTTAAGAGTTAATTAGGTTTGGTTTTGAGTTTTCAAAATATATATATATATATATATTTCATGTTTTGTTGGTTTTAATGATTTTTTTTTATATATATTTTAGTCTATTTTTTATTTTTTAAATACACATAATTTAAGTGTACCTAACAAGTAAAAAATTTGTGAAAAAAAAAATTAAAAAAAATTCAACGAATACAAAAATTTCTTGAATTTTCTTTTTTTTTTCTTTTTGTATTTAGTGAAATTTTTAAAGATTTTTTCACAAGTTTTATATTTTTTAAGTATATCTAAATTAAGTGTATTTAAAAATAAAAATTTAATTAAAATATTATACCAATTCACCAAAAGTAAAAAGATACAAATTAAAAACTAAAAAATTATTTTAAAAAATTCCAAATCATTTAAAAGTAAAAAAAATTCAAACAATTTAAAAATAAAATAAAATCACAAAAGATGAAAAAATCAACTAAAAAATATCAATCTCAAAGGACCCATAATAACGATATTAGAATATGTATGAGTAGTATTTGGTGATATAATCATCATATATCTATCTGTATATATTAGGCCGATATATTAACTAATAACAGTATCAGAAATTCAAAATATCATTGCGCATGTGATAGATACGATACGTAACTGCAGATATTTACGTACCAAAGAAGTCGATCATGAGGCGGCCGTCAGAGCATCGACCGGTGGCATTGTGGAAGAAAGTCTGACCATAGGGAAGCCTAGCGAAGGAAGTGTTAGCCCCAACTGCACTCTCACGAACCAAATTGCCAGTGTCAGACATTGAATCTCCAAACTGATATATTCGATCGAACCCACATGTCTTGAGTCCATTTGCATCGCCCAGAACCAGATGGGTTTGAAGATGAAGAAGAAGAAGAAGAAGAAAGGAGGAGCTCATGAATGTTACTTTATATAGAGATAGAGAGAGAACTATTTGGGTAGTGGTGGTGGCCATTGCTCCAATAAAAAAAGAAGAAAGTACAAATAATTAAAAAGAAGCTAAATGCATTGAGGTTTTAAAGCAGAAAAGGGAGGGAAAGAGGAGGAGAAAGGGAGAAAATTTAGCATGAGAGTGATAGCGCATCATCACTAGCACAAGGTATTGTTATTCAATGGATTTGGCTTCTCTTCGGTTTATAATCTAAATTGGATGATGTTGTTTCGGACGGTGTGGTTTACTCTGAATTTTATTTTGATAATTTAAATTATTCATTTTATAAAAAAAATTTATATATTATTCATACATAAAATTTGATCAATTCAATAATTGTAACATATTTTATTTATTATATTTGTCACCAAAAAAAAATTATGATCTATTTTTAAAAATACACTCATGTTCGATTTTTTTATGAAAAAATTCAAGATAATGATGATACTACATCATCACATAACATTATTAATTAATAATGGATAAATTACACTGACATCCACAGATATTTATATTTATTACAGTTTTTTCTCACCTTTTGGAAATTACATCTCCCTCCTTGAGATTTAAAGTTTCATTACAGATTCCACCCTCAGCAATTTAATTTTTTTAAATACCAATTTTGCCCTAACTGAGTAAATTACATTGACACCCCTCACATTTTAGAAATTATAATCCCTTGCCTAAGATTTAAAGTAGCATTACCAATTTCCCCCTCAGTTAGTATTAGTTAGGAAAAAAATTAATTGAAAAAAAAATTATTTGAAAAATATTTTTATTAGTAAAATTTTTAAATTTCTGTTTAAAAACCAACGTAAACTCATTTTTTGAATTTATATTTTTTCCTCAAATTTACAAACTGAGACAACCATTTATAAACCAAAAAAATTATCAAACAAGTTTTTATGACAGTTTTTTAAATTTTTGTAAATATAAATTGAAAACTGAAAACGAAATGGTTACCAAACAGGCTTTAGATGGTAAAAATGTCGTAAAATTAACAAATAATTAAATAAATTACCAATGTAAAAAATGACTTATCAAAAGATTCTTAGGTTATGTATGGTTTGATTTTTAGAAATTTTTTTAAAAATTAAAAATTAATTTTGTTAAGAAATAAAAATTAAAAAATAATTATCATTTTTATATAATTTTTATCTTTCGAGTGGCTAAAAATAATTTTTTACAAATTAAATTGAAATAGCCATATGTATGTATATAACTTGTCCAAAAGTTAAAATTATAATTATTTTTTATTTTTTTATTTCTTAACCAAATTAATTTTTAATTTTTAAAAAAAAAATCTAAAAATCAAACCATACATAGCCTAAGAATCTTTTGATAAGTCATTTTTTACGTTGGTAACTTATTTAATTATTTGTTAATTTTATGATATTTTTACCATCTGAGACCTATTTGGTAACTATTTCGTTTTTAGTTTTCAATTTATATTTACAAAAATTTTAAAAACTGACATAAAAACTTGTTTGATAATTTTTTTGGTTTATAAATTATTGTCACAGTTTGTAAATTTGAGGAAAAAAACGTAAATTCAAAAAATGAGTTTACGTTGGTTTTTAAATAGAAATTTAAAAATTTTACTAACAAATTTTTTTTTCAATTAATTTTTTTTTCAAATAATTGATTTTCCCAATTAATGTTTTTTTCCAATGAATTTTTTTTCCAATTAATACTAACCAAGGGAGCAATTGGTAATGCTACTTTAAATCTTAGGGAGGGAATTGTAATTTCTAAAATGTGAGAGGTGTCAATGTAATTTACCCAATAATGGCAAAACTGGTATTTAAAAAAAGAAAAATGATCAAGACTCCCTTTTCCCCCACCCCTTTGACCCCCTCTCTTTCTTGATTGACCAATTTTTCTTTTTTCTTTTCTTTTTTTTCCTTCTCCTCCAATCACCACCCGCCACGTGTGTGGGGGGAGGGGTGGTGGGGGTTGGTGGTTGGTGATTGAGGGGGTCTCAATCACAGCCCTTAAAAAAATTAAATTGCTGAGAGAGAAATCTGTAATGAAACTTTAAACCTTAGGAAAGGAGATGTAATTTTCAAAAGGTGAAAGAAGAACTGTAATAAATATAAATCTCAGAAGGTGACAGTGTAATTTATCCATTAACAATATACATATATATATATATATATATATTTATTTATTTGCAATAACAACTTAACATGCAAGTACAATAAACCTTACCAGACAATTACATATGATCTTGAAATAGGTACACATGAATACAGCAGGTGCATCTTACTATGTAAATTTATTATTTGTTCAGTGATGTTACGTGCCAATAATAACATGATATATCACCGTTCTACTAGGGTTGTTTGGAATGTCTTAAATAAATGTATTTTTTATCTTTTTAGATTAAAAAATTGAGAAAAAAAATATGGATGTTTGGATTAATTTTTTGACTTTTTATGAAAAAATATGTATTAAAAAATTGTATAAATTAATATATAAAAAAAAATTAAGATTGAAAGTTGTGCAACCATAATTTTTAACTTTTGATAAATAATATTAACTTTTTAACTTTTTGAATAATTTTTTGATTTTTTAACTTTTATGACTTGTCATACTTGATCTAAATTTATGCTATACTATATTTTAGTTGAGAGAAGGAGGGCATGTCATGACTATTGGTCATATTGGTCAAACACCAAAATGCTATACGTCACAATTTTTCGTTGGGGGAAATTATAGAATAGAGTATTTAAGAACTTTATTACAAATTAGTGGAAATATTTTATGAAAGAAAATATTTTCCAAAGGCTAATCTACCCTTAAATTGACCAAAGTGTCCCTTTCTCTTCCCTTTCTCTATTCTTTTTTCTCATTGCAACTCTTAGGCATTGTTTGATTAACAGAATTAATAATGAAAGAATTAATAATATCATGAATTAGTATAGAATTAATTATCGAATTAATTAATTAGTGAGATTATCATTTATTATGTAATTATTTTATTTTTTTTCTTTCATATTTGAAATTATAATTCCCAACTCCTCTTAATATTAAAAATTCATCAATTTCGTCGGATTGAATGTCCGCAATACATATAATCCGATTAATAAAATTTACAATTAAATATGAGATTATGAATCCAAAAACTAAGGGCCTGTTTGGTAACGTTTACGTTTTCAGTTTATATTTACAAAAATTTTATAAGCTGATTTTTGTTTATTTTTAGAAAAACATAAACTACAAACGCGTTTGATTTAGACAAAATGTTTAAAAAAATTTAAAAATATAAAAAAGAGTGAGAAATGGCAAGTGGTGGGTGGGTGGAGACGAGTGGTGGCGGCGGAAAACGGTGGTGGAAAATGATGGCGGGTGGTGGTGGAAAATGGTAGCGAGTGGGTGGTGGTGGTGGCGGGTGGGTATCGGTGGGTGATGGTGGTGGTGGGTGGTAGCGAGTGGGTGGTGGTGGTGGTGGTGGTGGCGGGTGGTGAGTGGTGGTGGCAGGTGGGTGGCGGATGGTGGGTGGTGGCGGGTGGTGGGTTGTAGTGAGTGGGTGGTGGTGGTAGTGGTGGTGGCAAGTGGGTGGCAGATGGCGGGTGGTGGTGGTGGCGACGAGTGAGTGGTGGTGGTGGTGGTGGTGGTGGCAGGTGGTGGTGGCAGGTGGATGGCGGATAGTGGGTGGTGGCGGGTGGGTGGTGTGGCTGTGGTGGGTGGGTGACGGTGGCAAGTGGTGGATGGTAACGAGTGGGTGGTGGTGGCAGGTAGGTGGTAGGTGGATGGTGGGTGATGGTGGTGGTGGTGGTAGTGGGTGAAGGGTGGGTGGCAGGTGGCTGGTGGTGGTGGTAGGTGGGTGGTGAGTGGTGGTGGCGGGCGATGGATGGTAGTGACGGGTGATGGGTGGTAGCGGGTGGCTGGTGGTGACGGGTTGGTGGCTGGTAGGTAGTGGTGGTGGGTGGTGGTGGCAGGTGGATGGGTAGTGAGTGGTGGTGGCAGGTGATGGTGGATGGTGGGTGGTGGTGACGGAAGACGGTGGTAGAAAATAGTGACGGGTGGTGGCTAGTGTAGGGTGGTTAAAAAAAAAAAATACTGAAAACTCAAAACATAAACTCATTTTTTGAGTTTATATTTTTTGGGCAAATTTATAAAGTGAGACCATTGATTTATAAATCACAAATTTATCAAATAAGTTTTTATTTGAGTTTTTAAAATTTTTGTAAATATAAACTGAAAACTGAAAACGTAAGTATTACCAAATGACACATAACTATCTCAATCCTATATTATAATTCTACTAATCAAATATGCTCTTAATCTATTGTCATCCCGTTTCACTCATCTTCATTAGACAAAGTGAAACCTAATGTCTCACCGACTTTGAAAAATTTTAAAGATGATAGTGCAAAAATAATTCAACTTACTTAATGCGCATAATTTTATTTTGGGTAAATTATACTTTAATCTCCATAGTTTAATTGAAATGTGACTTTAATCTTCGTAATTTCAATTTAAATCCTATATTTTTAATTTTGTTGCAATGTGGTACCTCTATTATACGCCATTAATATTTTAAATGAAAAAATATTATGTGTACTATTAGAGCATCTCCAATGGTTTGCCATTGGAGCTGCCATTGCTATATATAGCAGCCGCCATTGAATTTTGATGCTCCAATGGCAAAACATAGCAGCTGTCAAATTTGAGAAATGCCAAAGTTTGTGTCAAATTTGACACAAGCTTTGGCAGCTGCCATTCATGCCAGCTCAGCCAAAACCAACGGTTTCCCTCCCTCCCTCCCTCTCTTCATGCCAACTCAGCCAATTCATCAAACAGATTCACAGATTCACAGATTAAAAGAAAAAAAATTATAATCTATTTCTTCCAATTAGATAGAAATCTGATTCACAGAAAAAAAAAAAAAAAAAAATAGAATCACAGATTCATTGAAATCTATGTGCAGATTCACAGATTTCAATTAAATAGAATCAAATAGATTCACAGAAAAAAAAATTTTAAAAAATGATTAATTCAATTAGATAGAAATCTATGTGCAGATTCATCCAATTAGATAGAAATCTATGTGCAAATTCATCCAATGATTAATTTATAGATTCATCCAATTAGATAGAAATCTGATTGGAGCCGAAGTGATTTAGCAAATAAACCAGCATCAAAAAAATAAAATTTGCAAATAGAATCAAACATTGCAGATAAGCACAAATACATGTATCTATGTGCGTGTATAAACATGAAAGCATTCGATGGAGAGAGAAGTGGAGACCGAGAGAGGTGGAGACAGATCAGCTTCATCGATGGAGACCGAGATCAGTGGAGAGAGATCGAGATCAGTGGAGATAGATCGGCTTCATCGATGGAGATCGAGATCAGTGGAGAGAGATCGAGATCAAGGAAGAGAGATCGGCTTCATTGATGGAGACCAAGATCAGTGGAGAGATCGGCTTGGTTAGGGTTTGATTTGGAAGATTTGAGGAGAGGAGATGAGAAGAGGAGAGAGAGATGATGATCGGTGGGTGAGGGCAATGAAGAGAGATGATAGATGGATGAGTTTATATAAATAAAACTTTGTATAAATAAAAACTTTTAATAATAAAACTTTGTATAAATAAAAACTTTTAATTGGTGATTATAAAGAAAAAACTTTTAATTTTTTTTTGTATAAATAAAAACTTTTAATCTCAATTTTATTTCACACCAAACTTCATTTTTCTCTTCTCTTCTCTTCTCTTTATCTGAATTTTGTATCTGAATTAATCAAACAAATTTTTTTTTTCTAATTTTTCATTTTTTTAAATTTTTTATATTTGTCTAGTTGGGAATAATATAAATATATAATTTTTATAACAAACAGGTAAAAAATGGCACAAAAGACAAAAAATAAACAAAAATAAAATCACAAAAAATCTATATCCAAACAACACTTACAACTTTGGAGGGAAAGTTGGTTGAGATTTGCCAAAGATAGCAAATGACCATTGGAGCACCATTGTTATAATTTGACAAAATAACACTATTCATTGCTAAATTATAGCAATAGCAATAGCAAAATAGCAACTACCATTGGAGATGCTCTTAGAGGGACAAAATTGAAATTCAATTAAATTTTATTGTAATCTCTTTAATTTTACATGTGGTATTTTTCATTTAAAATTCTAATGGTTAGTGACGAAAGAATCACAATCTAACAAAACCAAAATTATAGTGTTTAAATTATTTAAATTAAAACTACGGCATGAAAGTAGCATTTCATTCAAACTTTAAAATGAATTCTATATCCTTTTACTAATGTATCCTCTCTTTCTTTCTTTTTTTCACCAACCCAAGATTGTCAAAATTGTTTTTCAAGAATGCAGTGATCAATTATTGTGGAATCGATAGAACACCTCATGCTATAATCAGGAAAGTGAAAGAAAATAGAATGCTCTGGTTGGTAGAGTTTTGAAACGTTAGTTTCAGGCTTTGATTCGTATACTGTGTTTGTTTATGATTTTGAAAAATTAATTCCACACTTTTGAAAACTCTATCCAATGCGAGAAAATTTGGGCTAACCGGTCGTCCCACCAGTTGACCAAAACAGTGCATTATTTTGTTTTATTTATTTATTATTTTTTTTTGCAATTGACACATGTTAATTTTTATATATTTAATAAAAAATATTTTCCGAATTTTTTAAAAATTTTGATGAGTTTTGAATAGAATTTTGAGTTGTGTATTTGGTTATAAGTTGTAAGTTTTTGTATCAAAAATCATATGTCACATTAAAAATTATCCACTCAATTCAAAACTCTTTTCAAAATTCTTTTCAAAACTCATTCACCAAACAAATTTTCTACACTCAAATAATAATTCCAAAACTCACAAATTTAAAATACAATTCTATTCTCAAATCATATTTAGAAAATTCTATCAAACACAACTGAAAATTTTGACATATTGGAACAACAGTACTTGCAGGAGAAAAAGGTGGAAGTGAAAGAAAATAGAAATTTTAACATATTGGGACAATCTATACTATATATTAAGTAAAATGAGGTTTTTAACCCCCAAGGCCTGTGAGAGTTTCAATATGTCAAATCTAATTTTCTAATTTTTTGTTTTTAAAAAAAAAAAAATAAATCTCAGCATTTATTAACTTCTCTCAATCCACAAGACTTTTTGACTTCTGTCATAATTACTGTAGTACCTTTTCCAAAACAAATAATTTGTATATTAAAAAAAATTTAAAACAAATATAAATATCTATATCTATATCTATCTATTTATTTATATCTATCTCTAACCCACAAGTTTTGTGGGAGTTCCAATATTTGAACCTTAATTTCTTAATTTTTTTGATTTTTTTTGAAAAAAAAAAACTTAGCACTTATTAAATTCTTTCAAATCTTTTTAACTTCTCCACAACACACACTCTTTTTAACTCTTCACATACCTATTGCAAACAGTGAGTCTTCTTTTCTTTTTCTCCTTCTTGACATCTCACTTCTACACTTTCAACTTCAGTGACCACGTATGCAAACAGTAAGTCTTCTTTTTATTTTCTCCTTCTTAATTTTTCCTTTTGTTTACTATTTTAATATTGTAGTTAGATAGCGCATAAAAATATTTGTGATTTGTCTAGCGAATAAAAAATTATAATTTGATTTTTTAATATGATTGAAGTTAGATAAATATAAACCTTCACAAAGAGAAAAATGTGATTATAATTAGTTGAATGATTTATTTATTTTTAATGTGATTGTAGTTAGTTTAATAGTTCTTTTTTTTCATTTATTTATTTTATTATGTGAAAAATGTGATGTGATTGTAGTTTGTTCAATGGCTCTTTTTTTTTAATATGATTGTTGCAGTTAGATCAATGGTTTTTTTTTTTTTTAATGTTATTTAGTCTTTTTATTTACTATTTTAATTTTATTTTTGATTTTTTAATATGATTGAAATTAGATAAATATAAACCCTCACAAAGAGAAAAATGTTATTATAATTAGTTGAATGATTCTTTTTTTTTTTAATGTGATTGTAGTTAGTTTAATAGTTCTTTTTTTTCATTTATATCTATCTATACTATATATTAAGCAAAAGGGAGTTTTTAACCCCAAGCCTTGTGTGAGCTCCAATCTCCCAATCTAAATTTCTTGATTTTTTGATTTAAAAAAAAAAAAATCTTAGCATTTATTAACTTCTCCCAACTCCCAAGTCTTACCCTCATAATAACACTTTAATGCATTAAGAACAAGCATAAAAAAAATTCTTTGAAATCCAACACATGAATTCCTTGAAAAGTCTCCACACATGATTATTATCTCTCATAATAACACTTTAATGCATTAAGAACAAGCATAAAAAAAATTTCTTAAAAAGTCTAACACATATGATTATTATTAAAATATTAAACTTTAATATAATATAATAATAAAAAAATATATATTTAATTCCTTGAAAAGTCCACCGCATGATTATTATCAAAATATTTAATATAATATAAAAAAAGGAAAAAAAGAAGACATTTAAAAAGAAAAAAGAAAACATTTAAAAATTACAATTCACATATATAGATAATTGTAAACACAATCCGTGCATAGCACGGGTGATATACTAGTACTATATATTAAGCAAAATGGGGTTTTTAGCCCCATGCTTTGTGGGAGTTTCAATCTCCCAATCTAAATTTCTTGATTTTTTGATTTTTAAAAAAAAAATCTTAGAATTTATTAACTTCTCCTAACTCCCAAGTCTTACCCTCATAATAACACTTTAATGCATTAAGAACAAGCATAAAAAAAATTCTTTGAAATCCAACACATATGAATTCCTTGAAAAGTCCCAACACATGATTATTATCTCTCATAATAACACTTTAATGCATTAAGAACAAATATAAAAAAAATTTCTTGAAAAGTCCAACACATATGATTATTATCAAAATATTAAACTTTAATATAATATAAAAAAGAAAAAAAAAGACATTTAGAAAAAAAAAATATTTAAAAATCACAATTCACATATATAGATAATTGTAAACACAATCCGTGCATAGCACGGGTGATATGCTAGTATTTTATTATTGGAAAAATGTGATGTGATTGTAGTTTGTTCAATGGCTCTTTTTTTTAATATGATTATTGTAATTAGTTCAATTTTTTTTAATGTTATTTAATCTTTTTATTTACTATTTTAATTTTATTTTTAATACGATTGAAGTTAAATAAACATCAACACTCACAAAGAAAAAAATGTAATTGTAGTTAGTTCAATGGTTCTTTTTTTTAATGTGATTGTAGTTAGTCAATGGTTTTTTTTTTTTTTTAATGTGATTTAATCTTTTATTTACTGTTTTAATGGTTTTTCTTTACAATTATTTATGAAAAAAAATATGATTGTAGTTAGACAACATAAAAATATTTGTGATTTGATTTGATTTTTTTTTCTGATTTGATTTTTAAAATACCAATTATTGATAATGACTAGATTGTATTTTGAGAAAAAAATTGTAATTGATTTTTTTAACTCACTGTGTTTTTTGAAAAAAAAAAATTATTATGTTTTTTTAACTATCAATTCACTTAATTTATGATTTGATTTTTAACTCACTGTATTTTTTGAAAAACAAAATAAATTGTACTCATTAGGTCACATAATGTACCAATTATTGATGATGATTAGATTATATTTTGACCAAAAAAAATTATAATTGATCTTTTTAACTCACCATGTTCTTTGAAAAATAAATTATTGTGTCTTTTAATTATCAATTGACTTAATTTGTGATTGATTTTTTTTAATTATCTATACTATATATTAATCAAAATGGGGTTTTTAACCCCCAAGACTTGTGAGAGCTCCAATATCCCAATCTAAATTTTCTAAATTTTTTATTTAAAAAAAAAACTCAATATTTATTGATTTGGTCAAAATCCCCTGATCAGCATTTATTAACTTTTTTCAATTCACATGTTTTCCCACATGCCTGCATTTATTGATTTGGTCAAAATTCATTGATCAACATTTAAAATCCCCTTATACAAATAATTATAGATATAACCTGTGTATAGTTACTGCAATACCCTTTTCAACTTCTCCCATACACTATGATTAGTGATAAAAATTGTTAAATAATTTTTATAAAAAATCTTTAAAAACATAATTTATATATTAAAAAAAAATCTAACACAAATATAAATATCTATAATTATTCCGTGCATAGCACGGGTGATAGGCTAGTAATGATTGTAAGAGAAAAACGTGAAGTGAGGAGTGTTTTGAGAAGTTGGTAAAAAATTAATTTTTTGACTTTTTTGGTGATTTTTTTGGCTAAAAAGGCTAACTTTTTTATGATTTTTTTGTATAAAAAAACTAAAAAGCTAAAAAATTGACTTTTTAGCTTCTTTCCAAAAGACCCCTAAGTTTAGACAATTCTCAATAAATGTTTGATAGAGCCATGAATTTATATGAAGATGAAATCACAAGGTGAAAAATAACAATCCTCATATTTAGTAGTTTGGAATCGTCAAGTCAATTTTTATTTTAAGATTTTGAATCTCAGTCTATCAGGACCGACCCCTCTTTTTCTTATTTTCATGTGCGACCATGTGTAATTTGAAATCAAAGCTAATATGATACTCGGAAACAAATTTTTTTTTATTATTTATTTTTTAATTAATTTTTTTTTTTTTTTTTTGAGGACCTCGGAAACAATTAAAACATCGAATCTATGTAAATTCTTAAGATGGGGTCCAACATATTTATTAAAAAATAAAGGTTATTGTAAATACTATTATTCACATATATGATCACTGAAAGTATAAATAATAATTTTTTTCATAAAATAAAATATGAAGAAATCATTATAACACCTCAAAAAGATAAACTACGGTCTTATTGATTTAAAATTTTGCAAAATTTAGTTTACAAGAAGAAAAAAATACCAAACAAAATCAAAAACTATAATAGGAGGTAGAAATTGATTCAATCACAATAAAATATCACTTAAACATTACTCCTATCATTTTTAGTTACAAGAGTTCTGGGCTACAGATAAGCTAGAACGTCTCCGGATGCCAACCCTACACAGTTACAGAGTGAACACACACTAAGCTACACAGTTGAGAAAATAATAACTTAATCCCTAATTTGTCTCGGTGTGGTTCTACATCAATATCCTCATTAAGATGCCTTAAACTAGGCCTAAGAATGCCTAGAATGAAATGAGGATGCAAAGATGCACTTTAAAAATATTTTCAGAATTTTCAGAAAAACAAGGTCCCGCTCGAGCGTGGCATTCCCCGCTCGAGCGGACATGCAGACAAAGGTTCCCCGCTTGAGCGTCACTTTCCCCGCTCGAGCGGACTGCAAAATATGGAAAAAGTACTGGATGCACGAAATTCACGCTCGACGGGCGCTCGACCCCCGCTCGAGCGTGTGACTCAAGCCCCCGCTCGAGCGTGCAATCCTCCGCTCGAGCGGACTATAAAACAATGCAAAGTGCTGGATGCACGAATTTCATGCTCGAGCGCCACTTTTCCCGCTCGAGCGTAAGTCCAAATTCTGGAAATTCCAGATTTGAACCTCAAGCTCAAAACCAAGTTTCAATGCACCAAATTCGATCCTCTTGGGCTAATTTGTGGAAAACACTTGTAAACTCATAGTATAACATGTTTCAAAGCTCAATTTAAGAAATCAAAGCCCAAGGGTAGTTCAATTAAACACAATTTCAAACCAATCTCATGAACATGATGTAAACATAACATGCATGAATTTAAACCAATTCAAAGCTTTAATCACTTGCTCAAATGAGCCAATCCTTTCAAAAACATGAGGAATTCATGAACTAGAACTATAATATGAACATGCATGTATAATTTCATGGACAAAAATCCTCAAAACTCAAGAATGGCAACATGCATGCATGAATTTCTACTCAATTCAATGTATTAAGCTAATTTTGACTCCAATCTTCAATATAACAAGAATCAAGCAAGAACTAACTCAAAGACAAGTTTAAGAAGGTGGATTTTCTACCTTAGACCTTGATTGTCAAGTGTAGGAAGCTCAATTATGAAATCAACCTTCAATCTCTTTAATTCACTAAGCAAATCACAAGATGGAACTCAAATTCTCTCACTCTCTCCCTCTCTTCTCTCTTGGTCGGTTAAGGGTCTCAAAATGAGATGATCAAAATGATGCCAAGATGAAATAAACCAAGCCTCAAAATGTTTGGTATAGTGGTCCACTAATAGGGCAAGGTTGTAAATAATGCAACTTGTGGGATAAAGCTTATTTTAATCTAATTAAATCATACCAAATCACATTTAAGATAAACACACCATAAAATCACATTAATTCTAATTAGCACAAAACATCAATCAATTTCGGATTCGGCCACCGATAAGGCCTTCAATTTGTAGTTTAAAGCATGAAACATGAACAGATAATTTAACAGTCAACAGATAGAAATGCAAATAACACAATATATTCATGCAATTAATTCAGAATTTCAGTCTAATTAGTTACTTATCCAGTTCAGTCACAATTTAGCAGTAAGCAGTGGTCTTATCAGTAAACAGTAGTGAGGGTTGTCACAGTCTCCCTTCCTTATAAAGAGTTTGGTCCTCCAAACTCGAATTACCTTCGTTCTGGAAGAAAACAGGATTCAGTGGGAACAATTCAGGATATCTCTTGATCATATCGTCTTCCTTTTCCCAAGTGGCATACACGCCACCATGGTTTTGCCAGTCAACTTTCACTAACGGAATCTCCTTATTCCTTGACTTCTTGATCCGTCTGTTCACTATCTAAATAGGCCGTTCTTCATAAGTGTAGTTATCACTTAGCACTACATGGGTAGGCTCAATCACATGGAAGGGATCCCGAAGATAATCCCTCAACATTGAAATATGGAAGACATTATGCATATGCTCCATTTCAGGAGAAATCGCTACTTGATACGCCACCGGATTGATTTTCTCAATAATCTCAAACGGTCCGACATTCCTCGGCACTAGCTTACCCTTGACTCCAAAACGAGTCTGGCCTTTCATCGGTGTTACTTTGACAAAAACATGATCACCTACTTCATATTCTCTGTCTCGCCTGCGGACATCCGCATAACTTTTCTGTCGGCTCTGTGCAGTTTTCAGTCTCTGTTGGATCAGTTTCACTTTTTAGTAGCTTCACGTACAATTTCGGGCCCAAGCAAAGGCCCATCTCCAACTTCTGCCCAGTAAATCGGAGATCGACATTTTCTACCATATAAAGCCTCGAAAGGCGCCATACCAATGCTCGAATGAAAGCTGTTGTTGTAGGCAAATTCGGCTAAAGGTAAGTGACTTTCCCAATTTTCCTGAAAATCAAGGACACACATTCTCAGTAAATCCTCCAAAGTCTGGATGGTTCTTTCTGACTGGCCATCTGTCTGAAGATGGAAATCACTACTCAGTCAGTTCGGTACCCAATGCAGTTTGCAGACTTTGCCAAAATCTCGACGTAAACTTCAAGTCCCTATCAGAAACAATAGACACAGGCACTCCATGCAATCTAACAATTTCATCAATGTAGATTACAGCCAATTTTTCGGCATTATAAATTGTTTTGATAGGTAAGAAATGAGCAGATTTAGTCAGTCTATCAACAATAATCCAAATTGAATCCATACCTTTACTGGAGCGAGGTAAACCAACAATAAAATCCATGGTGATATGTTCCCATTTCCACTCCGGTATCGGTAAGGGTTGCAGTAAGCCTGCGGGTCGTTGATGTTCGGCTTTAACTTGTTGGCAATGAAGACATTTTGACACAAAATCAGCAATTTCTTTCTTCATTCCCGGCCACCAGAAATTCAGTTTCAAGTCTTGGTACATTTTCGTGTTTCTTGGATGGATAGACAGCTTAGAATTGTGGCCTTCTTGCAGAATTCTTCTTTTCAAATCAGAATCATTCGGTACACACAATCTTCCCTGGAATTTCAACACATTATTCTCAAATTTGAAATCCGGCCTCGGTTTGGATTCACATTCTTCGATGATCTTCTTTAAGAAGTCATCATGTTGTTGTTTCTCTTTAATTTCTTCAATTAATGCCGGTTGAGCAGAAATAGCAGCTAATGTCCCACCTTGTTCACGCAAAACAATCTCAATTTCAAGCCTTTCAAGGTCACATAGCAATTCTTTCTGCCCGGTGAGTAAACAGGCTAAATTTCCAATCGATTTCCGACTCAGTGCATCGGCAACGGTGTTAGCTTTTCCTGGATGGTTCAGAATTTGCAGGTCATAGTCTTTTATCAGTTCTAACCATCTCCACCGTCTCATGTTCAGTTCTTTCTGCGTGAAGAAGTATTTCAAACTCTTATGGTCTGTATATACCTCACACGTCGCCCCATAAAGGTAGTGACGCCAAATTTTCAGTGCAAACACTACTGCAGCAAGTTCCAAGTCATGGGTCAGGTAGTTCTTTTCATGCGGTCTCAGTTCTCGAGAAGCATATGCAATAACTTTACCATTCTACATTAAAACACATCCCAAACCCTTATAAGAAGCATCACTATATGCAGTATAACCATCCGTACCTAAGGGTAAGGTGAGAATCGATGCAGTCACTAGTCGAGTTTTCAACTCTTGAAAAGCTGATTCCCACTGATCGGTCCAATCAAATAATATCCCCTTCTGAGTCAACTGTGTCAGTGGTAGGGCAATTTTGGAGAAGTCTTTGACAAACCTTTGTAATACCCAGCTAAGCCTAGAAAACTTCGGACTTCGGTAACATTTGTCGGTCTGGGCCAGTTCACTACTGCTTCAATTTTCTGCGAGTCAACTGTAATACCATCCTTACTGATCACATGTCCCAAAAACATCACACTGTCTAACCAAAATTCACATTTAGTCAATTTAGCATACAGTTTCTGTTCTCTTAGGGTCTGCAAAGCAATTCTCAAATGATGTTCGTGTTCTTCCGTGCTGTTGGAATAAATTAAAATGTCATCTATGAATACAACAATAAAGTCATCGAGGAATGGTTTAAAATTTGGTTTATGAGGTCCATAAATGCAGCAGGTGCATTGGTGACTCCGAAAGGCATAACTAAGAATTCATAATGTCCATACCTCGTTCGAAAGTCAATCTTTTCAATGTCCCCTGGTTTGACTTTCAACTGATGGTATCCAGATCTAAGGTCAATTTTAGAGAAGACCTGAGCACCCTGCAACTGGTCAAATAAATCGTCAATGCGAGGCAATGGGTATTTATTTTTCACTGTTACCTTGTTCAGTTCGCAGTAGTCAATACAGAGTCTCAATGAGCCGTCTTTCTTTTTCACAAATAAGACTGGCGCGCCCCACGGTGAAGTACTGGGCCTGATGAACTTCTTATCTAATAATTCTTGCAGCTGAACTTTCAACTCTTTCAATTCAGTCGGTGCCATTCTGTAAGGAGCTTTAGATATTGGCTGTGTACCCGGAATTACATCAATGGTAAACTCAATGTCCCTATCAATCAAATCCCCTGGCAGATCATCTGGAAAAACATCTGGGAATTCTCTGACTATAGGAATACTGTTCACATTAGTTTTATCATCAGTAGGTACAGTCAATACAGAACATAGATACCCCTTACACCCCTTTCTAATCAGTTTAAAAGCTTTCATGGATGAAATCAAATATGGGGGAGGTACTACTCCAACTCCGTTAAACACAAATGCAGGCAGTCCAGGTGGACGGAAAACAACTTGTTTTGTTACACAGTCTATGGTGGCATGATATTTTGTTAACCAGTCCATTCCCAATATTACATCAAAATGGTCAATGTTCAATGGCAATAAATCAATATATAAATGCACATCTTCAACAATAATCTCACATGCAGGGTACATATAAGCACAAGTCATGGATCCTCCAACAGGTGAAGATATAGCTAACAGATAGTTCATAGGTTCTAGTGGTCTATTCAATTTTCGCGAAAAAGCATGCGATACATATGAATGTGTAGACCCCGAATCAATCAGAATATATGCATTTTGACCACAGATTGAGAGTATACCTGACACAACGGTTTCGGTATTCTGTACATCTCCCGGTACGAGTGCGAACACTCGGCCTTGCTCATAGGCTCTTTTCCAGTGGCTTTAGGGTTAGGTTTCGGTGCGGCAATTGATGCTGCGACGTTGGCTGCAGCTTTACTATTGCCCTGGGGAGCAGAAGGGCAATCTTTACCATGTAGCCCACTTTGCCACACCTATAACAAGCACCAGAAATTTTATAATAAACCCCTTTATGATTCTTACCACATTCAGAACAGGGCGGTATTGAACGGTTCCCCTGACTAGAACTAGTCGTTGACCCTGTATTCTGCTTTTTGTTCAACGGGTTGTTCCTGTCTTTCTTGAATTTAAAGCCTCGTCTCTTACCACGCCATTCCGACGCTGGTGTTTCAGTCTGTTTCAATGCTTCGATGTTTGATTCAGCTATAATGGCCCAGTCAAGAACATCCACATACTTGTGCAATTTCAACACATTAATTCTGTCAAGTACTTCGACATTAAGGCCACCTTCGAATTTCCTGGCCTTCTTATAGTCAGTGTCCACCATGTGTGGTGCATATCTGGCAAGTTCAGTAAATTTTGATTCATATTCAGTAACAGACATGGTACCTTGCCTCAACTGT
The DNA here is from genome assembly GCA_030407325.1 of Camellia japonica. Lineage (NCBI taxonomy): Eukaryota > Viridiplantae > Streptophyta > Magnoliopsida > Ericales > Theaceae > Camellia > Camellia japonica. Next base: position 78,333,430 of record JAPPVO010000019.1, on the reverse strand, counting down.
TCAATTCAGTCACCTTGCGGTCTCGGACACACTGTGGAAAGTATTTCTCAAAGAAGGACTCTTTAAACTAAGCCCAATTCATAACAGTATTGGTGTCGCGGACCAGCATCCACCGCCTTCTGGCCTCTTCTTGTAAGGTGAAGGTAGCCAATAGCACTTTGTGTGCCTCAGAACACGGAAAGACTTAATAATTTTTTTTCTGTTTCAAGAACCCATGCTTCAGCCTTTAAGGGTTCAAGGCCTCCCTGAAGGATGGCGGTTTCATCTTACTGAACTTCTGCGTTAGAGTGATGATGTCATCATTAACATTCTGTTCCGGCTGTACTGGAGGAGGTGGGGGCTGTTGGTTCTGTTGTTGCTGTTGCCTTAAGGCTTCAGTCAGTAGTTCAACAGTTCTTTCTAATCTCGCCATTCTGGCGTCAGATGATTCAATTTCATCGGCAGTTCTTGCATTATCCATTTCACTATATGCAACACAGTAATAATAAACATAAGAAGTTGCATACATCAAACATATTAACACATTAGCACATATAATCATGTCATGGCCACACACACTTTTCAATGCTCATGTAATGTCCTAATCACTTTTCTAGGACATCCTATAGCTCATTTGGACACGTGTGTGCGGTATAACTCGTGGTTTAATATCGCTCTGATACCACTCTGTCATAACCCAAACCCGCCCCTATGGGTTTAGCACCGTAACCGGCCAATAATCCGAGATTACCGAAGGCCTGCTTAACAGTAAAACAGTAATACAGAGTACAAGGGCTGGCGGAAGCCAAAACAGTAATTAAAAGATGTCCAATGAGCTCTCACAGTCTGTATGCAAAAAGACTTCTCATAACATATATACATTCAGAACAAAAACAGTATGTACATACATCGTCTACAGATATTCGGGTTAGGGACCACATCCCTACCATAATAGTACAATACGATATCATTCAGTCTATACAGTATTACAAAAACAGATACAAAAAGGGGAAAACTAAAACACCCCAAAACAGCCCTAGCTTGAAGGACTCGGAACCTCTCAGTGAGGCACAGTGGTTGGCTTTGACAAAACAGGAGCTTATCCTGACGCCCCTAGCAACGGTCCGGTGCCTGTACACCTACATATATATATGAGCAGTGAGCTAATGCCCAGTGAATAACATAATGCGTAAAGAGGTTAAGAATGAATGTCCTTTCGGTATTGAAAACAGTCATTTCAATCAGTATATCAGTTACTCAGTCATGACAGTTATATGTGGTACATCCAATAGCAGAAACAGTACAGTAGATCTTAATAGACCGAACAGTCAGTTGATGGCCATCATATCAGTAAACAGTAGTGGTTCCAACATGGAAACCGACAGAGATCCCTGTGATAGTAGCAGTACAGTACAGTAACAGTAGGTTGCTAAGGATGCCACAATACAGTTCACAATTATGACATCATTCAATCAGTAACAGTATCATTTCAGAAAACAATACAGTTCAATTGTTCAGAAGATAATCATTATTGAACATATCTTTACAACATTGTTACTCATAGAGTTCTGGGCTACAGATAAGCTAGAGCGTCTCCGGATGCCAACCCTACATAGTTACAGAGTGAACACACACTAAGCTACACAGTTGGGAAAATAATAACTTAATCCCTAATTTGTCTCGGTGTGGTTCTACATCAATATCCTCATTAAGATGCCTTAAACTAGGCCTAAGAATGCCTAGAATGAAATGAGGATGCAAAGATGCACTTTAAAAACATTTTCAGAATTTTCAGAAAAACAGGGTCCCGCTCGAGCGTGGCTTTCCCCGCTCGAGCGGACATGCAGACAAAGGTTCCCCGCTGGAGCGTCACTTTCCCCGATCGAGCGGACTGCAAAATATGGCAAAAGTACTGGATGCACGAAATTCACGCTCGACGGGCGCTCGACCCCCACTCGAGCGTGTGACTCAAGCCCCCGCTCGAGCGTGCAATCGCCCGCTCGAGCGGACTGTAAAACAATGCAAAGTGCTGGATGCACGAATTTCACGCTCGAGCGCCACTTTCCCCGCTCGAGCGTGAGTCCAAATTCTGGAAATTCCAGATTTGAACCTCAAGCTCAAAACCAAGTTCCAATGCACCAATTCAATCCTCTTGGGCTAATTTTCTAGAAAACACTTGTAAACTCATAGTATAACATGTTTCAAAGCTCAATTTGAGAAATCAAAGCCCAAGGGTAGTTCAATTAACACAATTTCAAACCAATCTCATGAACATGATGTAAAACATAACATGCATGAATTTAAACCAATTCAAAGCTTTAATCACTTGCTCAAATGAGCCAATCCTTTCAAAAACATGAGGAATTCATGAACTAGAACTATAATATGAATATGCATGTACAATTTCATGGACAAAAATCCTCAAAACTCAAGAATGGCAACATGCATGCATGAATTCCTACTCAATTCAATGTATTAAGCTAATTTTGACTCCAATCTTCAATATAACAAGAATCAAGCAAGAACTAACTCAAAGACAAGTTTAAGAAGGTGAATTTTCTACCTTAGACCTTGATTATCAAGTGTAGGAAGCTCAATTATGAAATCAACCTTCAATCTCTTTAATTCACCAAGCAAATCACAAGATGGAACTCAAATTCTGTCACTCTCCTCTCTCTCTCTCTCTTGGTCGGTTAAGGGTCTCAAAATGAGATGATCAAAATGATGCCAAGATGAAATAAACCAAGCCTCAAATGTTTGGTGTAGTGGTCCACTACTAGGGCAAGGTTGTAAATAATGCAACTTGTGGGATAAAGCTTATTTTAATCTAATTAAATCATACCAAATCACATTCAGATAAACACACCATAAAATCACATTAATTCTAATTAGCACAAAAATCAATCAATTTCGGATTCGGCCGCCGATAAGGCCTTTAATTTGTAGTTTAAAGCATGAAACATGAACAGATAATTTAACAGTTAATAGATAGAAATGCAAATAACACAATATATTCATGCAATTAATTCGGAATTTCAGTCTAATCAGTTACTTATCTAGTTCAGTCGTAGTTTAGCAGTTAGCAGTGGTCTTATCAGTAAACAATAGTGAGGGTTGTCACAGTTACTTCTTCAGGGCCAAGGACACCGACCATCTTTTGGTGACTATGCTTGCCAGCTCTGGCAAGCGTGTTGTTGATGTCATGGTCGTTGTCCGCGACAACTAGGAATTCGGCGAAGGCAAAGATCGCTTAGATCCAGTGCCTAGGCGAAGAGGCGAACATGGTGACCGTTTAACCTCCCACGAATTTTATTAAGTATTTACTTGGTTCAAATTCTACGTACTTACCATTTTATTTATACAGGAAATGATTTGAAAAAGGTTCTCGTCTCGGCCGATGACGCTATACTTGCGTAGATCAAAACCGTACTCCAATTCTTTGGCCGTCCGAATCTCCAGAAGCAAGGGAGGGCGGCCTACATTCTTCTGAGATGTGACCCGACTTACGTTACTTTTTCGACCGCAGACAACATTCCGGTTCCGAGGGGTGAACAGCACCTTATGACGCTTATTTTTCTGAGCTTCAAAAACCTTAGGCAAATTTGTCTTGAAGTTTCAGATTCAGAGCCAGCGGATGAACAAGTAGTCGAAGGAGTCGCTGAGCAGCCGAATCAACACTCCTTGGACAGGTCCGATAGACTAAGGAGGAGGTTGACGCGACACTAAATTTGACTTTTGAAAAAGCCGGCCTCAATCCTCTATCCACTTCTGGCCGAGCGGACATATCCTTTGAAGATATTTTCACCGACTTAGGTGACCTACCCAGCTCATATCTTGATAACATGGCTGAAGAGTCGCTTACTCAAATGGTCAGCTAGAAAAACGCCGAGAGGATGGCTGCCGTAGGGAGCCGAAGCCGAGCGAACTAAACCTCCACCCCCTCTACCCGATGTTAGGGTAGAATCTCCTCCACCTGTCCCTGTTGAGAAGACGGTTCAGACTGATGTGGCCAAAACGGAACCTGTTGTCGATCAACAGGAGGGTCAAGTGACGGAGCATAGGGGGAAAAACATCCGGCTGAACACGAAGCCGATTATTCGAAAAACCTAGTGGATAAACAGCCACGCGTGGAAGAATCGAACCTGGTTGTACCGTTTACAATAGAACCAAGGATAAAGAACGTGCCGGCTGTTTCTAATGCATCAGCCGTAAAAGACGCCACTGTGGCCTTGAGCTTGGCCTCCTCCATTTCTCTGTCGGTTGACAGAGCAACCTGTAGGGCAGAGCCCAATCTGCTGTCCATCACATTAGCCGCTCAATCGGCAATATTGGTACGTGATCCTTGTTTATAATTTTGCAAGGCTAAACAAAAGAAAGATTTTTTATGTCAGCTAACTTATTGATTCATTGTTTTGTAGGCGGTAGGAAAGATAACTGAGATTGGTCGTCGCCAACATGACGCTATCGAACAGATCGACTTTCTCATAATCGAGGTGGAAAACAAAAAAGGGAGAGCAGCAGAGGCCTTTCTCAGAGCCGAGTCTGAGGCTACGTAAGCGGCGAAAGAAAGAGTGAGGGCCAATGCCGAAGCAGATAAGGCCAAGACTACTGACCAATTGAGATTGGCCGCCGAGGAAAGGGTGAACACAAGCGAAGAAGCACTCAAACTGGCCAACGAGACGATTGCCAAGCTGGAGGCCGACTTTGAGGAATCGAAGAGGGCAATGGCAAACGCTGAATCCGAGATTTCCAAGTCGTTCCAAGCTGGCAAGGATACAGCCTTGGAGAACTATGTAGAGGAAATGCCTAAATTCGAGAATAGGGGGTTCAAACACGGCTGGCTCAAAGCCTTAGCTGCCGCTAACGTGGTATCGGAGCAGCCAATTTCGTACGAGCAAGTAGACTTTGAGCCGCTAGAGCCTGACCCTGAAGACTGACCTAGGGTCAAAAGTATTTTTCATTTTGTTTTGGTAACATGTGTATGTAGGTTTTGTTAGATTTTTGACTATTTATTTTTGTGAGAACTTATCGTAGGATAGTTTTCATTTGTAAAGTGACTTCTGTTTGTACTCAGTTTATGAATGAAAATTGTCTTTGCCTTTCTACCTGATGCATGTGCTTGTTAATCGGCTAAGTAAGATGTAAAAACATGAGATGAATGGAACAAACTACTGAATTAATCCAGTGCTAAAATAACTGCATAGTACTGCGAGTTAGCCGAATAGATTAGTGAATATGCCTTTGCCCCAGCAAATTGATGAATAGGACCGCCGAACAACGGCAGTTCACGAATTGGCCGGGGCACAAGAACATTTCAGCGCATAGCCCTGATATTTAGGCCGAATAGATTAATGAATCTGCCCTTACCCCAACAAATTGATGAACAGGATTGCCGAACAATGGCAGTTCATGGATTGGGCACATGAACATTTCGGCGCACTCTGATACTTAGGCATTTCAACGCACTCTGATATTTAGGGCAAATAGATTAATGAATCTACCCTTGGTCCAGCAAATTGATGAACACTACCACCGAACAACGGCAGTTCAGGGATTGGTTGGCGCAGAATAACATTTCGGCGTACGTTGATACTTAGGCTGAATAGATTAATGAATTGCCCTTACCCCAGAGCATTGAAGGGAACGCTTGGGAACGCTACACCCGCAATGAATAAGAAGGATGGGGGCTACGTTCGTTTAGGGTCCATATTGGTGTCCAAATTTGGCAGATCACAGGAGGGAAAAGAATAGTGTGTTTGAACTAGATGTCTAGAAGACTATTCTTCAACAATAGAGGAGAGGGTAAGACACTGGCTGAGCTAGATTCAGCGATGAATCGAGGTGGCGAACCATTACGAACGGGAAGTAGGACGTCGGGGGAGCGCGAAAGGCACCATTCCCCGCATCGTCCAAGCAAGTCACCTAGGAAGGAAAGGCAACAGCGGGGGAACTCCCCTTGCTTGCGAAGTGAGACCAGTGGGGCACCATGCCTATTGAGCTTTTTAGTCTTCGTGGGGAACAAACTGATGATAGAGGCGGATTCAATCATCCGCGATCCAAACGTGGTAGTTGAATTTGCCTAATAGATTTTTCCACCGGAAGTACAGCAGTCGATGGTTGGGCGACCTGATTTCAAAGTTTTTCGGGAGGGTGTCCATGGAGCGGTAAAAGGGCTTTATATATCATATGAAATCGGCATGCGTCTCCGTGCCGCGTGGTGGGAGATTGAACAGAAAGATGAGCGCATTCGGAACTTAGAGGCACGCGTAGAGAAAGTTAAGCGAGAACTAAAACAAACAAAAGCTGACGGACATCATTCGGCAAGTCAAGTTAACCTGATTGTAGAGGAAGGTGACTCAACGGCTGTTAAACCAAGCCATTGCCGACCGAGATACGGCGAGCATGTTCGCTAAAGAGGCGATAAGGACGAAGGCCTATGAAGAGGGATTTTTTGACGGTCGGAAGATTGGTATAGAGAAGACGAGGGAAAAGTTGGCCGAAGAGGTCTGCCGATGCGAAAATCGTGGATTCAAGCATGGGTGGACCAAGGCTCTACAGGCAGCGGGAATTGATTCGACATTGCCTCTATATCAAAGTTATAATTTGCCCTTTACGGCTTTTGAAGCCGAGAAGACTGACGACGAGGACAATGCCGAATAATAGATTTCTCTTCATTTCTTTTTCTTTTTTTTATTGAATGAGACAGATCAAAGATATGCATATTACAAATTTGGTGCGAATTATGTATTCACGATCTATTGAATGAAACATCTTATTTTAAATGTCTATAATGCTTCAATTGTTGTCCGTAAATTAAGTCATGACCATCGATTACTGTTAATCGTGTTTACGGCGGCTAACTGCGATGTCAACGAAGCGCTCCGATTCCGGATGTTTATTCGGCCCAACCGTGACATACACGGAGGGGGCTTCGAATTTGGGGGCTTTTATCTTAGCCAATCGTGTTATCGACGAAGAGCGCTCAGAATTCGGAGGATTATTTGGCCCAAACGTGTCATGCACGGATGGGGCTCCGAATTCGGAGGCTTTTATTTTGGCCAATCGTGGTATTCATGAAGGGCGCTTCGAATCCGAAGGCTTATTCGGCCTAAACATGTCATTCACGGATGGCGCTCTGAATTCGGAGGCTTTTATTTTGGCCAATCGTGTTATCCACAAAGGGCGCTCCGAATTCAGAGGCTTATTCAGCCCAAATGTGTCATTCACAGATGGTGCTTCGAATTTAGAAGCTTTTATTTTGGCCAATCATGGTATCCATGAAGAGCGCTTCGAATCCGGAGACTTATTCGGCCCAAACGTGTCATTCACAAATGGGGCTCCGAATTCGGAGGCTTTTATTTTCGCCAATCGTGGTACCCACGAAAGGGGCTCCGAATCCGGAGGATTATTCGGCCTAAACGTGTTATCCACGGATGGGCGCTCCGAATTCGAAGGCTTTTATTTTGGCCAATCGTGTCATCCACAAAGGGTGCTCCGAATCCGGAGACTTATTCGGCCCAAACATGTTATCCACGGATGGGCGTTTCGAATTCAAAGGCTTTTATTTTGGCCAATCGTGTTATCCACGAAGGGCGCTCCGAATCCGAAGGCTTATTCGGCCCAAACGTGTCATTCACGGATGGGGCTCCGAATTTGGAGGCTTTTATTTTGGCCAATCATGTTATCCACGAAGGGCGCTCCGAATCCAGAGGCTTTTATTTTGGCCAATCGTGGTATTCACGAAAGGCGCTCCGAATCCGGAGGCTTATTCGGCCCAAACGTGTCATTTACGGATGGGGCTCCAAATTCAGAGGCTTTTAGTTTTGGCCAATCGTGGTATCCACGAAGGGCGCTCCAAATCCAAAGGCTTATTCGGCCCAAACGTGTTATCCACGGATGGGCGCTCTGAATTCAGAGGCTTTTATTTTGGCCAATCGTATTATCCACGAAGGGCACTCCAAATCCGGAGGCTTATTCGGTCCAAACGTGTCATTCATGGATGGGGCTCCGAATTCGGAGGCTTTTATTTTGGCCAATCGTGTTATTCACGAAAGGTGCTCCGAATCCAGAGGTTTTTGATTTACCGAACTAAATTTCACATAGCGAGGAAATAAGAGGCCTTGCATTGTGAAAGTGAAAGTTATATACGGCGAACATTCAAAACAAGTTATCATGCCCCACAAGTCGGGTTAATGATAAAATTTACGCAAATGCGTGGAATTCTAAGGACGTGGCAGACTTCTCCCAGACATGTCTTTGAGCCGGTATGCCCCTGTGTCGGTGATTGATTCAACCTGATAGGGGCCGTTCCAATTGGGACCTAGCTTTCCGTCAGTGGAGCTCTTAGTAGTGGGAAGAACTTTCTTAAGGACTAGCTCTCTGAGGTATATAACATCACAGCTGCACGCGTTGATTATATGATTTAATGAGCTGCTGCTGATACCGCGCCATAGATACGAGGGCACGGTCTCGGCGTTCCTCGACCAAAGTCAAATTCAATGCTAACATCATGTCATTACGGCCCAAATCGAAGACCTTCATTTTCAGAAAGGGTAAGCCAATCTCCAGGAGGATAATTGCCTGGGTTCCAAAGCATAGGGCGAACGGCTTTTCCCCAGTGGACCGCCTTGGTGTAGTGCAATGAGCCCACAACACACTAGGGAGCTCTTCGACCCACCTGCCTTTGGCTTTCTCCAACCGTTTCTAGATGTCTTCCAAGATGGCTTTGTTGGAGGCTTCAGCTTGACCATTGCTCTGTGGATAAGCCAGGGTAGAGAAATAGGGCCGAATACCATACGTGTGATGTAGGCCGAAAGGTACCACATTGAGGCCACTTAAGTTACATTTTTAGTCTTTTAATTTTATTTATTTGGTGGAGATGATGTGTTTCGTGCACTTGTACAGATTTGGCAGAAAATATGAAAATTTAATCAAAAAGGGTGCAAAAGCAGATTCTCTGAGCGATAAGTGAAGAATCCGAGCCAACCAGACCACCGCACGTGCGGCCAAGCTTAACCACACGTGCGGCCCCCATGGGCGCACGAGCGGCCCACCTAGGGACGCGTGTACGGAATTTTTGGTCTTTTTTGCTCCGAATAAAAGACAGAAAATTAGCCAAACCTAGGGTTCGAAAATTTAATTTAGAATAGAGGGAGGCTAGGGTTCCAAAGAGGAGATATTCTACCAAAGCTCGAAGGACACTTCCATAGGGGTTTCTTCCTCATCTTCTTCCTCTTTCCACTTCTTCATGAGTGGCTAGTCGTTTTTTCTAGGGTTTTGATGAAACCCTAGCCATGTAATGGAATTTTTCATGAGCTTTAATTGTAAATTGGTTTGAATGAATGTATGGATGGTTTAGAAGAGTTTTTAATAATTGTTTCGTTCATCTCTTCAAGCATTTTACTCTCTGTGATTGTTTAATGCTTTTCATACATTAGTATTCTTTGTGTTGTATTCAAAGTACGGGACAAGTCATGCTATGAGAGACGGGTCGTTTTGCAAATAGTTTAGAGCAAACGACTCGTACTACTCGAGATGATTCGTGCTGGTACGTTGAATGCGACAACTCTCTTGATTAATATTTCAAACTTGTAGTTGTGAAATATTGGGTAGTTCAAACCGGATTGCGATTGATGGCTGATGTTAAGTCTCATTCATGTGGTTAGTGGTGCATTCTCTACCCTAGGATTTTTCCCGAAAATTAATATCTCCAACCCTAATTTTAATTGTCAATTTAATTCTTCAATTTTATTTAATTGCTGTTTAGTTATAAAATCAATCTTATCTTTTTAATCAAAATTAATTTAGGAATTTTGCGATTAAATTAATTTAATTTCACATTTGTCCTTGTGGATCGATACCTGGACTTGCCATTATTCTAAAAAAATTTGGTATAGTTTAGTGATTTATTTTTGGTGTGTTCAACGACCCATCAACGTGCTACATAATTCTCGGTAGACGCCACAATCAAATTGGGTGCCGTTGTCTGAAATGAGTGCTCTTGGAATGCCGAATCGTGTTATGATATTTTTCCACACAAAACGCCGAACATCAGTATCTCGAATGTGTGCTAGTGCCTCTGCTTCGACCCATTTCGTGAAGTAATCTGTTGCGACAATCAAGAATCGCTTGTTCCCTGGGGCCCGTGGCAATGGTCCGACGATATCAAGTCCCCATTGAGCGAACGGCCAAGGACTGGTGATAGAGCTTAACTCCTCAGCAGGCAAATGATTTAAAGGGGAAAACTTCTGGCACTGTTCACATTTCTTGACGTAAGACTCGGCATCAACTCTCATGGTCGGCCAATAGTACCCCCGTGTTACAGCTCGATAGGCCAAAGAACGCCAGCCAGAATGGGCACCACAACTACCTTCATGTATTTCAGTTAAGAGTTCCTCGACTTTATTCGGATGAACGCATTCTAGGTATGGACCAGAAAGGGATTTTTTGTAGAGCTTTCCTTGCGGATCTAAGTAATATCGCAGGGCTTTGCTTCGCAGTTTGTGTGCTTCTTTCTTGTCCCTCGGGAGCTGTTCGGAAGATAGGAATACGGTGATAGGTCTATCCAACTTGGACCTGATTCTATGATATTGATCTGAATTGACTCCGAAAGGGCAATGCTTGGCTCAAGGATGAACCCTACTTCAATTGTCCGTTTAATTTCTTAGTTGATGGCGGAGGCTAGGCAAGCCAGGGCGTCTGCATGTGTGTTCTGATCCCGGGTTATTTGATTCAATTCCTGATGGTCGAATTTTGCCAGCAAAGAATTCGCCGTTTTTATGTAGGCTGATCACTACGCCCGCCCCACTGCCACGTTGGTTGGATGACCCGTCACAATACAACTGCCAAATGTCCCCAACATAAATTCGCCAGTTCGGCTTAGGTTGAATTTCATCAGACTTAAAGTCGGTTAGACACCCAGTGAATTCGGCCACAAAGTTGCCGAGCACTTGCCCCTTGATTAAGGTTTTGGGTAGAAATTGGATATCGTATTGGCCGAGTTCGAGAGCCCATTTTGAAATGCACCCTGATGCTTCCGCGTTACGGAGCACTAACCGGAGGGAGTAGTCCGTTAGTACCCCAATGGTATGCCCCTGAAAGTAATGCATCAGTTTTCTTGCTGCCATGATGAGAGCAAGGACGAGTTTTTTCAACGAAAGGTAACGTGTTTCGGCGACCATTGCTTTGCTCACATAATAAACTGGTCGCTGCTCCCCTAGTTCTTCCTTTAATAGTACGGCGCTGACAGCCCGGTCGGAAGCTGCCAGATATAAAATGAGCGGATCACCTGCCGAAGGTGTTGTCAAGAGTGGAACTAATCGGAGGTAAGTATTCAGACCGTCCAAAGCGGCTTCACACTCGAGGGTCCATTCAAAAGCTTTACCCTGCCGAAGGGTATGAAAGAATTGTCGGCAGCGATCTGTGAAACGACTGATGAATCTGTTGAGTGCAGCGGCCATTCCCATCAGCTTCTGAATCTCTTTGACCGACCGAGGAGAGCCAAGTTCTAGAATTGGTGTGATTTGCCTTGGGTTGGATTCGATTCCGCGGTAGTCAACGATGTAGCCAAGGAATTTGCCAGATCCGATGCCAAATACACATTTGGAAGCGTTCAGCTTCATTTTGTATTTGCGAAGAATGCCGAATGTTTCTTCCAGATCGGCTAGATGAGTTTGCTCTTCTTTGGACTTGACCACCATATCGTCGATGTATACTTCCATGGTACGGCCGAGTTACTCCTTGAATATGGCAGTCACTAGTCTTTGGTAGGTTGCCCCCGCATTCTTCAGCCTGAAAGGCATAACCTTATAGCAATAGGTTCCTTTTGGGGTGAAGAATGCAGTTTTTTCTTGGTCCTCCGGATGCATGGCAATTTGATGGTAGCCTCTGTAGGCATCTAGGAAGCTCATACGTTAATGATGTGTTGTTGCATCTACGAGTTGGTCTCTTCGGGGAAGGGGAAAACAATCCTTGGGACAAGCTTTATTTAAGTCCGTGAAATCCACACAAACACACCAAGTTTCATTTTTCTTCTTTACAACTACAATATTCGACAGCCATGTAGGATAGGTCACATCACAGATTGCCCCAACATCAAGCAATCAATTAACTTCTTTAACCACAGCAACAGTGTGTTCCGCGGCTGACCGCCAGCTTTTCTGAATAATTGGCTTACATTTAGGATCAACGTTTAAGCGGTGCTGGGACACAGATGGATCCACCCCCGGCATCTCATATGGTGACCATGCAAATACATCAAGGTTGCCGAGTAAGAAGGATATTAGCTCTTGTCTGTCGACTTTATTTAGGAAAGCGCCGACCATGAAAAACTTGTTAGGATTCCCATTAATTTCGACCCGATCCAAGGCTTCTGTTGCTTTTTCACTTGGGAGCCGCCCAACGTCGTCGAGGCTCTCCCGATCTGGCACCTTAATTGAATTCACTTACAGCTCTCTTGGTGCCTTTCCAGCAAGAAAATAACATGCCTGCGCCGATTTCTGGGAACCTCAAATTTGCTCTATGCCACGTTCAGTCAGAAAGCGAAGCAGTTGATGATAGGTGCTTGGCACAGCCTGCATGGTATGCAACCAAGTTCGTCCCATGATGAGATTATATGGCGAAGGAAGCTTGACAACCAAAAATTCTACATCCACTAATCGGAAGCCCGCCCGAACTGGTAGTGTGATTTTGCCCAAAGGATATTCCAAATTAGCATTGAAGCCGAATAACGGATTATCAGCTGGAGACAGGTTCAACTCAGTGAAGCCAAGTTTAACGAAGGTCTTGTAGTACATTACTTCCGAGGTACTTCCCTGGTCAATGAGAACACGTTTAACAGTGAATCGGTTTACGCGTAATTCGATGACTAAGGGATCAGTGTGGGGGAGCATTACGCCGACCAAATCAGAATCATCGAAAGTAATACTTACGGCTTCATGGGGCCGTTTCGCTGGTGTGAGCTGCTTTTGGGGGTTAGGATGCGACTGAATTATATGTACCGCGGATACTGTCGGCAAGCTGTATATCATATGAATTATACCGAGTGGAGGTGAATCACGCTGTAAAGCTACTATTTTTGTTGAATTGTTCTTTCGGACGTGTTGCATAAGTCGACCGTCTTGCACCAACTCCTCAAGGTGGTCCTTCAACGCATAACAGCTGTCGGTATCATAACTGTGGTCTTTGTGATATTCGCACCGCCTATCCCGTCTCCTCGTGTCGGGAGGTCCCACCATCTTGGATGGCCATTTAAAGAATGAAAGGTGTTGAACTTTAGACATAACCACACTGATCGGCTCCGATAACTCCGTATATTTGTTGTCCACGCGCCTTATGCGCCTGCTATCCACTTAAAGTTGTTCATTGACTCGATGTAAACATTGGTCATTTGATTGGCGCGAATCTCGTCTTTTGTCTCGTTTAGCCCGATTCCGTGGTTCAGGGCTCCGTGATGGTATAGAGTTTATCAGCTGAACGGTTTCAGATGGGGCCGTCTTGTTGGCCTTGTGTCCAGCTTTGACCCGTAGGGAATCATCTTCCACTTTGCAGTATTCCTCGACTTTCTTCATTAACGACCAGACTGTTTTGGGGGGCCGTCTAGTCAAGGAGCTGCGGAGGGCACTATGAGGATGCAATCCCATCTTAAAGGCAGTGATGGCCATGGAGTCATTGCAGGCATCATCTACTAGATTAAAGCATTCCCAATAGCGCGTCGAATATGCACGAAGGGTTTCTCCCGATTGAATTTGCATTGCTTAGAGAGAATCGGCTTGCTTCGACTGGACCTCATTGGTGATGAACCTTGCCCTGAAGGATTTTTGGAGTTGGTAGAAGCTCTTAATCGATGTTGGTTCCAATTTATAATACCATCTGACAGCCAATGGTCCCAAACTGCTCGGAAATATTCGAGACATGAGGGCTTCGTCGTCTACATGAAGCGTTATGGCTTGCTTATAATGACGAATGTGATCAGTGGGATCCGATTTTCCATTGTATAGGGTGAACAATGGAGCTTTGAACTTTTTGGGTAGCACTGCCCTTGCGATCCGTCACACAAAGGGGTCGTGTTGATCATCTTCGTCTGAATCATTTCTTCTTCGCTTATTCCGTTCACGCGGACTTCCTCCGAAAGAACTGGAGACTTCAACTCGTCCCTTCTTTTTGGATTTTGGGAAAGATGAGTCAGAGTCACTGCCACTATCATGTCTCCGAATTCGAGGTCGTCGACCATCCTTTCCCAAAGGTTATCCCCGATCTTGGCACGCGGCCTGTTAGGATTTTGCCACCTCCAGGGCCAAATCCTATTGAAGGCGCTCGTTCTCAGCCATCATGTTTTCTAACCTTTGTTCATTTTGTTTCGCCTGATCCATAATCACTTGCATTGTCTCATGTGCTGATATCGAGGGTGAGGTCTGGGCAACTAAGTCAAAGTTCAAGGCCCTTCGTGCAGCAATGTTCTCTGGCCCAAGCATGTTTCTTAGAGTGGTATCATCTCATGGCGTAAGGTCGTCAGCGACTACCGGAGGATCTTCTGTCACGCCCGCCATGGATGTGCTTTAGTATTCCCACAGACGACACCAATTGTTGGGATATGGTTTGGAAATACTCTCTGGATCCTATGAGACGCTCTTGATCCTCAGCTAATCACCTGAAAAGAAATAAACACTCTGGTCGGGAGTGCCGGAATTAGCACTCCGACGGATAAGTCAGTGTATACTCTCTTGGTTGCTTGTATCTCAAGTTAATCCTATTTTTTCTCACATACCTTTTCTTAGCTGATGCTTTTCTTATTTATAGCCGTCCTTGATATTGATGGCTAGGCCCACCCTTCGACCAACGAATTATTGCTTATTCGGCTATTCTATCCTACCTATTCATACTCGGCCCAGTTTACAGCAGATTCTATGGCCGATCTAGATATTCGGCCTCCGTCCCTCCAAGATAAAGCCATATAGTATAGAACTTGATTTCTTTCTTTAAACTAAATCGACTTCCCTACGTAGTAATATTATTCGGCTGCCACAATATCTAAAATGGTAGTTTTTGTATTATAAAAAAATAATATTTAGTTGTTTCATTTCTCTTCACTTTTGGAGAGATTGAAAATAAGAGTAATATATTTCTCTCCTATTTGGTAATCCAAATAAGGGATTGAAATTCATTTCTCTATTTTTTTTTTCTTTTCTCTTCAAATCACTCAAACTAAATAAATACTAAAATTCTATACATCCCAAATTTTTGTTAGGGGAAATTATAAATAGTGGTATTTGAGGAATTGAATTACAAATTAGTGGAAATATTTTATGAAGAAAAATAATAACAAAAAGGTCTACCTTAAATTGATAAAAATGTCCATCTCTCTTCCCTCTCTTTCCTCTTTATTTGGTTTGCAACTCTTAGCCGCAAGTTATCCAATCTCATTCATCTATTAGTATTCGATACCTTAAAATGTATCTTAATCTAGTTTATAAGTGACCTATAAGCCGCCTGCCTCTGCAATCTCATACTCGACATGATGACTATTAATAAATGATACAAACCCTTAAGTAGAAGTTAGATTTTAAAACTGACTTGTAAAGGGAGTGTCCATGTGGCCTTACATTCACATAGTAAAGCCATTTATTTATTAACCTCTCCTACCCTGTACGTAAACATATTAGCGCAGCTCAAATCTTCCAGGTCCTCATTGACATTGCAATGAAGGAATAAGACAACCATCCATTCGCAGCATTAGTAAAGGGCTTCTTTAGCTTCTATCTATACAATCAGCCACGCACAGGAACTGTCGCTTAGCAACTTTTCTTTCCACCCATTTAGAAGTAAGCTAGATATAAATTATGTAATTGAATCTTCCAAAAAATAAAGTTTTGAGACTGCAACATCATTTTTGACCCTGTGTTTCGCTAACTCAAAAAAAGTGAAACCCGATATCTCACTTACTCTGAAAAGTTAAAAAGATGAGCGATTCTATTACAAACACATCATTTTTATTGTATTTTATACTGCCTATTCGCAATAAGTGTGGTGCCCACACAATCACACAGGGTGTACACTTGCAATAAAGAAATTTCGACAGAAATTTATTTATTTATTTATTGGTGGCTATGTTTAGGGTTCAATTTCTTGATTTTTTTGCTTTGTGGATTGTAGTGGTGATGGGTGGTAGGGTAAGGAGGTGGCAATGGCAGTGGCAGAACTGGTGACGATGGAGATGAAATGGGGTGCTAGTGGGAGTTGGTTGGCCTAAATTTCGGTCATGTTGTAACTTTGGCCATGTGATGACAGTAGCTATTAGGAGTGGAAGGATAGTAGTTGGAAGTGAGGTAAGACATCATGGTCGTGGTGTTGGTAATTAGGGGTGGAAGGAAGAAGATGGTCGGTGAGAGCTGGGACATGGTGCTGCTGCTAGTGATGACAGTTGGGGTTGCAAGGAGAAAGTAGTTGGAGGATCCCTCTCTAAAACTTTTTAAGGATACTAGTTGGGCCCCATGCGCTTCACCCGTGGGTGTCGTGCTACAGTTTCAACATAGATATTTTTACAAATTGTGTTTAGTTTATGAATTTGAGAAGTGAACTGCATTTATATTGTGTCTAATTTGTCTATTTTTTCTTTGCCAAGTTCAAATTAATAGAAATATGAACATAGCTATGTGTCTTATCAGATGTAAATATATCTTTACATTTGCAGTTAAACAAAGTTATTTTTAATAACCAAGTCGACAAAACTATAGAGAAAAGCAATATATTTATTTAATAATAGAAAAACAATTCATCTACGTAATTTCTTTAAATAACATGGCAAGTGATAATAAGTATTCAATGCAAAACGTAACATATAAACATATTCATGTTCATGGTTTGATAATAATATACATACGGTATACATCTTATAACATAAATTTAACCAAAAAAAATTTGATAACATTATTTCTTGATCTCTTACTGTTGGTAGAGAAGATAGAATATCTATTAGTATTTCTCTCAGAAGGAGTTTGCATTGAACCATCTACTTAATGGTCCAGTGTGTCAATTGCTTATTACTGAACTTGACAAGATAACTCGCTTATCTTTATATTATCTATATTATTACTCTATATTCAATATCAAGTGTTTTTATAATTTAACAATCTTTTTTATTGCTGAGGAGGAAAGATAGATCAAGAGTCAAAGATACTTTGTTTTTGTGAAGATAATATAATGCAATTTGACACGGTTATTTTGTTTAGCAATTAGGAATTGTCGTATGATGAAGTTTACTCCTAGAACGAGTCTAAACTACACAGTGATTTTGTTAGATAAATTTTCAGGAACAAATTCAGAGAGTGAAAGATCGTCCGAAATATGAACCAAAAAAAGAAACTGCATACACAGCATGAAGTATCATATGAGAAGTTCAAAAACACTAAACTTAAGTAAATTTTTTGGGGGGTTACTTATGAATTTTAAATGTGTATTGAATTAAGCATGACAATGGCTCCTAAAGGAATGTTCATGCAAATAACTCTTTGTTTTTTGTTTTTATTTTTAAATCTCAAGATAGGCATAGAAGTGGGTTTTGGTTTTGGGGTTCAGGTTGTTTGTAAATATGTGTGTGTTATTGGGTAGTGGATGATTGGGATTTCTTTAGCTTGAATGTGTTCTAAGCTCAATTCAATGAACCTATTGAGCATGTCTTAATGCACTCTGTATTCACATAAATTGAATACAATGGATTCAGCCAATTAGCCTAACCTGCCGTTTTTCTTAATTTGTATATGTTTGTGCTAGCTTTATTTGCTGTTAAGGGGATCTACTAATATTATTGATAGATTTAGTAATACACTCTGTATTCGCATAAACTGAAGACAATGGATTCACCCTATTAGTCTAACCTGCAGTTCATGATTTCAACAATTGTGCTTTGAATTTTAACTGATGTTCTCTCAATTTCTACATGAAGAACCTTTTTTTAGGTCCAAATTTTTAAATTTGGTTAAGATTTGGGAAATCTTTCTTGATGGATTTAGATTTGGTTTTGCGTTGTTTTCCTTGTTTTCTATGTAAATAACTAATCTTCTTCTTGTTATTCAGGCTTTTATTGAGTTATGCTTTTAGTTTTTATATAGCTAAAAAACTTCAGGGGTGATGAGACGATGGGAGTTTTACAAAGTAAGTTTGAATTTATAATTTCTTTAGAAATCCTAGATAATTTGAAGATCACTGTGCATTTTATGTCATTTATTGATTTATATGGTTGTGCCTGTAGTAATTTTTTTTTGCATTTTATGTCCTGCATCTAAGTGGGGGAAAAAATTACCTCCATGAGCATTAATTTATTCATGTGGGTTTTCAATTTTTAGAGAATCATTTTTGTTCATGCTCATATTTAAGAAACATTTTAAAAAAAAAAAAAAAAGAAAAAAAAAAGAGATGGATAAATAAATTAACTAAAATTAACATACATTTTCATCTATCATGTATATTTCTATCTTTCGAGAACCATTGGTGGCAGTTTTTTTTACATTTAAATCATGAACATGTTAAATTAATTAATGTACATTATGCTTCAAGTTTTCTTTACTAATCTTTGAACTTATGTAATTGCACTACCTCAAGTTTATATTTAGTAGGCTCATGATTCATGATTTGAAGTTGGGTTTCTTTGAAGTTTGAGGCACTACACTTTTATCCAAAAAATAACAAAAATAAAAAATTCACACCAAAGAAAACAACCCAAATCCAAATCCAAATTCAAATTCAAGACATATAGATATAAAACTCCACACCAAAACCATTTTAGTTGAAAATTCATTTCAGAATAACCCCAATTTGCCAAAGAATTATGATACATATTTATTGGTTGGTCATATAAAACCGAGAGAGAAGGAAATGAATGGGAGAATCCAATTTGATTGCTTTGTTTTTGGGTTGGTTGCCTTCTTTATGATTCCAAACTTGTACTCTTTGAATTATCTTTTTGGGAATCATTTCAATTTAAATACCAGAAGGAAAACTCTTCTAGAGATTGGTGTGTTTTTTTTTTTTTTTTTGCTAAAAACGATACATATACACTTAACCTTTTAGAATATTTGAATATGTGATTAGCAGGGTAGATTGAATTAATATTGTTGTTCCTAAATGATATAAACACAAAGATTAATGTACACTTTATTTTTCTTTTCATGGGCTTTAAATGTGTATTGAATTAAGTATGACAATGGCTCCGAAATGTGTTATTGCATTATTCTTGGTTTCTAGCTTATTTGTTTTCCGACATTTTCATCGGGACCTTTTAGATTTCTGTACGGGTATTGATTTTCAGTTAGCTTATAGTTCAGAGTTTTCTTTATTGATCTTTGAACTTGTGTAATTGCACTACTTCAAGTTTATATTTAGTAGGCTCATGGTTCGTCATTTGCAGTTTGGTTTCTTTTAAGTTCGAGGCACTACACTTCTACCCACAATGAAAAAAATAAATAAATAAATAATAAAAAAAAATCACACCAAAGACAACAACCCAAACCCAAATCCAAATTCAAAACATATAGATATCAAACTCACCAGAACCACTTTGGATGAAAACTCATTTGAGAATAACTCTAATTTGCCAAAGAATTATGATTTATAGTTATTGGTTGGTCATATAAAATAGAGAAAAGGAGATGAAGTTTTTTACCATTTTTATTATGCTTTTTGGGTTGGTCATATAAAATAGAGAAAAGGTTTTTTTTTTAATGTTTCTATGTTGGTAATTTTAAGTTGAATTGATCTTTAGAATTGATCTGACATAAACAAGGGAATCAAACTTGGTTGCTTTGTGTTTGAGTTGGTTGCCTTCTTTATAATTCCAAACTCGTACTCTTTGGATTGTCCATTTAGGAATCATTTCAATTAAAATACTAGAAGGAACACACCTTTATAGGTTTTTTTTTTTTTTTTTGGGCTAAAAATGATACATATACATTTAACCTTTTAGAATATTTGAATGGGTGATTAGGGGGGTCGATGGAATTAATATTGATAGTTCTTGTATGGCTCACAATTTTTCCTGCGGAATTATTTCCTTGGCAAATATCTAGACATATTCCTTAGCTTCATTGGTGATGCTCTAGGGAAGACAATTTCCTTTCAGAAGCTTCATATATTTTCGGTTTTCAGTTTTGGAAGCCTCAATGACTTGGGGTTTTGGATTTTCATTTTTTTTATTTATTTGTTTTATATTTTCAAGTAATATATCATACATTTCTATTGCTTGGATTTGGATTTTAAACTTTGGATGGGGGCTTATTTTTTATTCAAAAAACTTGAGCCTAGTGAACTTGTTATTTATTGAGACATATTAACAAACACATGGTGTGCACCTATTGAACATGTGGTCAAGGGTGAAAACAGTGTGGTTAAATATTGTGCAACACACTTGTAAATAGTAGGCATCAAATTACAGATGTACATACCAGAATTTGCAACGGCAGGACTAGAGCTTTGGATGCCCAATTTTCACAGCATTACAACAGTAAGAACACCGACAGTGATGGGAAAAACAAGATAACAGCAACTCCATCCACAAGATATATATATATACATATATATCATGTGAGAAACCCCATGTTTGCTGGTGGAATGAAAACCCAAATCCCCTGCTATTCAAAGGGGTAAAATTTGTTTTCTTTGTTGTCGGCGTCGCTAATTTGAATTCCACATGGTTAACTAAAAATTTGCAACAAAATGTGACAGGGAGGAGCTTGGGAAATAAGCAAACAGAAGACCACCATTTTGGGAAGTTTCTACAAGGAATGGTATTGGAAATAAAGCAACAGCAGAAAGGAAGTCGGAATTTGTCTGTTTCTACTGTCGTGTGTGTGGCTAAGCTGAAGGCCACGTAACCAGCTCAAATTTGCTTTGCCAACAAAGAAGCAACAGACTTACACCAAAAGCACCGGTGTTATACCATATGTTACACCACTCTTACCTTCTTTTTCTATATATATTATAGATTTATATCTTTTCACACACGACCTAAGAGGGTATTTTGCTCTTACGTATTCTTCATTACCGATGATAACTTTTGAGACCCAAGGAGAAGCTGGAATCATTTTCTCATACTACCAACATCAAGAGAAACCCGTGTTGACAAACTATATGTAATTTTTCCTAAAATAGAAGCGAAATTCCAATTCACATCTCGTCAAAACCCACCACCTCATAAAAATGAAAGAGGCTAAAACTTCAAGTTTCACTTTTTCTTATGAGACAACCATACATTATTTGGGACCAAACTAACATGGTGCTCGAAACTGCCAAATCAACCTAATAATTATTAGGTGGGTGGTAACTAGATAGATCTATGGTTAACCAATATGTATAACCATACCTCCCCAAAAAAAATCAGACTAGAATATACCAAAACACAGAGAACAAAACTATTGTTGATATTTTACCCTAAGAAGCTCACATGGTGTATGATATGAAATGTAACACGAAGCTCCCGAGAAGGATATGATACAAAAGTAACACAAATTAAAAAGGCATGAGGGATGGGGGAAGATGCAGCTGTACAAATCCTCTAACCTAAATGTAGGCAAATCTTCTGGGGTGTTGCAAGGCTATACTCAAATTTGGTATCGAGTTTTTGAAGTAACCACAAATGCAAAGTGAAACAGAACAGCACATGGAACGAAAAATACAATCACAATCACCACAATTCAACTCCACAAGGAGACATTAAACTAACTCTGAAATAGTAAGTGTCGAATTCTTTATCCCAGCAAGAGCATTAATGCAAAATCACTAATTCAAGAAACAAAATTGTGAAAAGAGTACAAATTAAACACAACAAGAACTACAAACTGCGCAATGAAACAAGAATGCTATGACATATGAGAGTGATCATCAATCTTCATCCTCACCCTCGTTCTCAGCAATGTTGAAGTACCTAAGTTCATACACATTTCGATCTTTGTTGGAAGCAATAACCCGGAGCCAATCACGAACATTGTGTTTCTTCAAGTATTTCTTGGTCAAGTACTTCAAATACCTGAATTGCACAAGTCAAGAGTTGAATTACATGACAAGCACTCAATTTGGATCATGATGTGGAAAGAAAAAAAATTATCCAAGTTTCTTGCCCTAGGTGATAATAGAAAAGAAATTATTGGGGTTTCTAACATTTTCTTTGGATGAAGACACTTGTCTTTATAGTTTATTGGGTAAATTACCAATAAGTACTTTTGATAGTCTCTTATGTTCCCTAGTTTATTTGCTTTGCTTTGTATTTAGAGAGATAATTAAGGTATTACTCACAATAATTTGTCTCTCAACAAAATGTCACCAATGTGGGGATAAAAATATTTAAATAAATAAGGGCAAATTACATATACCTCCCTTGAGGTTTGGCTAAATTACAGCTACCCTGCGGTTTCGAAAATTACATCCCGCCCCCTAAGGTTTGTATTTTCATAACAATTTGCCCCCTGAGGTTTAAATTTCTTAACAAATTACCCCCTAATTTGTTATGCAAATATAGCATTCAGGAGGAAATTTGTAATTTCTCCAACCTCAGGGGTATTTGTAATTTAGTCAAACCTCGAGGGGTATATGTAATTTGCCCAATAAATAAATAAAACTTCTTGCAACACTTTCTCATCAAATCCCTCATTTCAATATTTTAACTATGCTGCAAGATTGACCTTTTCCAATCCTCTAAGATCTGAATATGCTAAATAAGGGGTTCATCTTCTTAATCATACTCCAAAGTCACAATTATTCTCTCTTTCTTACTTCAATGTATCAAATTTTGATCAAATGAAATATATAATGCAAATGTCAAGATGAATGAAGAGAATTTATGAGATTACCGCTTGGAGAAGTTGCTATCGCAGGTGACAGTGATCTTGTTCTTCTCACGAGTGACAGTGACGGAGTCGCCGAGCGCACCGGCCTTGCCGCCGACCTTGATCCGCTCCTGGAGAAACTTCTCGAGGGAGGCGATGTCCATAATCTTATCCTCCACAGGCTTCGCGCAGTCGATCGTGAACGTCGCCCCCTTCTTCTTCCCCTTGCCACCTCCGGCCGCCGCGCTTCCGCCTCGACTCATCCTCCAACCACCGCCTGCCTCCCACACATTCAGCAACACACATTAATTAGTACATACAAATATATATATATATATATATAGAGAGAGAGAGAGAGAGAGAGAGAGAGAGAGAGGAGTACCGGAACGAAGTTTGATTAAGCTGAAAGGGAAGAAGATGAAGCGGCAAAGAGCAGATAGATATCGAGACGGAGGGAGTGATTAGGGTTTTATTTTTGTTGTATGTGTGTATATATATGGGTCGTTTGGGTTTGGGGATCGTAAATAGTCGGGTGGTGGGTCGCCCGAGTCGTAACCCGGTGCACCTTTTATAACAGTGTGGTGGTGATCCATTTGGGCAAATTCCCCCCATGGTCACTTTTTTTACTTTAATTCTTAAAATATTTTTTTACTTTGATTTTTCATGGTTTAAACTTTTTTTAGTTTATTTTTAAAATTATTTTTTGTTTAAAATTAAACAAAAAATATCATAATAACTGTCACATAATATAAAAAATATATTATTATATTAAAAATTAAGCTTATATTCAAGATATGAGTTATATATAATAAAATATTTGTATATTATGTTACTGTTAATTTGTCATTTTCTATCTAATTTTTCATAAAAATTTGTTTTAGAAATAAATTGGGAAAACTTGAAACATGAAAGACTAAATTGAGAAAAAACAAATTTTATGAACCAAAATAAGAAAATGATTAAATATAAAGATGACAAAGTGTAATTTATCCAATCCATTTTGATTCGATCTGATCCAATAATCCAACGGGTACACAATAAAACCCGAACCGCCAACTGCTGAAGCCCGATAATGCACTCTTGTTTTGTTTTCAGATTTTTTTTCCCCAAAAATACTAAAGATTAATCTAGTTGAAATTTTGAAAAATTCAAAAAATAATCATAATTTCATATTGTTTTCTGTGTCCATTTTTTTTTTCTTGTGCACAAAATAGTTTTTTTTTTTTTTAATTTGATATTTATTTTTACTAAATTAAATTTTTTAATTTATACAAAAACACATTCTAAAAACAAAACCCTCGTATGCATCCAGATGTTAATATTCAAACAGATTGATCAACTAAAATCGAATATTCTCAAGAAAAAAACTAGTTGACTGAATTGGAAATAGGATGGTGCAAAATGAAAGCTTCCTTTGAAAAAACAAATAGGATAGTTCAAAAAGATTTTAAGGCCGCTATGTTTACCATTCACTCTAAAAAAAAATTTAAAATTTTGCAACATCAGGATGCTGGTTCAGTTGTACCATTCTACAACCATTTTACCGGCAAGCTCAATCACCTTACCCAGAACTTCCACTATTTGGTACACCCAAACAGGTCACTAGTATAATCAAACATGAAAACCATGTATCTCCCATCAAACATGCAAATCTTATTTTATATCCCCAGGGCAAAGAAACCAGCGAAGGGCAAAGAAACCAGAGAAAGCCAGTCCAACACACGGCGTGCGCATGGCTACAGATAAACACATAATTTCAGCGCCACGCCACAGTACTTTTCGAGCCTGTCAAGGCCAACAGGTGCCAAGCAGTTATACATCGTTAAAACATACATAATTTTTGTCACAGTCATAGTGTCCGTGGTTTTTTCTTCAAGAAAAACAGAAACAAGTCTCTATGACCGATTTTGCGGTGGCATCCTCTCGGATCCGTGCCTCTGGCGAAATCCCGTGGGCCTGACTACGGTATCAGACCCGCCCGCTGCCTGATGAAATGGGCCCCAAACCGGATCTCTATCAGCTTGGTTCATTGGAAACAAAGTCGAGCGGTCTCTTTCCCATGCATGGAAGCGATTCGAGATGGGATTTTCGGCTTCTTGGA
The DNA here is from genome assembly GCA_030407325.1 of Camellia japonica. Classification (NCBI taxonomy): domain Eukaryota; kingdom Viridiplantae; phylum Streptophyta; class Magnoliopsida; order Ericales; family Theaceae; genus Camellia; species Camellia japonica. The sequence continues at coordinate 78,308,542 of JAPPVO010000019.1, read as the reverse complement.
AGTTTCGACCAGATGAAGCTGAAGGGAAGAAGTAGAAGCCGCCTGTTTGATCTGAAGATGAGGTAGCAACAGGCCCAACTTGGGCCATGCCCCGATGATTGCTAGATCTCCGTGAGACAGGAGTTCGTATAGCTGGTGAATTGCTCGGTTGTTGAAAGTATGCCTGGAGAGCTTGGACACGGTCACGGGCACGAGCAACACTGCCAGGGTGAGGAGAAATCATTGATGACGGTATCGAGCTCCCTGCTCTGGCAGCAGAACTGCATGAATGCACTAAATGCAGTCAACATTATGCCACATGGACAATGAAATTCAAATGTGAAAAATGAAGGGGGGGGGGGGGGGGGGGGGGGGGGGCACAATCTTATCCTCTCATATCAGTATTTAATTGAGTTTTCAAAATCTGTTACCTGTTTTCTCAAAACTAGTTTGGTAAAATAAAAACACTCAACCATTTTCCATATGGTTCTCTTTTTTGGGACAAAAATAAATTTTAAAAATTTGTAAGTATTTTTTTTGGTGTTTATTTTTGTCAAATAGTTATCTAATTTTTGAAGAAAAAAATTATTCTGAAAACTCAACCAAACAGGACAACCTTGGGTATAGAATCAATAAAGTCCTACTTCGGACAAATTTTTAACATCATGAAATTGGTTTTATCTTTTCTGACTGAGAAAGAAATCATTAAAAGTAGCTTTTGGTTGAAAATGTCTCAGCCAATTTCTAAACATCACGTGTTATCTTCCATATGATTTTCTTTTCTGGGGCAAAATTTTTTTGGTGTTTACTTTTGTCAAACTAGTTTCTATTTTTCTAACAAACAAAAAACTAAAACTAAAACAGAAAACAGATTTTGAGAACTCAACCAAACAGGTGACCTCTGGTTGAAAATGTCTCCATTTGACATTTTAACCCAAATAAAGTTTTAAAACACTACAAAATGCACACTAAAATGATTTTTCATTCACTTACTTGTGACCCATGACAAATGGATGCATAAAAGATCCCGATCTTGGTATATCTGAATTCGGCCTAGCTGCCCTGTGAGTCACAGATGGAATTGAGGGCTGATCAATGCCGCCAACACGACTGCTCGATGTTGGGAAGGGAGAGGAATGGTGCTCCCAACTGTGATATTGGACGTCCATGGCAGGAAAAGCATAAGAAGCAGGCAACTCACTAGGAACGGCTGGCCCATTCCAGTGATTATTGAAATTAGAACCATCTGACATGCTCCCACCAGAATTTGATGAGGAGGGGTGAATTGGTCCTAAGTAAGCGATATATGGGCAAGGATGAGTAGCAGATGATACAGCTGTCTGCTCAGCAAAGATAGCATGTTGTCCAAGAAGATCATGATCTGCATAAAGGCAAACGATCTTACTACAACTTTAGGTCAAAAATGCCTCCCTTGGCAAAAACTTGGGGTTTGACAATTTCTTTCTTTAGTAGCATTTTTGTAGATTTTTTTCATATTTAGTGAAATTTCTTTTCTTTACTTTTCTTTTTTTCCAAAAAGCTTTAAACTTTCAAGTTCTACTAGACTAGACAGATCTAAAAAGTAAAAAAATATAATTAATTTTTTTTTAAAAAAAGTCCACTAACGACAAAGATATAGCTAAAATTCACTATAGACAAAAAAGTTCAGAAAAAAATGTGGGTTTTTAGCTGTTGCCAAATAGAAAAAACCTAGTTAAAGTAGAAAGATGAAAATCTTACAAGCAGTTGATGAAAATTCCCCTTCGCTGCAAACATGGAAAACATTTCACATCAGAGAAAGAAGTATTTAAACAAAGCAAGAAAAAAACATGCAACCAAAACCAAAGTACTCCAAAAAACCTTAATGAACATAGCAAAAACACACCCCCCCCCCCCCCCCCCCAACCAAGAAAGCAAAACGCTATTTTATACACCAAGAGATAAGATTAATAGCATAAACATTAAGAGCATCAAGAATAATCAAAATAAAGGGTAAATTACACTAGCCTTCCCAGTATGTGCTTTCACATAAAATATTCACTAGCTGGAATTTTAGAATTGCAGACTTGCTGGAATATTAGAATTGTGCAAGCATTAAATAAAAAGAACTTCATATCAGGGGTCACCAATGACCTCAAATCATAAATCAAAGTAAATATCAGAAAGTTCAACAAAGGGAAATTCTATTCACACACCAGAGAAATTATCAATACACACCATTTGTACTGTTCGGATATCAACTTCTGAACAAATGTATTAAGATAAAGTGTGGTGTGCAAATAGAAATACCCCTCGACAAAACATGTGCATAGTGGCACTTAAAGGCTAACCCAAAGCACGAGGGGACTTTCAAAATTTAGTACTAAGCACCTTGTTGTTTCTAATCATGCATGGTTTACAAGTGGAGGCAAAGGACAAATATTAAATGGCTTCCACTTAACAAAAACAGACACATTGTAAACAGATAGGGCATTTGTATATCTTGACCCTTTTGTGCCATCATGAGGAGTAATAATTAAATTTGGACGCTTTGATGTGGATGCACTTAAATTGGATCAATGAATGAAGAGCCCTAACCTTTCTTTTCCCAGTTGAAGCCACAATATATTTTTTCATTTTCAACCCCTCATTAAAGTTTTTGAAATTCAACTTAAGACCCTGCCATATCAGAGAAGTGTCCACCAAAGGGACACCCATGTCCAGCAGGGGGAAAAATATTTTTTTAAAACACACGAACAAGCCCATTTCAACAGGTGTTTGCATGGGTTAGACACGCATACGTGCCAATGCTTCAAAGATCTGACCAGATGACACCAGAACTCTCAAGTATAAACAGTGTCTTCAATGAACCCTCAAGTCCAAAGAACACGAGTCACTGGGAGAAGAAGGAAAAAGAAAAAACAAAAAGAGCAAAAGTGAAGGACCCCTTCAATGATGTAGATGAGTATGAACTGCGACCAATTTCCAAACGTAGGTTTCAGAATAAGAACTTATAAATTAACAGGCTTCAAGGCTACAAGCAAATTCGCTTGAAGAATAAAAGCATGACATAGCAGCCAAAAAAAATTTTTTTTTTTTTTGATAAATAAAAATTCATTTATGTCGGGCCAAAAATCTCACTTTCTGTACAATATAATGATAATGTGAAGTACGATCTTGCTGCAAAGGAAAATACTACATCCACTGAACAATTCAAAGATATATGGGTGCAGATAGGTAAGTTGATGTTTGAATCATTTAAATGGTAGATAGATGAAGAAATTCAAAATGAGAAGACAAAAATTCAACAAACATGCAAATGCAAACATTTCATATACAGAAAAAAAAAAATACCACCACCACAAAATTTCAACACCAAAATTGCTGGAAAATAACTACATATATAAAAATAGTGTGGAAAATCATGCTTACTCGAAAGAAGGAAGTCGGGTTAATCCACTGAACGGACACCAGTGAACTCCGAAAGACTGCAAAACCATTTAGAAACCAGGAAGAGTGTACTGTGGTCAGTAACACAACTTGCTCAAAAGGAATGAGGTCGACACCCATGGATACAGCCAACAGCCAAAGTTTTGAAAATAGAATAATAGCAGCTCAACAACCCATAATCTATATTAAAATTTTATGAGGAATTATAGCACATAAATGGGTGCCTGACATATCGACCATTAATTAATTTTCCCAATCATTTTTAACAGATTCAACAAATACCAGTTAATTGCACCTTTCAGATCAGGGATACAACAAGAATACCAATCCACAGAAAAAAGTATTAACAAGTATTTTCATATGCCGGCAAAGCTCCTATAACTAGCAAGTATTCTGAATCTGCATAAATTAAAAAGTCAATAAGATCATGTATTTACCATCTCCGAGTAGCTTAGATCATAAAGATCCTCATCATGGGCCCAGTCATCCATGCTAAACTCGGGAAGTGGACGGCAACCACTTGCATAAAGCCATAGACCCTTCTCAATTTTCCGACAGTTGGGGCATTGCATTGCTCCTTTTATATTAAATGCAGAACCAATGCAATCTGAAAGTAATCATGACAAGGGCATGATATAACATAAGGAAGGACCACATGAGCTAAGATATCTTAATAGCACTTATTCATTTGGATATGGGAAATTGAAAACAAAAATGTTCAGCATATGCAAAAACAAATCAGCCTGATAAATTTTATAAAAGGTGATTCTACAAACCCAGAAAATATTACCCAGAATCTACAATACAGGACTCAGATTCATTCTACACATGGACCCCCACAAAACACTCACTCAATCTACACCACAAGTCCATTCTGGGCACAATCTGGTCTCCTAATTCTGGGTTCACAGACTATTTCTTTTATAAAACACATTAATCCTTAAACCATTATGTTATCTTATCAGGCTGCAATATTCATGGGTCCATGTGCCTAAACAAAAGGATGCTTTGGGGAAGAGTGGTGTTTTCAGTGCATTCATTCTTTACCCATAAATGGGTACAATTTCAATATGACAAAAACCAAGGGTGCTTACAAAAATATTTTTAAGGGTTGATTGATACTTTAGATATCAACCATTATGTTTCCTTACCATGCTGCAATATTCCAATCAGGATTTTATCAATATTGCTAAAATTTACAAGAGTAAGTACAACCATCAATGATGAATGTTCATGGGATATACATACTCTATTAAGTAAAATAGTTAGTACTTCAATTGCTATTGGCTTCAAGAATCAAGTAACTTTTCACAACATATGAATTAGTTGTCTGATATAGTAAAAGATGGAACAAAATAAGAAGAAGAAATAATACACAGCTATTGAGAAAGACCCAAAAACTAAGGTTCACTCCCATAAACACATGTATTTATATTAAAATGGTCTTAAGTATATAATTACCCCTAAACACATAAATGTAACAAAATTTTAGTAAAAATATAAGACCTCATATGCATCTTTTCAATTACTTTTATAGTCTTTTTAGCCGAACTAAAAATTATGTCATCAAATAGGTCCTACTATCATTTTGATTCAAATGTGTGCTTCTTGGATCATTTTTTTCAAAGCAAAAGCATAAATATCACGGTCTTAACTCACTAAAAATGTCTTCAATTTGTAAATGAGTTTTATCCCATTGGTTAAAAATAAATCCCTTACATTCTTTGACAAGCTAGTTGGCCCTTTAATTTAGTGGTCAATAAATGGAATTAGTAGTCATTGTCATGAATATATCATGAACTCATGAACTAAAATTCAAATCATATTTTACAAGATCCTTCTAAATTGCACGAACTACATTTGTCAGAATCAGCACTGCAGCAATGGTACTTGACATACAATTGGCATGTCTACAAGCACATAAAGATAGAGTAAACTGAGATTAATAAGAGCAAAATAAGAGTGAACATGTCCACAATATATATATATATATATTGACACTATAATACTGTTAAGGAAAGGCATCAAGAGGGGATGTGTCCCATAAAAAATCACACACGCACACACAAAAAACACCCTTTACATCTCTATATTCAAATAACTTTACAACATCCAAAAAGTCGTCAATAGATTGGTTCATTACTCCCTAAATTTAACAATATAGCCAAAAATTTTACTCAACTTAAATTTAAAAACTCCTTCAAAATACCTCTCTTAATTTCATTCCAAATGATAGACTAATGCAAAGCATGAAAAGGAAAAAGAGCAAATATGAAACTTTACATGGAGAACAATTTGGATTATTTGTTAACATGTTCAGGGTCAATCTGAGTCAAATTTTTATGTAGTTAGAACTTAGAAATGCTGCTGGACATAATATGTTTTATTAGGTTTTAGGTGTCAATGGCAGTTCGGAAATTATACAAATTACTAGACATTGTCTTATGGGTAAGTTATGTTATTGGATCACTATATGCTATTTTATTTACACCTACAATATTCTAGTTAGTAAAAGTTCCTTAATTTCCTATTTTGGAGTCACAATCATAGTAGAATTGGGAGAACCAACAAAGAATAATACATACCCAAAACTGCTAGTCAGTGATACTGTCATTAAAGGGCACACAAATTGCCAGTAGGTTATGAAAGATGAAACAGAAATGAGATAAACAATGTCCACCTAAACTTGATAAAGTTATCAAGAACATCAGTGATGGCCACTATGAACGATCAGAAAATCAAATTTGACACTTACATAAGCCTAAATAAACCTAAAACATGTCACGCTAAAATCTTCACTCATTCATGAGGATGTCAATCTACTCCTTATCAATTGTTACCTAGCAACCCTTGTCAAACTAAACTCTCAAATGGCTCATTTTGTGTAAACAAATAGTATGATCATCCTTCATGTTGCCCATTCAAGTCAACTTCATCCAAAAAAAATATTATAATCAATCCATGGATGCCCATATACTACTTCTGATCTTCAAACCAATTTCATCTAAAACTACATAAATCTCAACCAAACACAAATTTAATCAAAACTGTCTAAAAAACCAAAATGAAACCAAATACCGCAATAATTCAACAAACATGGTTTTCAGAAATCTAATTTCAGAGATGCACATATCAGCAACTTAAATTCAGCCTTGCCACACATCACCGAATAAATAACAATATTCAATCAGATCTCAACCAATCTCACACAAACACACAATTCTAACATCGAATGACTTGAATTTTGACTTACCCAGATGAAATTGATGTCCGCATTGAAGCTTTGCCCAGGATCTATCCCCATTATCGGTCACAGCGTCAAGGCAAATCGAGCACGACACAGGCGAAGCCTTGTCCACGCAATCGCCATCGTCGAGAAGATCAGAATCTTCCAAACCCATTTCTAGAAAACCCTAACTTACATATAGAAACACATAAAACTCATCACAATTTTATGGGTTTTTTTCAAATATTTCTACGATGAAGCTTCGAATATTTGGGGGGGATTGGGTTTGGAATATCGGAGAAACGAGAGCATATGGTCCGAAAATCTATGGAAGAGCTGTGATTGGAGTTTTGTATTGGAATCGCTGAGCAGAGAGAGAGAGAGAGAGAGAGAAGAAAGAGATCGATCGATTTACGATGATGTGTTGTGTGGAGAAACTGATGAGAGAACCTCTTTCTTTCTTTCTCTCTCTACTTTGTCTCTGCTCACCGCCTGTTTTACGGCCGTCAGATTTGGGGAGTTGATTATTGTAATGACCTTTCAGTAACTGCTGTCCAAACGAAGATAAATATTTGACGGACGGTTTGGATTAACTGCGCCTTCTGGATATTTGGTTGAAATCTTAATGAATCAATGTCACCTCACGAGGAGGGATTGGGTGCGGGGATGTACACTGATTTCAATTGAGGACTCAGTTTTTACTGCCCATCAAAAAAGTGTGGGCCAGTTTTTAGCTTAAGGTGTCGTTTGGGAAGTGGGTTGGTTTTTTAATTATTTTGGCTATTTTAATTTGGGCTAAAAAGTTTGATTTGGGAAGGATTTTTTGACTTTTTTGACTTTTTTTGTAAGAGAAGAGTGTAATGATTATGAGTTGGATGTGATGTTTTGTTTGTTGTGAATAAAATAGCCTATTTTATCTTTTGTGGCTAAAATAGTCAAAAAAAGCTCCAAATAACTCTTCCCAAATGAAGCTTTAAGACTGTTTTTAACGAGAAAAATGTCATGCACCTCAAATAATGTATTAAATTTTTTATTAAACTTTTTATATGAGTGTAGGATTCATACAAACTCACAAGTACGTAAATCTCACATTTATGTGAGAGGTTTAATAAAAAATCTGATAGATTATTTAGAATTTCTAATATCACTTAATAATAGAAAATGAAATATTTTCTCCTTATGCAATCTAACTTTTTATCAACTTATATAAGTGATTTTATAAAAATATATAAATTAAATAAAAATTTGCGTAATCATTTAAGTTTTTATGAATTTATATAAATTTACGTATTTTTATAAAATCATTTATATAAATTTTAAAAATATATATAATTTTGTATAAAATTGCATACAAGATGGATTATACATCGAAATATTTTTCAAGTTAAAATAGATATAAATAAATAAATAAATAAAGTAAAAAAATTACTATAAATGAGTACTTATTCTATCTTTTTTTTCTGAATATTTTTTGTAAAAGGTCAACAAATCAACTAAAATAATTGATTTTTAAAAAAAATCAATTTGTTTGGTTTCGTTTTTCTGAAAACAGTTTTCAGAAAATTCTACTTTCTTATTTTTCGTATTTTTTTGTTTTTAGTGAATTTTTTAAATATTTTAAGCAATTTTTTTTATTTTTAGACACAGTTAACATAAATACATATAAAAAATATAATTTTTGTGAAAAATATTTTAAAAATTCAATAAATACCAAAAATACAAAAAAAAATACGAAAATTTAGTATATTTTTATGTATTTGTTAATTTTTTAAAATATTTTTTCATAAATTTTTTACTTTTTAGATACATCTAAGTAAGGTGCATCTAAAAAAGTAAAAAAAATGCTTAAAATTTTAAAAACATTCACTCAAAACAAAAAAAAAAACACGAAAAACAAAAAACTCAGTTTTCAAAAAACTTAGGGGTTGTTTGGGATGACCTAAATAAGTGCATTTTTTGTCTTTTTACGAAAAGATGTGCAGAAAAGTAGAGAGGTGATGTGATGAAAAAATGATAAAAAGATAAAAAGATGAATTATTTTGTGTATGCCAAACTTAGCCTTAATCTAGAAAACTCAAACCAAACACACTAGTGTTTTTTTTTTTTTTTCAAGATTGGAATTAATTTAATTTAGTTACTAAGATAAATATCTTTTGTAAATTAAATGTTTCAAGTATGATAGGTTTAGATTGGGATTAATTTAGTTTAAAAGATACACATAGAAAATTCTATTTTCACACATCTACTTACTTCTGTACATACACTTAATGAAATTTTATTTTAATGAAAATTGTGTCCTAAAACAAAATTACTATAATGGATATCAAAACACATCTACAATATTATACCAAAATTTTCTTCGTATACATATTTTTAAAATAAAAAAATCTCAATGCAGTGTAAACGGAAGAACCGAGAGATGAAGTCAACGCTGAAGATCAGATAGCAAGGCGACTGTAACACCCGCATCCTTTAATCCATTGGAGAGTGTATTTAATTCCCTTATTTTCATTTTTGGGAGTCTTTGGAGTTGTTGAATATTGGTTTTTGAGGAGTATGATCTGATTTAAACTCGTTGGGTTTGTTTGTTTGTTTGCGCTTGTTCTTGTCAAAAAGTTGTTTGGAAACTTAGAAATTCTATTCTGGGGTCGACACCAACCTTCCTAAGGGTCGACCCTTATCTATTGGTGAAGTTTCTGGAAGTGTTGCTGGAATATAAAGTCGACACTTGCCTTTTGTTGCTGTCCACAAGGGTCGACACCAGTCTGGGAAGGGTTGACCCTTGTATATTGCAAAATTTGTGTGTTAGTTGCTAGAAAATAGGGTTGACCCTTCCTGTCTAAGGGTCGACACCTTGCATGTTGCACAGATTGCTTTTCTTCTTGGAGGGTCGACACCTCTGCCCGAAGGGTCGACCCCTGTGTGTAATTTTCAGCTTTTTGGGCTGGTTTGAGCCCTGCTTTTGAGGGGTTTTGGGCCTATTATTTTATTAACCTTAGGGCTACTTCTCTACTACTATAAATAAGCTCCAAACATATTTCATTTCACTTTTTCTTCTCTTTCTTCTCTCTCAAACCGTGAGTTCTCTTTTCTCTCTCTAAAACTCAAACGTTTTCATTTAAATCTCTAGATCTACTCACATGGAGTGATCTTTTCACCATGATCCTTTGAGAAAGAGTGTAGATCTCGTCGAGGGCTTCCTTTTGGTTCGTGGTTTCATCGCCATTGATTTTTGGGTCGTCATCTCTTGGCTTCAAGAGGTTGGGGCTTCTAGTTCTCTTTAAATACTCTCATTTATGGATAGAATTGTGGTATTTTCTTTATATAAACATAAAAGTTTATATTTTTATACATATTGTGATAAATCATGAGATTGGGGGTTAAGGTTTGAAGAGTTGGGATTTACTTGATAGGTTATAGTTTGGGCCATGAGTTTGGGTGTAAAAGTAATAGAAGGGTTGGAATAAAATGTGTTTTTGTGAAAAGATTTAACTTCTCTTAAAAACCCTAGTTTGGCTCATGAAGATGGTTAATGGTTTTGCTTCAATTGATAGTAGAATCATGAAATTGAGGTGTTAAATTACACATGTACAAGTTTATTGAAATTTTAAAGAGTTTGCAAATTTATGTAAAAGTTGCGATTGAACCCTCTATGTTAATGTTTTAAATTATGTTATAATATGAAACCAAACTTGGGGGAAAAGAAATTACTAATGGTATGGATGATATGAGTTTTGTGTTGAAATGGTTGTGTTGAATTTTGTTGTGTGTTATGTGAATTGTATTGGGTTATGTTGTGTTGAGTTGAGTTGGGTTATGTTGTGTTGAGTTGAGTTGGGTTGTGTTGAGTTTGGTTGAGTTGTGTAGTGTGGAGTTGAGTTGTGTTGTGTTGGGTTGAGTTGAGTTGAGTTGTGTTAAGTTGTGTTGTGGTTGGTACCTGCGCAGGGAGTTGAAAAATGGTTTTTCGGTGCCCACGACCATCCGTATCATAGCCGATAAATGTGGGGGATAGTTTTAAAAATTGAAAAATGGTTTTTCGGTGCCCACAATCGTCTGTATAATACCCGGTAAATGTACGGGTGGTTTGAATTCAAGGTGCCCAATTGCCTTGTCTAGGCTTATCACTAGACGAATGTGGAAAAAGTGTTTTTGGGTGTCCACACAGTCCTACCGTATTGTAGTCGGGGAAAATGGAAAAATGATTTTTGAGTGTCCACACAGTCCTGCCGTATTGTAGCTGGCAAAAGTGGAAAAACGGATGGTTTTTGAAAATGTTTTGGATGCCCACATCCTGCCGTATAATAGCCAGCAAATGTGGGAGATGGTTTTAAGAAGTTGAAAATGGTTTTCGGAAAAAGATATGGTTTTTGAGAAAATGATTTTTGGGCGTTCACTTCCCGCCATATAGCTGGCAAAAGGTGGAATGTGCTATAAATTGGGTGCCCATTATCCCACCGTATCAAGCCGGCAAAAGGTGAAATGTGTTGTGAAGTGTGTTGAGGTCAATGACGATATATGTGACTTGTGATGAACTTGTGAAATTACCATTTGATGTATAAATTGGTATGGAATGGAAATGTATATAGAAATTATTTGAAAAGAATGGATAATGAAATGGTAATTGGATAAGGGATTAGTGATAAAGAACTCACCGGATTGTTTGTATCTATAAGGAAAAATTAAAAGTTTTGTTTTATGATTAATTCAGAAATTGAATTAAAAGGATCTATTATCCTTGGGATATGTTGAATTATGATTGATAGCGCACATGTGGATATGATGTAGTTGTGATATGTTGAATTATAGTTGATAATGCAAGTGTGGATGTAATGTAATTGTTAGATAAGTAGGAGTTGAGTATAGGATAACAATTGTTAACTATAAAAGAGATTTGGATTTTTGTATTGAGGAGTTACATCAAATATGAATAGATTGGTGGGAATAGCACGTATGTGGGATGTTTTGAAGTATTAAGGGAACTTGAAGTTGAGATTATGACATTATAATAAATGTAACTAGAAAATGGGAGAATGAGAATAAAAAGAGGAATATTTTGGAATGTGTTAATAAATATAAAATGATGTGGTTCCTTAAACATGTTTGTTTCCAAAAAAGATTTTTGGTTTTCTGATAAAAAGGATAGTTTTTGATGGTTAAAGGTTTTCCTTTCAAATAAATTTTGAGAAAAAGGTACTCTAAGCATGATATTTTGAAATTACAAAACGTCACCTACTAGATGGTATCACCCTGCATGCATGATCATTTCTATCTATAGGATGGTTATTGTTTTAGAACTATGAGATTCCCACTAGGCAATTGTGCTCACCCCTTGTTGTTTCATTTTTTTTACAGGAAGAGATTTCGGATTGATTGGTTGAAAGATTAGGAAGTTCATGTATCTCTTATATGTAATCTCATTGTGTTATGATGTTTGTAATCATTTATTTGTAACCCCGTAACAGGAGCTTGGCATGTATTATCATTATTGTTGTACTCATCATGAGAGAGAACATATACTATTATGTTTCTATTACTCAAGGGTAATAGATATTTTGAATTAAAAAAAAAAATGGACCCAAATTTCAAGCTCTTAGTAATGTTTTCGAGTAATTAAAATTTGAGGCCTAACAGCGACGGTAGTAATGAAGCGACGATCACGCTTTTCTCTCTCTCTCTCTCTCTCTCTCTCTCTCTATCTAAACTAAACAAAGGAAGCTAAAGGAAAAGACAAAGAGCGATGTTTTACATCATGAAATGCTACATCACGATGCTCGTCTGCTGGTACAAAAATGGCGATTGTTGAAAATATTTGCACATTACACAAATATTGCCTTCTTCGTGCGAGATGGGTCGATCTTGATTTGCTTTCAAACCCAGATTTTTTTCCCCATCCCATTAAGAAGATATTGGAAATCGTAACAAAGATTTTGATTTTTTTTTTTTCAATCTATATTAATGTAGATTCAATTGCATGTTCAAATGAAGATAAAAGAGTGGGCTGAAATTGTTATATATACATTGTGAGAAGAAGATTCAATCAGAGTATTCAAACTTTTCAATTCCTGAAAACAAGTCTATTCCCTCCTTCTTTTTCCTCTGTTGTTGCTCTTGAGAAAATAAAAGATAAAGAAAAAAAAATTAAAACGACGTCGTTTTGGCATTATGGCAAGGAGGAAACTATGGTAGAGGAGACTCGGGTTTAGGTGGTATGTGTACAAAGGATATGAATTAAATTAATAAGTATGTATACTGAAAAATAATATATACTGAGATAAATATGTGTAGAGAAATAGAATTTTTCAATGTGCATGTAAAGAAATAATAGCTGAATTACTTTTAATAAAATAATTCAAAGAAGAAAACACCCAAACGATGATACATAAATGGGGAAGTATCGCGGTGAAAGGATGTAAATACTCATTATTAATATCATACTCTTATTCCATTTTCTTGATTATGCACATTTCATTACATTTGTCGCCCTTCACAAAGAGTGGGTTACATGGCCTACTCAACCCAACTCGATACATTTAATCATAGTTTGAGAAGATGAGTTAGGATAGATTAGGGTTTAAATAGTTATAAAATATATATATATATATATATATTTTTAATTACAAGCTAAAAAATGTCACATTCAAATCATAATTATTTTATTTTTTCTCTTACAAAAGTCAAAAAGTCTATTCCAAACAAGACTTTTTAGCCCTAGACTAAAATAACTAAAAAGTCAAAAAGTCACCCTACATCCCAAACCAACCCTTAAGATTAAAAATATATATATAAAAAAAAAAACTTTAATCCATAAGATGAGACTGATTTGAGGTTTTTAGCCCATCTTTTTTAACAAGGATAAAAAGTTTTTGCCTACATTGACCTAGCCCCATTCATTTATAAAATATTAATATTCATTTTATATTAGTTAGTGTGGAAGGTAAGAATTTTCTTCACAGGAAAAACGAGATGAAGTGCTCCTTCCTTTACTTTGTAAAGAGAAACCAATTCGTTAGTGATCACTCTCGACCATGAATGATCGGGAGAATTCTCCGACGATCAAGTCAGAATGCTGATCGGCCATACAGTATATGTTTTTTAAAGGAGTCTTAATTATCTCTGGTCTGCCTTCTTGCTTTTTATACTCCTCCTTTTATAGTGTTACTGTCTTGAGTCTCAACCGGTGGATTAACATCTGATCTAAGGGCTTTACTTGTTCTTGAACTTTGGTCGGGCAAGTGGCTAGGTTGTCTTTATCCTTTACCGTTGGATCATCTTAATGTGGGTAGCTTAAATTATGTCAGATATTAATGGCCAACTTGCCAAATGCTTTGTCCGTTCAATTAAGATAATTAGACGGTTGTGTTGTTTGGGTAGGCTAAGCCTACATCCTTATCTCTGACAATTGTTTTCTTCACCGTTGATTAAGGATGGATCTAAGGGTTTCTTTACACTCTATAGATTTCTTTTTAGAAGAAGATCTTACTTATGCTTTGGTCACATGATATTGTCCCTTTATCTGATAGACCTTTTGGTTATCTAGGCTTTTCCTTTGGGCCAACTTGTTGGTTGAGCTTGGATTTGGACCAATATTTTATCCCTCTACAATTAGTTACACAATAATTTAGATCATAAAATATTTTAAAAAGTACTTTTTTAAGGGCCTAAATTAAAATGTTTATTTAAATACCATATTTATTTTACAATTTAAAATAGTCTAAATAATATCCCTTTAAGACAATAATAATAACAACTTATATTTATTAGGTTAAGTGGACTGGCTTAAGATTTATAAATTCTTTTAAAGTAGGATTTAAGATCATTAGATTATATCTGATGACGAATCAAGTCAATCTTAAGATGACACATATATATTCTTACTAAGTCGGGCCCATACCTGAATTGACCTAGTATTTATCCACTCTTACAAGTTACCTTCTATTGGTTGTATAATTTGTAAAAGCAAATCATAATTTAACACGTGGCACGAAGAGGGCAATTTGGGGAGTTAATACAAGTTATCAACCAAAGCCAGACACGTGGCAGTTCGTATTGGTAATAATGGATCTGCGTAACATTGGAACAATCGAGAGATACAAGATGATATGGCCTAACGGTTACTCATAAAGTTTAAATTCAAAATCAGGAGGGAAGCCTAACCGTAAGAGTGGCGTAGTGGGACTGACTGTGAGAGAGCATGTTCAGCAATCATAGGAGAACATTTTCGACGGTTACCACTGAGAAGTATAAATAGCAAGGAATGCTCCAGAATGAACCCCGGACTCAGATCAAAAAACCGGTTTATTTACTTTATTTTTCCTTCCAGTTTTACAGTTCTTTACATTTCTGCACTTCAATTCATGTATTGCACTTCATTTCCTAGGAGTAGTTTCAAATAGTTTGTTACTATGAACTTGTACAAGGCTAGGTCAGATCATTGTAAGTTTTCATTACTTAATGAAATTCAGATTCTGAAATTGTTCTTCACTTATTGTTATTTACTAATTTCTCTTAAGCAAGCCACCAGTAAAAGTCCTCTTCATTGAGGCTGAGAGAACTAAAACACAATCGCTTGATAATTGGTTGGCAATTATAAATTCTGTAAGGACTAGTTGATCCTTACTGGCACGCTTAAATTTACATTTTTAACCTTCGAAAGCCAAAAAAGCCAACATATATTTTTGGCACGCCCAGTGAGACCCTAAAACGGCTGGACGTAGGAGACAAGGAGAAAGTGAACGCCTAGAAGAAGATGTGGAGGGAGAAGATGTGGAGGGAGAGGTAGAAGTGTAATAACCCTGATCCGTAGTTAACCACTAATCAGTAATTAAGGATGTCAATCAAATGAATTAAATGAATTATGGGATTAATGTGTAAATTGCATGCTAATTGGCTTTCTATCTGTCACCCGTAAGAATATCTGTCTAGAATGTCGCTGTAATATGTAAATTGAAAGCCTTATCGGCATCTGAAACCGAAATTGATTACACTAATGTGTTATTTGGAATTTTAGGACACCATGGTAAATGTTATTAGAAACTGATTCGGATTAGTGGACCTCGCATGTAATTAAATTGACCCAAGATGAGAAGTAGTGTATTATTGTGTTAGGGCATTTTGGGGGTGTTGGGTGTAGGGAATCATAACCCTTGTGAGTGTGTGTTGGAGGTGTGCATGTGTATGCACGCGTAGTGTATTCAAGAGTGAGGTGTGTGTGTGTGTTTTCAGCCGAGTGAGTATGTTGCTGCCTCATTTTCCCTGCTTCTTTAGTTCTCTGTGTTAAGAGTTGGCTAGAGAGAGAGAGAGATAGAGAGTTTAACTAGAAAGTGAGAAGATTCACCCCTTTGTCGCTGAAATAGAAGCCTTGGGTAAGGATTCTTGTTTGAATTCTGTAATTATTTCCCCCATGCATTATGTATACACTGACTGATCTTGTGGGTTTTTAAAGTGGAGCTGGGTTTGAACAAGAAAGTGGTTGGTGTGCATATTCATGGAGGTTTATACCTTAATTCATTCATGTCCTAGGTTTTGCTCTTAGAATCTTTGCATGCATGTAAGGTTCATTCATCATCTTTACGAAATTACCATGTTTCATGTTTCAAAACTTCATGAGCTTATGGATTTCATCTCATAATTTGTAAAACAAAAGAAAGAATTTAGAAAATCTTCCATGTAAGAATTTTTGAGTTCAAATTTGCTAAATCCATGAGTTTGAGCTAAATGTTTGAAAGTAATCAAGTATCTGTGTTTTTGAAAGGTTCTCCAAGTGTTTTGAACAAGCTTTGCATAAGAATGGCCATTGAAATCACATTTTGAAGCTCAACCTCTGTTTTGAAAATCCAGAAATTTACAGTCCGCTCGAGCGAGGAGACCTGCGCTCGAGCGGAGATTTCGAGCTCTCAGTATATTTTTGCAGGCATGAGCTCTACGCTCGAGCGACCACTTGGACGCTCGAGCGAACCCTTTGCATATTGTCTATACGCTCGAGCGTGGGAGTTGAAGCTCGAGCGTGGTTTTTGACCAACCAGTACTTTTTCCAAGTTTGCAGGTCACTCGAGCGAGAGAAGTCACGCTCGAGCGACCCCTCTCATTTTGCATGTCCGCTCGAGCATGGACCTTATTTTCAGAATTTTGCCTAAGTGTTCCAAGGCATATTTTGGCATCCTCATTGCACCCTAGACATTCCTAAGCCTTAATTAAGCTATGGTAATGAGGTTATGGGTTAGAAATACACTAATGAATGAATGTGTTAAGTTAAGAGAATGCAAGGGTGTGTGTGTGTTCTAAGCCATGTGATAAGAATGAACATGAACCAACGTAATGTAAGCTAAGCCGTGTTGGCCACTTGAATGTGTAATGATAAGATACGTTGTGTTATGTGCTTTTGTGATTGTAGGTCAACGTCCGAGAATTGATTGACCACCTACGGAACCACTGTGAGTAACGTTATCGTAAAGATACGTTCATATGAAACTATGTTCCAAATGAGATAAGATATGCTATGATTTCTGAAATGATATATGTTTCTGTGAACGAACATTCCAAGTTTGAAATCTATTATGGCATCCATAGATAGTCCCAAGTCATGGGGGACGGCATGAAAATGCGGGTCCATGACATTTACGAGATCTCGTTAGCCACTTCATTGTGGTGATATGTGTTTAATCGGTGTCCGGACCGGTTACTCTAGTCGGAAGACGTTATGTGATATGTTCGATATGTTCTATGGGATATGCCATTATTATGTTCTGATATGAGATGACTATGATTATGCTATGATCTGTTTT
The DNA here is from genome assembly GCA_030407325.1 of Camellia japonica. Lineage (NCBI taxonomy): Eukaryota > Viridiplantae > Streptophyta > Magnoliopsida > Ericales > Theaceae > Camellia > Camellia japonica. Next base: position 78,291,127 of record JAPPVO010000019.1, on the reverse strand, counting down.
ATACGTATGAAATGTTCGGAATTCGTTCACTAACCCCTTTACCTTAATGTTATTCACTGGGCTTTAGCTCACTGTTTGTATATATATGTATATAGGTGAGCATTCTGGAGTTCGAACTCGAAGGCTTTTGCCTGGAGTTCTGTTCTGTTGTCAGCCAGCCTTTGTGCCTCACGTGGAGGTTCCCGAAGTGTCTTGGGTTCAAATTCTGATTAGTTCTATATATGTATGAGACTTAATCTAATTGTGTTGGCTGTACTTAAGATACTATAATGTGTGTGGTATAATATAATGTATGGTTGACTATGGTTGTGTATATAAAGTTTTAAAATATTCTGTTTCATATAAGTCAACACAGCTCATTGGACAAGTATAATTTTTGTATATTGCTTCCGCTAGCCCCTTATCTTATGCTTATCTGTTCAGAGGCCTTCGGTAATCCAAGGATTACTGGCCGGTTACGATGCTAAACCTAGAGGGGCGGGTTTGGGTCGTGACAAGAAGTATCTGATCTAGAGGATAATATGATAACACATCTTGTGGAAGCACCTATCTCATCAGAACCTAGGGGTGTGCGCGGTGTGGTTCGGACGGTTTGAGAGTAAAATTACAAACCGAATGGCGGGTTAGCAGATTAGCGGATTGACATTTTGCGGTTTAAGCGGTTTTTGGCAGATTGGCGGATTAAAAAATATTCTAACTAATTATCATACATTTGCATAATATATAATACTAATTTGTATAATATTTTTTAGATATATAACACAATTTAATTTTAAATAATATGTTTCATATATGTAACCACTAATTTATAATAAATTTTATATCTTAAATATCTCTCACACTCATTTTTACATTAATATTTCATTGGAGGTTAAAAAATATATATGTATTAACTATAGCGGAGGGAGCAGTTCGGTTGGCGGATTATAAATTTTAAAGTTTAAACCGCGGTTAGCAGTTAGAGCGGTGCGGATAGATACAGATCGGTGCGGTTTTAGCGGATTGGGCGGTATTTTGCACTGCCCTATCAGAACCTATGGTCGAACAGACCAGCACCTCGGAGCATGCACCACATGTTCAAAATATTGGACGAGGCCATGGAATTGGACCATTCATTATTTCATCTACCCAACCAATAAATCCGTGGGGAGGCTTGGTAGATGCCATGAGACAGCAATTAATGTATACAATAGAAAGATGGGCAACATCTTTCATGAATCGAATGAATTCCCATCAACCAACTATCATAAGGCATATGGAGGAAAATTCAAATATTCTTTAGCAAAGATTGGCTAGAGATAAACAGCCTATGCAAATTAATGGACATACTAATGGTCAAAATAGTAATCAAAATTATGAAAGAACGTCACCTATACCTCAGTCATGGTATGAGCCTCATTCAAGGCCTTTGGTAAATCAAAATGTCTCATTATCTAACAGCGAAGCCATACAAATTGGTGGATCTAAGCCAACACAAGAAAATGGCATGAGAATATTTCCAAATCCCATGTTCGAAACCATGCCCGCAACAAGGGGTTTCACTGAGCCTCTGTTCAAATTCACACCCGAGGGGTTGGAAAGGTTTCCTGCGGCTAGAATACAAACAACACATGTTCTTCCTATTGTAGCACCTTTCGCAGGTTCTTTCATAGGACAGGCTTAGAGAGGTCAACCATACCCTCAACAGCAGCCAATACCACAGGGACAGCCAGCCCCAAATATCCCTCTCTATGGACCAAGAAGACCTCAAGCACATGAGATTCCACCAAACCCTGTGTTTGTTCCTCCAGTAGTAGTCCAACAAGCACAGAATATGGTTCCTAGGGACCAAATTGCTAATATTGTCAAAGAAATGTGTGGACCTATGGCTCGAGGGGTTCAAATTCCTATGTATAGGAAGCCATACCCAGAATGGATTGATAGGGTGCATGAATACCCAAGGGGGTTTACAATACCAGACTTTGCTCTCTTTTATGGAAATGGAAATCAGTTAACAGTAGAACACCCAAGTTCGCAGGCCAATGTGGTGAATTTACCAATAATGATTATATGAAGTTAAGACTCTTTCCAAATTCTTTAACTGGGGCAGCCTTTGTGTAGTATATTAACCAAACACCTGGTTCTATCCAAACTTGGCAGCAAATGGAAAAGGCATTTCATGCCCAATTCTTCCAAACAGAGCCTGAAGTTTTCATGGCAGATTTGGCAAGGTTAAGCCAAATGCCTGATGAGAAGGCTGCTCAATTTATTGCCAGATTCAAAAGGGCACGAAAAAACTGTAGGGTCATTCTACCAGAGCCTGAATTTGTGAGATTGGCTCAAAATGGTTTAGAGTTTAGGCTTAGAAAGAAGTTCGATTTAACTGAGTTTCGAGACTTAGTGGAGTTAACCTATAAGATATCTAAATATGAATCTTTACTTGAGGAAGAGTAGGATCGAAGTAATGCATCATATAAGACTTGTTATAGGGATCCTACTTATGAAATTGATGCAGCAGAAATCGTAGGGAAAGAACCTATGACCTGTGAGGCGTTAATTCAGAAAAACACCACAATAGATCAGCACTTTAAAAAGAAAGACCTTCATAGAAAGTATTGTTTTGATTTAACAAAAGCAGATGACATTTTTAATCATTTGCTTGCAGCAAATTTTCTAGAGTTACCAAAGAGAGTTAAGATCCCTACCCCAGAAGAACTTAAAGGGAAAATGTACTATAAATGACAGAATTCTTAGTCTCATTCAACTAAAAACTATATTGTTTTGTGGGACAAGATCTAAGAACAGATTCAAAAGGGAAATTTAAAGTTCCCAGCCAAAGCAAAGAAAGCTATGGGGATTGACACTAACCCATTCCTAGAGATTGGGGAAGTTAAAACCAATATTGGCGTGCTAGATTTTCAAAACCTATCCTTGAAGGAATTGGAGGAGGTTAATGTGCAGATGCACGTTACCAACCAGACTGCTTTCAAAAAGGATACCAGAAGTTCACCAGCAAATAGACAGAGGTTTGCAAACCAAAAGGATGACTCTAGTAAGGAGGCACTGGATGATGACTCTCTTGAGGCAATTGTCATGGAAAGGATGTGTCTCAGGCCTCGTTTGGGAATAGGCTAATTTAGTAACTTTTTGGCTATTTGGCTAAAAAGGTAGGTAAAAAAAACTTATATGTTTGGGATGACTTTTTGGCTAATTACGAAAAGATGTGCAAAAAGTAGAGAGAAAAGAGAATCTTTGACTTTTTAGTATGAGTTGTTGGCTTTTTGGCTAAAAAGGTAACTTTTTGACTTTTTGGCTAAAAAAGTAAGTCCCCAAACGAGGCCTGATGCAGCTTAAGTTACTAATGGTTGAAAGGGCTCCCAATTGATGGGAAACAATATTACAAGGATATACAGAGACGTCCTAAGTCAACCAGTACCTACAACAAGAGGCCATATGTCATAACCCAAACCCGCCCCTATAGGTTTAGCATCGTAACCGGCCAGTAATCCTTAGATTACCGGAGGCCTCTGAACTGATTAACAAAATTAACGAGCTAGCGGAAGCAAATACATAAATATAATTGTCCAATGAGCTGTGCTGACTTATATGAAACAGAATAATTAAAACTTTATATACATAACCGGTAGTCAACCATACGCTATACCCACACACATTACAGTATTTTAAGTACAGCCAACAACATCAAATCAAGTCTTGTACATATACAGGACCCAAAGGACTGAATATAGGACACTTCGGGAACCTCCACGTGAGGCGCAGTGGTTGGCTGACAACAGACACACAGATCTGAACAAAAGCCTTCGGGCTTGAACTCCAGAATGCTCAGCTATATACATATATATACAAACAGTGAGCTATAGCCCAGTGAATAACATTAAAGTAAAGGGGTTAGTGAACGAAATCCGAACATATCATAAGCGGAAAACAAATCAGAGCATAGTCACTCTCATATCAGAACATAATACTGGTACATCCTATAGAACACATCACAGAACGTCTTCCGACTAGAGTAATCGGTTCCGGATACCGATTAAACACATATCACCACAATGAAGTGGCTAACGAGATCTCGTAAACTTGTATGTCATGGACCCGCATTTTCATGTCGTCCCACATGATTTGGGACTATCTATGGATGCCATAATATATTTCAAACTTGGGATGTTCGTTCACGTAAACAGATATAATTTCAGAAATCATAGCTTATCACATTTCATTTAGAACATAATTCATATCAACATATCTTTACAGAAATGTTACTCACAGTGGTTCCAGTAAGTGGTCAATCAATCCTCGAGTCTTGACCTATAATCACAAAATACATAACACAAGCATGTCTTGTCATTACACATTCATGTGGCCAACACGGCTTAGCTTACATCATATTGATTCTTGTTCTTCCTTAACACATTGCTCAAAACACACTCTTGAATCTCATAACTTAGTACATTCATTCCTTAGTGTGTTCTAATCCATAACCTCATTACTATGGCTTAATTAAGGCTTAGGAATGCCTAAGATGCAATGAGGATGCCAAAACATGCCTTGGAACACTTAGTCAAATTTCTCAAAATGAGGTCTACGCTCGAGCGTAGGTTTCCTCACTCGAGCGGGCATGCAGACAATGAAGCTCCGCTCAAGCGTGACTTTTCCCGCTCAAGCGGACTGTAAACTCTAAAAAGTACTGGATGCAAGGTTTTCACGCTCGACGGGCGCTCGACCCACGCTCGAGCGTGGTGCATGAATTCAGGGTTCACGCTCGAACGTGAAAGTTCCCGCTCGAGCGTGGGTCAAATTTCTGGAAAATCCAGATTGACCTCCCAAGCTCAAAACTCAAATTCAACCATCCAAAACACATCTCTTGGGCCTCAAAACTTGAGATAACATAGTAAACTTGTAAAACATGAAGAATTTAGGATTATTTCATAAAATCATGGCCCAAGGGTTTTGTTAAAAACGCACAATTTCAACTTAAAACATGATGAATGTTCATGAACACAACATGCATGGGTTTTCTTAGCCTTGAGCTTCCCAAATCAGGATCAAATACCACAAAACAACTTAAAACTTGATGATTTCCCCAAATGAAGATGAATTTCAAACATGCAAGAGGGGATTCATGGAAATCATGCTCAATTTGTAAGAAAATGTACATGCATGCATGAATTGCCACTCAAATCTTCCTTCTAAGCTCAATACACACCCTTAAACACATAATCTTGAAGAAATCTCATGTTAAATGACTTAGATGCACAATCTAGAGGTTGTAATCTTACCAAGAGTCCTCAATTAGCTAGATTCTTGCACAAAATTGATGAACTCAAGCAAAATCTTCAATTTCTCCTTAATCTCTTCCTTTCTCTCTCTAGAATTGCACTCTCTCTCTCTAAGATAATCCCTCAGATTTTTGCACTCAAAATGGGCAAGGATGAGCTCAAAAATGAGCTTAAGGCTCACATATAAAGCTATGGTGCTAAAATACAATAATTAAAATATTAGGCTAACCAAACATGACTTAACGAATCAGACTGAATCAATTTTTAATAAAATTTGCCATATGGCTCTAAAAATTTCAAATAACATAACGGTGTAGTCAATTTTGGTTTTGGGTGCCGATAAGGCTTTCAATTTACATATTAAAGTGGAATTCCAAACAAATATTCCTACAAGTAACAGATAGTAAGCCAAATATCATACAAATCACATAATAAACCATAATTTATTTTATTCACTTAATTAACATCCTTAACTACCGATTAGTGGCTAATTGTTGATCGGGGTTATTACACCATACCCAACTGGTCCCAGACAACAGCCATTCTTGGCTAGACCACCAGCCACTAGAATACATTCGAAGGGTAAAAGACCTCTGCATGAGTTCAGACCACCCAATTACTATAGGATGGAAGGCAATTATCCTAAGAGAAGGCCTAAATTAGGCTCAAGTCAGGGAATTAAAGCTAGTAATTGACCTCCAAAGTCAACTTCGAACAAGATGCAAGGCAATTACCCTGAAAGAAGGCCTGAATTAGGCTCAAGATAGGATGCCAGAGCCAGTGAATGGCCTCAAAAGTTAGCTTTGAAGGTGGTTTCAAAGACTGGAAAGCAAGTTCAGCAACTGAACTAGTGAGTTCATGGGTACCTGGGGTGCAAGACTGGTTTGTCATGCAAAACAAGCCTAAGGAAATACCTGCACAGAGAAGTGTCTTTGGAGACCAGGGTAGAATGTTTAAACCTCCCTTGGTGGCTGCAAATAATTGGGTATTACTCAAGCACCCAAAAATAAAGGAACCAAATATGGTTCCAGTAATCTCTAGGTCTCAAAGGAGAAAAATCTAGCGAAGGTACACCTTATACCAAAAGGATCTAAAGGAAAGTGGAGAGATTTCTTCATTGGCCCAGTCAAAAGGCCAAATAGAGAAGAAAGAAAATCCAAAATTGGCTCCTCAGAACGAAAGAAGTGTTAGTAGAGAGTAGTTGGCTAAGGTTCACACTGAACTGAAAGCCAATGAAAGATCCAGCTTAGCAAGTCTTGAAAAGGCCTTAATAGAAAGCGACAGTGAGACAGAAAAAGAAGTTGAACTAGGCCAAAGGAAAGAAATAGTTGAATATGAGATATTTAAAGCCTTCATGGCTGAACAGACCTTTTTGGTTGAAAAACCAACAGGAGTAAACCACAAACGAGTTGATTCGAAAGAAGTCACCAGTATTGAGGTACCAGAGTGCAACATAGAGGATGCTTCCGAAATAACTGAACAAGTTAGTTTGGAAAAGAAACAAGTGCAGCCAGTAGTTTAGTTTGGCTCATTTCCTCCAATGTCAATAAACATGGTATATATATTGCCATTGGAGTTCCAAGCTGAAAATGGAGATAAAGAAGGTCAAGAAGATGACCCTATTCCAGTTTCTAGTGAAGATTCACAAGTTAGCATGATTCAAGATAAGTCTGAAGTAGCCACACCAATGGAAACTGAAGATGAAAGTGAGGAGGTGAGTATTAATCTCTCGTATCCCTTCAAGTATCCTACAACATCTATGACGCAGCATGTTAAGCCCTTGTATATCAAGGCTTATTTCGATGGGATACAATTGAACAGGGTGTTAGTGGATAATGGGGCAACAGGGAACTTGCTTCCGAAGTCCTCTTTGAAGAAATTGGGGAAAAGAAACCCCAAATTAATCCCAACCAGCACAACCATTGGTAGCTTCGCTGGGGATAAGCAGATGGCTCAGGACATCCTGCTCATCAACTTAAGTGTGGAAACTAGAGATTGCATGACGGCATTCTTTGTTATAGATAGTAATGCCAAGTATAATGCTTTACTTGGCAGTGATTGGATCCACACCAACAAATATGTACCTTCCTTTCTACATCAAAAAATAATGATGGCCCTACGCAATGAAGAGACAGAGAAGATCAACGCAGACCCTCAACCCTTTATCGTTTGTGCTGACTTTGCAGAGGCCAAGTTATATACTGAAGGAGTGACACCACTCAGTATATTGAGGAAACCTGATGGAATAGTTGAAGTGACAATTGATGAGGAAGTAGCACACCTGAAGCACTTAGTGCAAGAAAGTGCTGATGAAGAGTTCATCACCAAAGATGACAATAATGCCTGGTTGTAAGCAAGAAGATGAGACCTGAGAAGCCAGACCCTTAGCTTTATTCAAGTTTTCAGCATTGGACATAAAATCAATAGCCTAGAAGGTTCAAGAACAAGAGAGAGAAGCCATGGTAATTAGCTGTAAGCAGAAGCAACAACAAGTTAGGCCTTTGACCTTTGATAAGTACTGCGCATTGGACATCGAAATAAAAGTCTAGGAAATACAGGAAGAAGAAGCCTTATGGACAGATTTTGTCTATGAGGAAAAAGGCAAAGATGTTGAACCAGAGAAAGTGGAAGTAGAACAAAGCAAAGAAGTTGCTTTGAAGGCAGAAGAAGTCGAAGAAGAAGCATTAGTAAGTGTTCAAGTACAAGACCCTTTGGAAGAAGTCAATTTAGGGGAAGGTTCTACACAACAACCCACTTATATCAATGCTTGGTTAAGTTCTTTTGACAAAAACCAGTGTTGGTAATCCTAAAGGAATATAAGAATTGTTTTGCATGGTCTTATAATGAACTGCAAGGATTGGATAGGTCATTAGTGGAACATAGGCTCCTTATGAAGCCTAACTTCAGACCACACAAATAGAAACCAAGACGGATAAGCCCTGAAGTGGTTTAGAAAGTAAAAGAAGAAATTCTCAGACTCCTTAAAGTAGGCTTCATTAGAACAACCAGGTATGTTGAATGGTTATCTAACATTGTGCATGTGGTTGAAAAGAATGGTAAGATGAGAGTATGCATCGACTTTAGAAATCTAAATTTGGCAACTCCAAAATATGAATACCCCATGCCTATAGTGGACCTATTGGTGGACAGTTCAGCAGGGCACATAATTTTGTCTATGATGGATGGGCATTCTGGTTATAACTAGATCTGCATTGCAGACGAGGATGTCCACAAGACAGCATTCAGGTGTCCTGGAAATATTAGCACCTTCGAATGGGTAAAAATGCCATTTGATCTAAAGAATACTGAGGCAATATATCAGAGGGCAATGAATACTATCTTTCATGATCTTATTGGAGGATACCTAGAGTGTTACATTGATGATATTGTTGTAAAATCCCAGTCTGTGGAGGAACACTTGGTTCACTTGGTAGCAGCTTTCGAAAGAATGTGAAAGTTCAAGTTAAAGCTTAATTCTCTCAAATGTGCTTTTCGTGTATCAGTTGGAAACTTCTTGGGCCATGTAGTGCACAAAAAGGGAATACAGACTGGTCAGAATAAAGCCAAAACTATCATTGAGGCCAAACCTCCATCAAGTAAGAAAGAAGTACAAAAGTTCTTAGTCAGGTTAATTTTCTTCTAAGATTTATTTCTAACACTGCAGGGAAAACTAAAGTATTTTATTCTTTGTTAAAGTTGAAAGATGAAGAGGAGTTTGTGTAGACAGCAGAGCATCAAGCTGCTTTCGAAGGAATTAAAGACTACCTAGCCCAGCCTCTAGTGTTGATGCCACCAAGGAGCAATAAGCCCTTGAAGTTATACATTGCTGCAGCAGAAGATTCATTGGGAGTTTTCCTAGCCCAAGACAATAAAGAAGGCAAGAAGCAAGCAGTTTATTACTTTAGTAAGTTTTTAAATTCTTATGAATATAAATACTCAGCTGTAGAAAAGTTGTGCCTTGCATTGTACTTTGCAGCAATGAAATTAAGATATTATTTTTTGCCTACTGTTGTCTTGGTAATTGCAACCACAAACTTGGTTAAGTATATGTTATCTAAACCTATGTTTAGGGGAAAATTAACAAATGGATATTAGTTTTATCAGAATTTCATCTAGAATATTATAACAACCTCGATCTGTAAATAACTACTAATTCGTAATTAAGAATGCTAATTAAGTGTTTAGAATAGAATTATGTGTTATTATTAATTGTGACATGTGCTTTGTGGTAATTTCTGCATATCTATCTGATTTGAAAACTATTTGTCAAGATTTCTGCTTTGAATCTGAAATTGTTAGCCTAAATGCTTTCAGAAACCGAATTTGAGTTCATGGATTGACTAACTAAATATTTGCAACCATATGAGAAGTTTTGTTAAAAATTGATTTAGTTCAATAAAATCGCATGTGATTAAATTGAGCCTTAATTAGAACTATTTTTTATTAATTAAATTTTGTGCTAACCTTGACTAATTAAGGTTACTTGTGTTTGATTTAAATGATGCATGATTAGTACCTAATCTAATCCTATTAATGATCCAAGATGTGATTAAGTGTATGATGTGCTAAGGCATTTTGTAATGTAGTGTGTGGAGGATTAAAATCCTTTAGTGGGTGTGTGCTGAGAAATCTGTGTGGGTGTATTGAGAAATCTGAGTTAGGCATTTGGTGATATTGAATGTAGGGGATTACAACTCTTGTGGGTGTGTTGGAATAATGCATATGTGTGCACGTGTTGTATTCAAAATGTCAGAGTGTGTGTTGTGTAGTGTCTAATGAGATATGAGGGAATGTAGGCAACATTCCTTGGCTCATTCTACTTCATTGAGTTGAGAGTTCAAGTTAGAGAGGGAGAGAGAGTTTGGCTTTAGAGAGAGAGAGAGCTTAAAAGTTTGAAGAAGAAGAAGAAAACTAGGAAGATTCATCTCACATTTTTGAAATTAAAGCTTTGGGTAAGAATTCCATGACTAATTTCTATTGTAAATCCTCCATGCATCATGATTTCAACATATCTTTGAACTAATTTCATGAAATTAGTGAAAGAAATAGGTCTTTGAGCTTGTAGATGACTTGCATGTGCATTCTTGGAGATTAACCTTTGGTGCCATCATTTTGAGTTTGAGTTTTGAAGCCATTGCAAGCATGTGAGTTCATATCTTGCATAATGTTTTGGAAATTCATGAGTTCACAACAACCATTTGTATGTTTTGAAGAAATCATGAAAATAGTCTGAAAATCTTACATTCAAGAGCTTTGAGTTCATTTTTGGTAAATTCATGAGATTTCAAAGCAAATGGTTTTTAAGGGTCATGTATATATGTTTTCTAAAGTAATTTTGTGTTTTTGAATGAGCTATGCATGACCCAAGGCTTTGAATTTGTGTTTGGAGCTCAAACTTTATGTTTTAAAAACCCAGAATTTCATAGCTGGCTCGAGTGATGAAGTGGTGGCTCGAGCCAACATTACGAGCTCCCAATATTTTGAACTCTGCAAAAGCTGGCTCGAGCGAAGGAGTGGTGGCTCGAGTGAGCTCAGTTTTTGCCTTCAGTTGCCTCTAGCCACGAAAAGCTGGCTCTAGCCACCAGCTTATTTTCAGTATATTTTCAAAAGATGTTTTAAGTACATATCTTCACTCCCATCTCTTTTCGGGCATTCTTAGGCATGATTTATGAGCCATTAAGGATTAATAAGCTACGAAACATCATACGTAAGTGAATTAGAAAATATGTGTCGAATCCGAGTATATGGGCAATATTAACAAGTTATGTGGCATGGAATGAATAAGAAGTTAAAGCAAGAAAGCTAAGCTATGTATGGCCACATGAATCACTAATAATGAGACATGTTTTGTGCTATGTACATTTGTGTTTATAGGTCAAGACTTGAAGATTGACCAACCATTTCTGGAAGCCCACTAGAAGTAACGTTATTGTAAAGATATGTTCATATGAATTATGTTCGAAATGAGATTTGATAAGTTATGATTTTTGAAATGATATCTGTAGACACCCCATTTTTTACCGACCTTAAGACTCAGACGTCATCGATTGAGCGCTCGGTGATCGCGCATGTTGTGCTCGTTTCGAGGTTTCAGAGTTCTTGGCCAAGAGCCTCGCCTCCGGACCTCAGGACCCTTTCTACTTTGACTCGGTCCGCGGACCAAGTTTTATTTTCTCTTCCCGGAGGGAGGGAGAGGTCTTGTGGACCATCTCTCAGTGGTCGTAGGCCACTGTTCCCGTTTGGAGACTAGTTTCTGGTTTTCAGAGCCGTCAGCCGTGCGCCTCGGTTCGGGACCGCTTAACATTCTCCGTTTGGCACGGTTTTTGGAACACATCTTGTTTCCTCTGTCTAGGGGGACACTGTGGCCCGGGAGACCACTTTTGTGGTCATACGCCACTTTTTGTACTCAACAACCAGTTTTCGAGGCCCCGGGCCGCGCGTCTTGCCCCCTGAACTCTCGTTTTGCATCCATGTTAGTTCGTTCTTAAAACGAACCTTGTTTTCCTTGTTTGGAAGGTGGTACAAGGGTGGGAGACCATCTTTTTCCTTGGAAACCACTTTTCTCCCCACCAGCCGGTTTTCTGGTTGGGAAGCTGGTTTTCTTGGTCTTTGGGCCACATTTTCTGGTTTCCCACCCCACCATTGGCTTGCTTTCAGTGTGGAGACCACCATTACCCTTGGCCGACCAGCTTTTATCTGGGAGACCACTTGCCCTGGTCAGCCGACCAGAGAAAGTGGTCGGCCGACCACCTTTTCTGGTCGGCTGGTTTCTGGCTGTTTTGTCAGATTGTGTGGATGCCAGCTGTGCCAGCTGGAAGGCACAGATTGTATCCTCCATACATGTGTATGGAGGATTTGCATCCAAGCTTTTAGCTTCTTGAGGAAGCTTTAGCTTCAAACCTCTATAAGAGAGGCCCTCCATCTCCTTCGCAGAGGTTCTGAAATTTGCTAAGGCAAAAATATATCTCTCTCTCTATATCTCTACATTTTGGGTTCAAAAGTGTGTTGTTCTTGACCTATTGCACCACACCTCATAGCCATACATCTCCACCATTGATCTGAGGTTCTTGGAGGGTATTTTCAGAGGTTGAAGAGTAGGTTTTTGGTCCCAAAACTTGCTGGTTTTGCTGAGCTTCAAGGGTAACTCCTTTTCCCTCTTTTTAAGCTCTATCTTGATCATTCTCTTAGCCATACTTGCATGCATATTTAGGCTTTGTTGTCAACTGAAAAAAGCTTCATATTTAAGCGTTTTTCATGTTTGTTTAAGGCTCTTTTGGTGTTGAGGGTCATCTACCCTCTTACATACTCTATTTAGCCTTGTTTTGTGCCATGCCATGAGACCTTTGTGTTGATCTTTGCTTGGCCTTTTAGCCACTGAAATCCAATGGATTTTCACTAGTTTGCATGTAGTTTTGAGGGCCTAAGTCAGAGAGGGGAGACCCTCTCTCTTTTGGCCTTGTTTGTTTGCATTTTTGGCCTTTCAAAGGCGCACAAACTTTCATACTTCCAAGGATTGGTTCAGGCCCTTTTTGGTTACTTTTGGGACCTGCCTAGACTCTGTCTATGGCTGGTTTGGTCACCTTGTGTTTGCCTCTTGCATGTGTAGAATAATCCCTTTTATGGCTTATCAAAGTAGCACCTCATTCTTGCATGTATTGGTCATGTCTCAGTGGGTTTTTGGCCATTATTTGGCATGTCATGATTCTGTTTTTGGCTGGTTTGGTAGCCTCTCACATGCTTCATATGCTTGTAGTGTAAATCATGTTTACTAGCTTGAAATGCATGATGTTTTGGCCCTCTATTCTAGCGTATTTTGGCCTTGATCCAAACTGATTTTGTTCATATTTTGGGCTGCCTTAGCTCTATTTTGAGGCTTCTTGGTCGAATGATGCTTGCCATGCATGCTTGTATGTAATAGCCTTGCCTAGTTTTGAGTTTTTGAGGTCCCTTGCATGCTTAACTTGAGGTATTTGCATGTTTTGGCATTATGAGGAATGTTATTTCAGAGCTTATTTCTTGGCCATATTCTCATGTTTGTCACTCTTTCAATGTGCTTGAGAGTTGCATCATTATACCCCATTTGTGAGCCATTGCATGAGCTTCATTCTTGTGCCTCTCAAGCCATCATCTTAGTTCACTTTTGCCCCTATTCTGGCCTGCATAGGGTCTGTTTGGAGTTAGTTTGGCCATTTGAGCATTGCCTTGCATGCCTATAGTGTAATACACTTCACTAGTTTCGGTGCTTGAGCCATTCAACATGCATTGTGTGAGTTGTTTACATCATTTGGAATCATTTTGTTTGCCATTTTAGAGTTGGAACATGTGTCCTTGCACTCCATATTTCATCCTTTTCAATGCATTTGGAAAGTTATGTTTTATGCCTTAGGCTTGGGGCCATTACATTGGGCATGTTTGCATGAGTTTTGGAGCCTTGTTTTCATAATCTTTGGCCACTGATTTGGATGTGGCTGAGGCCCATCCATTTTGGTTTAAGTCCATTTTGCATCGAGTATGCCATTGTAGTTCATAGCATTGAGTATGCCACGTTGTCGCATGATTGATCATTGCATTGTGCATGCCTTGTTCATCTCATTGTGTATATTAGTTCCATGTGCATTGTATATGTTAGTGTCATGAGCATTGTGCATGCCATGTAGCTTATAGCATTGTGTATGCTAGTTGCATGTTTGCATGTTATCCCTTGCATGTTTGAATCACTTAGTTGCATTGCATTAGGATTGCACGCTAGAGTTGCATTTGTGCATGCCATGTTTGTTGCATTGTGTTTGGGGTAGGAGTTAGTCCGAACACGGGAAACGAGGGACGTCTCGTACTCAAAGTGACGAAACGTGCCACGATTCACGGTCGCCGACATTCTTGACTACCCATGATGGAGTTGTTGGCTTTAGGTACTTGTATGTGCATTCATTTCATATTGAGTCGTGCGATTCGGCTCCTCGGCCATCATGCATCAAAATGCGTGATTGGTGGCCCGAGGGTCGAGGACTACACTCCATTGAGCTTATGCAATGATGGGGAGAGTGGTCGCGCACACATGTGTTGCGAATACTTTGCCATCTCTCTCTCTCTTGCCTTTTGTTGTAGAAAACCAGAAACCAGGAGAGGAAACTGGTCGGCCGACCAGATTTACTGGCAGGCCGACCACTTTTTTTGGTTTCCACCACAAAAGGTGGTCGGCAGTTGGTCTCCCATGCCTATAAGCTGGTCGGCAGCCTTCCCACAAGTTCCCAGGGTGGAGTTTCATCTCTCTGGAGCTTTGTGCAAGTTTCTGAGATCAATTACAAACAAAGGCGAGTTGGGGCGTCGCGAGGGACTTCCGAACAAGGCAATTCAAACATGCATGCATCCTTTGTCATTCAAAGTAGAGCTGAGGCAGCCTATTTCATTTAGTTTACATGCTTATTTAAATTGCTTACTTAGTTAATTTGTTGATTAATTAAAGTTGTGTAATAATTAGTTATAGCTTGTTATCCATTTTGTTGTGTAATAACTAGTTTAATTAGATTAACTTAGGTTAGCTAGTTGGTTTTGTATTATTTATTCGGGCCCTCCGTCGAGAGGGCGAATTTTGTAATAAGTGTGCGTGTGTGTACTGCATGTCTTCCAACCCCCATTTCTTTCTCCCTTTTATTTACCCGCTTACGATGGTTAGTTTTAGGGCATGTTTCAATTAGCATCCTTATGCTTCGCATGTTTGCATTCATTCATCTGTCTTGCATGCACCGGGCTCGGTGCATCATACTAACTACATTGTATTTCAATTCCGAGTTGAATACATGTTATCTGTAGCATCTCATATGCCATCTTAGAATAGCCGAGTCTATCTTAGTTGCATTCTTGCATGTGTTGCATTAGCCATCTTAACATGAACTAGGATCACGCATTGATTACTAACTAGTTTCTGTTTTGGCTTGGAGTACTCGGTGAGTGTTTATGCTTTAGCATCCTTGCATGTGTGTGAGTGACTGCCATGATAGCATGCTTGCCATGAGGCTAACTGCTTATGTGATATACCTGCCTGAATGCCTGTGGGTGAAGGTTGGATTATTTAAATTGGAACAATTCATCGATTGCGAGTTTTAAGCCCACTTGAGAGTGGCAAATCACCATGTTTTCTAAGCCCACTTGAGGGTGACAAAATCCGCATTTTAGACTACTTGCGAGTAGCAAACCGTTTTCAAAAACAAACATGAGATGTTTTGTTCCAACTTAGACAATCCAGTCTATACTTATATGCTGTGCGCGTCACGTAGCAATTCTAGGCTAATAAATCGGAATAAGAGCACATATATTTTCAAAAACAAGATATCATGTTTAGTAGTGGCCGATCTTTGATCGGGCGAGCGGGGGTGCTCATTGCATGACCTTCCCCAATCGTACCCAAGTTCCCGAGCCGAGGCAACTTTGGTGATGACGGACACGTGGCCTTAGGCACGAGTTAAGGTTTCCTAAATTTTCCCAAAATAAAATATTTAGGTGGCGACTCTGTATCTGGCAAAACAGTCCATGTTTGACACTTCTTTCTAAAAATCAGTTTTTCAGAATGATTTACCGGATTTGGACTCTTTGGTGATTTATCAATCTCGTATTGCACTTTGCGAGATCAGATTAAGAACCGTGACATTGAGTCCAACTGTAGTAAGCCCAATGAACAAAACGGGATTTTCCCAGGACGTCCGGGCCGTCTACAGTTTCTGGCAACTCTGCTGGGGAGTTAGAGAACTTGACTCGAACTCATGATATCTTGTTTTGATTACACTTATGTGTCTCTTTGCATTGCATTGGCATTGGTGCGCCTAGGACACCGTGTTTGCCATCTGCTATTCCTGAACGGTTTACCGGAGGCTCGCTTTGAGAAGCGTATCATAAGGCTGACCGGTTACGGGCTCTGCCACGATGGGAACACAAACCCCGATTTTTACCGGGGCACCCTTTTTGACCATTCGACCTAGTGCATATTCGGAATCCATAGTGACCATTCCAAGCTAGGACAGGTTGCTTACCCGATTGTAGGTTGTTTGAAACCGCTGTGTGCGTAGTGAAACCCTAGCTCCTGACAAAATAGGACAAGGAAACCCTACCCCAACATGGGGTGTTTTTAGCTCTCACTTGCTTGCTATGTGCTTTTAGAGTGCGTCTCTACAGGAATGCATGTATCAGTTTGCAAGTCTGGGCATCAGGCCTGCGGGCATCAACATTAGTGTTTTCAAAATCAGTTATATCTGCGGGTATCAGATTCAGATTTGGGGCAGTGATTTGGAAATAATGATCAGTAGTTGAGAACAGTATATTCAGCTTACAAATGTCAACTGTGTGTTGTCATACCGACTGTGTGTTGTGTTTATTTAAGCCGTTATGATGTCCGTTTTCTGGTTGTTTATTTCCTTATTATGCTTTATTTATCTTTTTGCTAGGTAGTTTAGCACAATTGCTTCCGACCAAGCAGATATTCCCCAAGCACTCTGGACTAGAGGTCGCAGACTCCATCGATCTGAGGATCTATAGACGAACAACCAGTGTTTCATTCTTTACCCCCGGTTACTAGACGGAGGGCAGTTAGGCAGAGGATATCAGTTCAGCAGTCAGTTCAGAGGGCTTTGTCTACCCCACCTGAGTATAGTAGGGATCAGAGTTCTGTTTCTCCCGCAGAGAGGGAACATATACCGGTAGTTCAGCTAGATCAGGGCAGTATGGCAGGAATGGAAGAAATGATACGTCAGCTCCAGGAGAGCATGAAAGCCATGCAGCAAGATGCTGCTCGTCAAGCAGAATTTGCCAAACAGCAGGCTGAGATCATGGCCCAACAGCAGAGCTAATCACCAGACTACAACAGCAAGCCGGGGCATCCGCTTCACACCAAGCTCCTCCCCCACCAAGGGTTCCAATACCCGGGGAGACACCAAATGTCCAGGAAGATACGGACATTCCGACAGGGCGGCTCCGCCCCCAATCCTACCCCAGCTATCCAAAACACCTATCAACCTACCGGATTCCCCCTTTGAGTTCAAGGTGGACCCCACAGCATTAAAAGTGAGCAAGCTTGAAAAGCTGTTCAAGAAATCTCAGGGTGTCAAGTCCATTCCAGATATCGAAAATGGGTACACCGACGCAGCCGTGACGCTGCCGGACCGGTTTAAGATGCCACACATTAACCGTTTTGATGGATCCAGTGATCCTATGGTACACCTGCGGTTGTTTTCGGACATACTAAGGCCGATGGGCCTCACCAGATTACAAAAGCTTTCTTTATTCGGCCGAACCCTGTCGGGTGTAGCGGCCATCTGGTACGCAAAACTGGAAGATTCCGTCAAGAGGAACTGGGATGAGATGGCCGAGGCCTTCGTAGCTCAATACTCCTATAATACACAGATCGAGATCACAACTCGTGATCTTGAGACGACTAGACAGGAGTCGAAGGAGAGCTTTTCTGACTTCGTAACCCGCTGGAGAGCCAAGGCCTCAATGATGACCATTAGGCCGACTGACAAAGATCAAATATGGATGGTTGTGCACAACCTTCAGCCCAAGCTCATGCAGAGAATGATCGTCCTCCCTCACCCTACTTTTGCAGATCTGCATGAGATTGGGGTGCAGATCGAGGACGCTTTGAAGCAGGGTCTGATTGATAATGACAGAGAACAGCCCAGGAGGACCTTCAATCGCAACGCAAATGCAGGCATAAGCAGCGCTGCAACTGCCAGAGCCTCAGAAGTAAGTATGGTCACCACCACTCCCCCAAGAGCCCTTGCAGCTACACCATTCACCGGTGCGTCCGGAAGTAACCCACAAACAACCAAGTACCAACCTCGAGGCCAAAGAACCTTCACTCCATTATACATGCCCCTGTCCAAAGCTCTGGGGGTGTTAATCAGGAAAGGGCACTTGAAGCCCCTGGAGCCGCGGCCATTGCCAGAAACACTTCCCCCCTCCCATAACCCAGCCAAATACTGCGCCTTTCACCAACAGCATGGTCACGACACCGACTATTGCTTTAGATTGCGTCACGAGATTCAGGATCTCATTGACAACAGGGTAATCGTGCCTCTGGAGAAGCTGAATGTCACAACCAACCCTCTCCCACCACATAACCAAGCTCCACCTCCTAAACGCATCAACTCAATCCAAACTGGGGTCGTGTCATACGACCCTAGCATATATATCACCCCTTCTCACCTACCCAAGCCGGAGGTGTTCATTCCTGATAGCACCGACTTGTGCATGTTGGACATCTCTCGAACCCAACCTGAACCAAAGGTGGTAACTATCGAAGATAGAACAGGGATGACTTCGGAGGAAAGTGGGACTAGTGATTCAGGGTTTGAGGAATTTGGGAGCTCTGCTGAGGAGGTATACAATCCAGGTGGCTACATTACATCAGTGAGCCAGGTTAGGCCGAATGTGGAATTGCCAATGGGGGGCAGAGATTTGTGTTATACGAGGGGATGGGCTTGATCAGAGAGTAGATGACTTAGCAGCTCTAGAATAAGACATTGCTAACCTTCAGCTTTTCAACGAACAAGATCCAGGAGACTTGACAGTCAACTGGTTTGATTTTGATGGGTCAGCAGAGGTTACAGGGTGGCTTGACGACCAACCAGATATTGTTGAAGAATCTCAACCGGAACAAGGCTGTCAGGAACAAGAACATTAGCTGTGGCCAAAAGGGCCGAAAATCAGAATGCAATGCCGGAGAGCGCCGATGCCAAGAATTTCGCTCGGGATTTGGGCATTTTGAATACAGGACATGTTGAACAGTAGACTGCACTGACACAGTTGGAAAGGGAAGGGATCGAAGATTTTGAGAGAACCAGAAAGGCCAAGGCCCTCGTGGGGACTGAACGTGCTGTGTGCACAAGAACAGAGCATGCTATGAGCACATGGACGGAAGGTGGTGCCGTGGGTACAAGGACAATTGTAACGGAGCCGAACAGGTGTCTGTCGGCTGCCGATGGAATGTGGTGGGAAGACGATGACCTATGTCTCGCCCACACCGATGAGGACTGGGGGAGCAATCAACCGGATGATACCTGGTATATTGGTGAAGTTGACCATATGACTAGGAGTGGGCGATATTTCAAGCCCCGCACCTAGATCAACCAGAGGCATCCGGGAAGGACAAGGAGTCAGAGAAACAGAAAGAGAAGCTACTTGAAGAAGAGGTCGTGCTGAAGCAGTTGAAAAAGATACAAGCAGACATCTCCATCTGGGGACTGCTTACAGCTTCACGTGTCCATAGGCAAGCTGTCCTATCGGCAATGGATAAGGCCAAACTCTCAATAGACACCACGCCCAAACAGCTGGTGGGATTGGTTTTTCCGGGAGGGGCTTCCCCGATGTTGACCTTTTCCGACAAGGAACTGCCGCTTGAGGGCGCGAATCATAACAAACCGCTCTACATCTCTGTGGAATGTAGAAGCAAATGGATACCGGTGGTTCTTGTCGACACAGGATCCACTATTAACGTGTGCCCGTCAAGGACGGCATATGCAATCAGGTTGAAGCCCACGGACTTTGTGCCAACAGCCCAGGTGATAAGGGCATATTATAACACAAGCAGAGAGGTGATGGGGACTGTGAAAATTCAGACTCAGGTTGGTCCACGAGATTGACTTTCATGTCTTGGACGTTCCCGCAACCTTCAATCTACTCCTGGGGCGGCCGTGGCTGCACCAGGTGAAGGCAGTCTCTTCCACCTTGCATCAGATGTTGAAATACCCCCACGGGAAGGGGGTGGCTATTGTTTTTGGGAATTCGTCAATCCATCCGCCGCCAGAAGTGTCTACACCGGTTTTGAAAATCGAACACGGCACGGAGGATGTGTTCCTATCCAGATTTACCCTAGCCGAGGCCCAGGTCGTACAGAACATCTTAGCTATTGATGAGGGGTTGTATGTTAGCGCACAGTCAGTGTACCTCATGAATAAGCCCCAACACATCCCCGGGATGGGATTAGGGAAGAGTGGCCGGAAGGGCATCGCAATATCGGCCGAAGTACCTTACAACCCGCATACCTTTGGCTTGGGTTATCTGCCCACCAAAGAGGATTGGGTGAGGAAAGGCAAGGAGATGGCCAGGAGAGCCAGAGCAAAGCAGGCAGGAAAGCCTTATGAATTAATGCACTGACCCATCCAGGGTACCCTAAACGGACGCTTTGTCCGAGAGGGGGAGGATTTTCCATTCTGCGGCTTCCCAGAGCCATGGTTAAATGCAGAGAAGCGTCGCTTGCCAGGGTTTGAGATCTTCTTTGACCTGCAGTTATCCAGGGATGATGTTGCCGAGGAGCAGACAGACCCATCAGCTGAGTTGAGCAGAATGAGAAAGTGGATTCTGAGAACACCGAAATTGAAATGGGGCTAGCGTTGGCTTGTCTACTTTCAGATCCTCCGATCGTACAGAAGCGCTTGGGGGATAACTTCTCGGTGTCTATGATTGGGAATGAAACGGCTGCGAGCCCACCTTCAAGCATTTTAGATGCATCCATCGCACCCTCTCTCATCTGGCAGTACAATGAGGGATTTTTATCAAGCAGCACCGAGTCAGGTAGTGAGCCGGAATCTGATTCCATCGAGTCTGTGGAGTCGGAATCAGGTTCCAGCTTGTCTGAGTCTGAGTCCGGTATTCCTGGAGGTGACAACCTGGATGCCACAGTCCTGTCCAGGTCGTCTTTTTCTTTCTCTTTTGAGTCTGTTGTAACAGAGGAATCGGACGATTTTGAAGTGATTAATGAGAATGGAATGACTGTGGTTTCTGAGTACTTTTCTGTGCTTTTGATTTATTGTATTAATCAGGACTTTCAAAATTTTGATGAAAACGACGAGGAAGAAATTCCTCCGGTTTTACAACGATTAATTGATCAAGAGCAGAAGAGATTTGTTAAACCCTTGGTTGATGAAATCACTACAGTTAATGTTGGTACTGAGAAGGACCTGCGGCTGGTCCAGATCGGGTCCACGTTATCTTCGGAGAAACGCGAGCGCTTAGTCGCTTTATTAAAAATTTCAAAGATGTTTTCGCGTGGTCCTACGAAGACATGCCTGGGATCGATCCTGAGATTGTACAGCACCAAATCCCTCTGGACCCCGAGGCCCGACCCGTTAAACAGAAACTCAGAAGGATCCGCCCGGACTGGGCTCTCAAGATTAAAGAAGAGGTCACCAAGCAAATTGACGCAGGGTTCCTGCTGGTATCTGAGTACCCAACTTCGTTGGCCAACATCGTTCCGGTGCCAAAGAAGGATGGCAGGATCCGGGTATGCGTGGATTTCAAGGATTTGAACAGAGCCAGTCTGAAGGACGACTTTCCTTTACCGCATATCGACGAGTTAGTGGACTTCACAGTGGGACATGCTTTGCTTTCGTTCATGGATGGCTTTTCGGGCTACAACCAGATTGTGATGGCACCTGAAGACCGAGAGAAGACTGTTTTTACCACCCCGTGGGGGACATATTGCTATAGGGTAATGCCATTTGGGTTGAAGAATGCTGGAGCTACATATCAACGAGCCGCAACCACGATATTACATGAGGTAAAGGTGTACGTGGACGACATGATTGTCAAGTCCAAAAAAAAAGAGGGCCACTACACCGCCTTGCAAAAGTTCTTCCAAAGAATCAGAGAATTTCGGTTGCGGCTGAATCCTCAGAAGTGTACGTTCGGTGTTACAGCAGGGAAAATGCTGGGGTTCTTGATTACACAGAGAGGTATCGAAGTCGACCTTCCAAAATCAAGGCCATCTTAGAAATGCCACCACCAAGGATTGAAAAGGAGGTGCGAGGCTTTCTGGGTAAAGTGTAATTCATAAGACGGTTTATTGCTAAATTAACCTTGACTTGTGAACCACTCTTTGGTCTCCTGAAGAAAGGAAAGAAATTCCAATGGGACGGCCGATGCCAAGCTGCTTTTGAACAGATCAAGCAATACTTACAGAACCCACCTGTGTTGTCATCACCTGAGCTGGGAAAACCATTGATTTTGTACCTTTCAGTGACTGAAACTACAATGGGCTGCATGCTTGCACAGGAGTCCGAGGACAAAGTGGAAAAAGGTATCTACTACCTGAGCAAAAAGATATTAGATTACGAGACCCGCTACACTCCACTCTAGAAGGCTTGTTTGGCCTTGGTATGGGCTACCAGGAAGCTGCGGCACTACCTTAGCTCACTCTGTAATGTTGGTTTCAAGATTAGATCCCATCAAATATCTCTTCGAGAAACCAGCACTTACGGGTAGGCTAGCCCGTTGGTTGCTTCTGTTTTCCGAATTCGATCTGAAGTATGTGACTCGCAAGTCAGTAAAGGGGAAAGCGGTAGCGGAGTTCCTAGCCGATCACCCAGTTAAAGGAGATGAAGCAGTTGAGTACTTATTCCCAGATGAGGCTATTTTGCATATCGAAGTTGAGTTTTGGACAATGTATTTTGACGAAGCGTCAAACCAGTATGGGTATGGGATAGGGGTGTTGCTGATAGCAACCGACAATTCCTATATCCCTCTAGCATTTAAACTCCGGTTCAAAGTCTCGAACAACGAAGCAGAGTATGAAGCATGCATTGCTGGTTTAGAAGCTGCCCTAGAACTAGGGGCAAAACGGTTGGACGTCATCGGGGACTCAAACCTTGTTATATCTCAAGCTAAAGGAGATTGGAAAGTCAAAGAAGAAAAGATGAGAATCTACCATCAGACCTTGGACTTGCTGATTCCTCGGTTTGAGAAGCTGAACTTCGCTCATCTGTTAAGAGAGGACAATAGGTTCGCAGATTCGCTAGCAACTCTATCTTCCATGATAGACATTCCTTTTGGAGTCCGGATGCGTCCGATCATCATTGACCAGAAATTTGTGCCGGCTTACGAGTCGATTGCTGCCATTGAAGTGGTTCAAGATGAGAACCCCTGGTATTACGATGTCTGGAACTTCTTTGAGAAAGAAGCGTATCCACCAGGGGCAAATGCCAAGGATAAAAGGGCAATCAGAAGAATGGCTGCTCAGTTCATCATCTGCGGGAGTAAACTGTACAAGAGAGGTCATCTGGAAATGCATAAACTGTGTGTCGACGCCGAAGAATCGAAGAGCCTAATGGAGGCCATCCATGGAGGAGAGTGCGGAGCGCACATGAACGGGGTGATGCTAGCCCGAAAGATCCTTAGACAGGGTTACTACTGGTCCACCACGGAGGAGGATTGTATCAGCTTTGTTCGGCGATGCCACAAATGTCAGATCCATGCAAACCGCATGAACATCCCGCCGTCGAAGCTGTACAATATGAATTCGCCATGGCCGTTTTCAGTTTGGGGAATCGATGTGATCGGGGCTGTCACTCCGAAGGGGTCCAATGGGCATGAGTTCATTCTAGTCGCGATAGACTATTTCACAAAGTGGGTTGAGGCCCAATCTTATGCGGTGTTGAAGGCGTCGCACATTGCAAAGTTTATCAGGAACAACATCATCTGTCGCTATGGGGTCCTGAACAAGATTATCTCAGATAATGGTTCCTACTTCAAGAAGGAAGTGATTGACTTGTTGGAGAAATACAACGTGGCTTTTCACAAGTCATCTACATATCAGCCGCAGACCAATGGAGCAGTTGAGGCCACCAACAAGAACATCAAGCGTATTTTACAGAAGATGGTGGAAACCTACCGGAACTGGCCAGATAAGCTGCCATTTGCTCTGTGGGGCTACCGGACTTCAATTAGAACTTCTACTGGAGCGACTCCGTATTCATTGGTTTATGGGATGAAGGCCGTTCTACCTATCGAAATTGAGGTTCCGTCATTATGAGTACTGGCTGAGTGTTAGATAGTTGAGGCAGATTGGTAGCAGAGCAGATTTGAGGAACTCATGCTCTTTGATGAGAGAAGGCTGAAAGCACTGTACCATGTTCAAGGTTATCAACGAAGAATCGCCAGGGCTTTCAACAAGGAGGTTAAGTCCAGGAATTTGAAGGAAGGAGATTTGGTGCTCAAAGACAACCGAGCTCCCATCCATGACCCTAGGGGCAAGTTCAGACCCAATTGGACTGGTCCCTACATCATTAAGTCTATCTGGTCGGGTGGAGCTGTCGTTCTGATGGACCTAGATGGCCTAGAGTTCTCCCAACCGATCAACATAGACAAGTTGAAGAAATATTTTCCCTGAGAGGCTCGCTAGGCCGAAAACCTAAAAGGGCGACCTAGGCAAAAGTTAGAGCACAGAAAATTTGAAATTATAAAAACTAAGCTCGCAAGGTTGAAAACCCGCAAAGGGCGGCCTTAGCAAAAGGTAGAGCATAAAAGGTGAGGGTTAATACACGAGTGAACCTGAGCCGAACTACGTAAGGCTTGATTCCCATCTTTGGGATACGTAGGCAACTTCATCTTGAAGTCCAGCCATAAACATTTCCCCGATCAACTTTGTCCATGTGATCATGTCGGTTATCTTTGTCCATTCTACATTTAAGAGCTCGGTTGTGATCTCCAGTGTAGTGCTATTCAGACTAGGGGCAACTTTCCAGTTGCCGAGATCCGGGGTTGTACATCTTAGTGACAGATCTTAGGCGTGTCCAGTTCTGATCCACATCAAAAATGGTTTTGAAAAGTTTTAATAAAAGTTGATTTTGCTCAAATTAATCTTTTACAACTTAGACCATTTTTTGACCAAACGGGAAATTTTTAGTACCCACAACCTTCAATTATATTGATTTCAGTACAGAGTTCTCCTGCTCTTGCATACAAATTGAAGTTGCTTTTTTTATTACACTCATAAAGAAAACTTGAAAGTTCTGATTAAAGCAAATAAATCAGGGGCATAGTCAGGTGTTCCCAGGTCCCCTCTCAGAACTGGTCGAAGCCTCTGATGCCAAGTTGGGCCCAATATGTGCCTCTTCATTGAGCCAATCTATGCACTCATCAGAAAGGGTGTAACTGAAAGTGGGAGCGGGGGCCAGAAGCTCTCTCGTCCTTCATGCCGTCGCGTACCGAGCTAGTTGTGCGCCACGGATCGGAAATGCAGCTGGGTACTCTATCCTCTCTGCCGGGCAAATCTGATCATGGCCGAACTGGCACTGGAACCAGAAAAGAAAGTAGAACACGCAGTGTGTCAGGCCAATCAACTGAATCCCGGTCTGCCGGGACATGCTGTAGCTCATTGCCAGTAGATTGAGCCAAGGACAACGCCAAGCAATACGGTCTGCGGACAAACTGCACATCCAGTCGAACTACCATCCCTCATCAAGGGCATCGACTAGACGTCGCCGGAAGAAGTAGCCGCGAGCTGAGTATGCTGGGCAAGAGTCCACAACCTGCAACTTGTCCATCATCCACACCTGAGGAGGGATGGAAAATGAGAAATTAAAGAATAGAGAGATGTACGATGAGAGAAAAGTGAGAAAAGGGTTTTGAGAGAAAAATCGAGCCTGAGGGCCGAGTGATGTGAGCAATATATATGTAAGACAGGGTGGGAAACATTACCTGCAGCAGTAGTGGACTCCCCGCGAATCTGGTTGTCTCCCGGCGATGGAAAGCATCCAAACCCATCAATGTCTCGGCCAATGTCATGGCAATGCAGCTCTTGCCCTCTTTCAAGCCTTGGGCAACTTCGATCAAATGAACGCTAGGCCCACTAAAGCCTGGGGCAAGCAAAAAGTGAGACAACATGCACAAGCAAAGAGCATGTCGCCGAAAGCCCTGCCAATGATAGTCACTGCGGTCACCGACATCGAAAAATCGACGAATCAAACTAGGAATGTCCAGCATTCCGTCACAAATCAGTGACCAAGCGTCATGCATAGTGAGCCCACACATTCGTCCTAAGGCTTGGATGTGGCCGAAGCGAAGCTGGGGCAAGATTTCTTCGTTGCGCTCGGATTCCATGAAAGCTTGGAAGTCTTCGAAGATAGGACACATCTCTTGCCCGCCAAAACTAAAGACATGTGTTACCGGGTTCCAAAACCTTACCGCGGCATGAAGAAACGGAAGGTGCAACAGAGTGCGACTCAGCATGAATAGTGCATTTATGCCGAAGCCTCAGAAGTTCAACTTTTCCGAGCCATCTAAGGTAGCAATCCAAGTTGTGAGATTTTGGATGAGAAATGCTTCCATTTTGATGTAAAACTGAGATGGAATGAGAGAACCACGAAGTTGGAACTTTTATAGAGGATAAGGCACTGTTTGGAGGACAAGTGTCAAAAATCTAGAGGTCACCATGCCAACTAGTCGGCTGACCATTTTTTCTGGTCGGCCAGCCACCTTTTCTGGTCGGCCGACCACATAACTGGTCCACTGAGTAAAAAACTGGTCGGCCAACCACTTTTGGTGGTTGGCCATGGAGAAAAACTGGTTTTTGGCCTTTTCCTACTCTCTAGAAGAGAGCTCCTAGCCTTTCCATGTGTTGGGAGTGTTGAAGGTCCGAGTTTACCTCTGTTTCGGATGCGTTCCGTCGCCCCGTTAGTCCGGAATGCATTTGCTTATCGAGTTGTTAAGTTTTGCTTATCGAGTTGTTAAGTTTTGTTTATCGAGTTGTTAGGTTTCATCGAGTTGTCAAGTTTCATTCATCGAATTGTTACTCTTTGTTTATCCACATTGTCGAAATTTGCTTATCGAGTTGTAAACTTGCTGAGGTTTTGTTGTTTCTTAGTAAGTTAAGCTATTTTAGTTCACTATGTTGGCTCATTACCTGACTTGGCAATGTACAATGCTCGATTTCCATTCAATCTCATTTTTGTGCAAAATGATGCGATGCAATGCTAAAAATGCAAAATACAACACTTTTTGAACAAAAAGCTGTTTCATTCCATCATAACTTCTTTTGTTACAACATTTTTACAACAGGGTACAAGTTTTAAAGAAAATAAAACTGCCTAAAGCTGATGTGCTACAACTACTAGTAAAAAAGTAAAACAAAAAGAAAATAAAGCAAGAACATCTGCATTAGTGCAGTCGGGCTCAAGATCGGAAGGCTCTCTTCATCCTCTTTGGTTGAGCAACCTCTGCACCACCTCCACTTGCACCACCATCCAAATCGGAGCTGCCATCCTCGGAACCCTCCCTGGCATCACCTCCACTCTCAGAACCGGAGCCAGAGTCCTCCTCTCTGCCTGCGGATGTCTCCGACTGAGGATGCGCGGACTCCTCCTCCTCGCTGGACTCCTCATCATCTCTGATAGGTGCTCTACGCCTGCCTCGGCTGCAAGTCGAGTCCCCTCTCCCAGCTCCTCGAGAAGGCCTGGATGGCCCAGCCTGTAGCGATGGCATCTAAAAAAAAAAAGAGAAGAAGAGAAGGCAGTTTGAATACATCAGTCAAAGTATGTATATCAGATGCAGATGCGGGAATGTTGCGTAGAGTGTGTGCTTGTAGATGTAGTATGTGAATGTGGTATGTCAGATATGCTCTACACATGCAGTCAACCAATGTAATGGAATGTTCAATTTCAGTATGACATCAGAAGTATGATAAATGTAAGGAAATTGAAAAGTACCGAGACGCCAGCGATGAACAGCTAGGAATGGCAACGGGCCGGGGGATCACACTCCCCGTCCCCGATCCCCGATGGTAGAAATGTCCCCGTCCCCGGCCCCGATCCCCGACGGGGAGCCTATCACCGCCCGCACCCCCACCCCCTAACAGGGATCGGGTTTCCCCGACCCCGAAAATTCCCCGTCCAAAAAAAAAAAAAAACCAGCAATACAGACGTCAGTGTACAACTTACAAATCAAATACAACATCAAATACAAAAAAAAAGAAATCATCAACAGATCAACATAGCAGATCGGAGGCAGATCCACCGTCGTAGACCCCAGATCAACTTACAGATCTGTGTATAACTTACAGATCAACACAGATCGAAGGCAACGAAGCAGGATCGAGGCTAAGTTGCCTCCGATCCATCGCCGTACTATGGCGATGATGGCGGATTCACTGCTCACGAGGTCACGGATGGGCGAAGTGGACTACGAGAAGGAGGAGAAGAGGCGATGAAGGACGATGGTGAAGGCAAGGAGAGGAGGAGGCGACGGAGGCTTGGACCTTCGCTTCTTTCTCATCTCTCAGATCAGTCACACAGAAAGTAGAGGGAGGAGAAGAACGAGACAGAGAGAGAGTGTGAGAGTGAGAGAGAGTTGTTGAGATAAATATAATAAACAAGCCAGTGCCACTAAGTTCTAAACAACCAACCCAGCAATGGAGTACCCACACAAGTCACAGCACAGTGCAGAAGTTGGATCGTTCTCATATGGGAGAGAGTTAGAGAGAGAGTCTGGGAAAAAAGGTTATGGGTAAAAAACACGTAACATATAATCAAATATATAACAACCAATATCTACCTATCCATCTGATGTGATAGATATAGATATCCTAAATGGTTATCCAAATAAGTTTTGAATTCAAATTCAAACTTACAAGGATAAGGTTCAAAAAGTTCAAAGAATCGTGCCACATGGGCGTCCAATTTCTAACAGTTAAGAAGTACATTAAGTCACTGACGCCTAAGTTGGAACCGGAGAAGCAAGAATTGTTTAAGAAGAATATTGAGGGAGCAACCAAGTATCTTCTCTCCAAGCTCACTGACCTATAATTGTATGTTTATTTACGCTTTGATCTAATAGCTAGATTTGTGATTTTATTCAATCAATTCACATGGTTAACTCAGGCCTTGTCTGCAAAATGTTCTATTATGAAAATTGAAAACGAAAACTTGTTTAGTACATTATTTTTGTTTTAAAAAAATTATTGATTCCAAAATTTTCAAAATTCTTGGAAACAAAAAAAAAAAGTGTTTTGTAACAGGTTTTCACTCTCTCCTCTCTTCTGCACCGCCCCTTCAGCCACCAACGACCGCTGGTCATTGCAGGTGACCCTCCGGCCACTCTCCACCACCTTCGGTAACTCATCAAACATGTTTATTTGTTACTTATTTTTATTTGTTTTCAAAATATTTTTGTACACCAAACAAGTTTCTTGTTTTTTACAAAAGAAAACCTTATTCCTGTTACAAAAAACAAGAAATTGACACCGTTATCCAACAACTAAATTTGTGACTTTCTTGCATGAATTCACATGGTTAACTTAAATTCAATAATATCTATGGTAATTGATATACTGTTTTTTTGCTGCAGTTTTGTGGGGGAGAGCATGCGCGATGATAGCACTTTGGTGTTTGCATATTATAAAGAAGGAGCCACTGATCCGACTTTTCTGTACCTTGCCTATGGATTGAAGGAGGTTAAGTGCTAAGGGATGGAGTTTGGATTCAATTTATTCAGCTCCCTAAAGTTAACGATAGTTTTTTTTGTTTGTCTTTCGTCTAATGGGGGAGTATAAATTAATTTATGAGTCATGGGATTATTAGTTTTTTTTTTTTTTTTTTTTTTACATAGTTATGTATTGACCTGGATATGTACACTTTGTGTGGGTTGAAGAATAAATTATAAATATATAGTGATTTTTTCCAATAATTCATCTGTTAACATTGCCTAGGTTTTTTGTTTATGCAATTCCTAAAGTCGAGGTGGAACTCTTAACTTCTCATTTCTAAGGAAAAATTATATCATTGGGGTCATATAGTCATGTCTCCAATCAATCACAAATTATTATGTTCTTTACTGTTTATCAATCACTCAATATAAAATTATAAATTTTACTTTCTTCACTAATCACAATATATCTAAGGTACCACATAACCGTGCCGAGGACCACCAAATAACTTAAGGATGAAAGTAGTTGGATAAGTAGTGAGTGCCATGTCAGCATTTAAATCTAAGTGCCAACATATTTCAGCCCTCAGTTGTGATTCTAAGCTGTCATCTCCCTCCATTTTTTTTCCTTTGCCCTCAAACTCAATCTTGAGAAAAAAAATATTTTGCATAATGCTAGTGGAATAAAGTACTCTAAACCCTATTAAGCTTTTTGCATTTTATTTATTTATTTATTTTTCTAGAAAAGAACATCACAAGATAGTCTCTCTCTTGAAGCAATCTTTAAAAAACAAAAAAATTGAAAGAAATTGAGTGTTGAAAATTTCGTTCTGATTTCGGAAGATCTGAATGAAAGTTGGAGAAAGAGAGAGAAATGGGAAGGGATTTTTTGATCTTGTGATGAGTATACTAATGGGGCCGTTTGCTGCGGAGTAGTTTATAATATATATATTTTTTTTGGAAAATTTATGTTTGATTGTTTAATAAACAATATAACTTTTATTTATTGCTTCTATTTATTATTTATAAAGCAAAAATATCTTAAATAATTGATTATTAAAAGAGAATTACATTTCAATTGAATAGTAAAAAAATAGTCTTATTTCATGAGGCTCAAGACTTACAGTACAAAAAATTTCACATGTAATGCAATTATTTCAAGATTATCTTACTAAAATACTATTTTCCCTTATTAAAAAGCAAGAATAGCTTTTACTTTCGTTTTTATAGATTAACTTTTAGCTTGTTTAGACCATCTCCAAAGGGAAGTAACATATTTCAGTAGCAACTGTGCACTTTGCTACCTAACATCTAAATTTGCCACTTCTGAAATTTTTTAAAGGGAGGTAGTAAAATTTTATTATTTTATCATTGTTGTTCCAGAAAGCTTTTTTACCATTGAATAGAAGCTGTTACTAGCAACACCAAACAGGCCAGTATCTGAAACTGTAAATGCCCATAAATCACTCTTCCATTTGTAAATATTAAAACATTGCCTTAAAAAATACCATTTTGAATTTATAATCACCATAAATAATCGTACATGCTTGTATTAAGAACATCAACAATGATTCATATTACTAAAAAAAGGACCACTAATAGCACTAATGAATTGGGAATGCCAAAAAAAAAAAAAAAACCAAGGCTCACTGCCACATCATTAATGGTGCTATTAGAGCACCACTTTTAGCGCTCTCAACCATTTTTCTAAGAACATTATTTCTACTCATTAAATCAATCAACAGAACACAATTAATTTAATGAGATACATTGATCATCACTTATCCATTACTAGAACAATGTGTTCATCCTACTATAACATGCTAGACATTTTCCACACACACAAACAAAAACAAAAACAAAAAAAAAAAAGTTTTCCACTAAACAATTTTCAAAAAATGTATTCAACCAAAGCAAACAAAGCATAATATTAAAAAAACCTCCAAAAAAAAAATGCACATATACTGGCTGGAAGACAGTCCGGCATGACCGAAACAGGATGATATAGCTGGAACAAGCCAGAAATCAAGTGATGAACATAGGCGTTTCTAACAGATTCAATAACTATGCCCCTAATTACAGTGTGCTTACACAATTATCATAAAAACCACACAAAACCAGAAGGGTCATTGTCAGTCACTCAGTTTTCAAGTCTTATAATTGGAACTTTCAAAGCAAAAACAATTGCTACCTCACCTCCCCTGCTGAACTTGCATCATGACTTATACATTCCAACTTTTCTCAAGTAATTTATCACTTTAAGCTTTGGTTTCCTTCTATGCCTGAACTCGCACACGACCTTCTCAGATGTGTGGCCTATGCATAGTAATTTAGGCTTGCTTTCTTCTTAGCCTGAACTTGGATGATACCTTCATTGAAGTCCTCATGGTTCACCTGCATAAAGGTCAATCCATTGCTTTTATTAGCTGTTGCTCCTAACAAAAAAAAATTCCACATATGTAAATGCACAAATTACTCTCTTTTCTTGTTCTTTTTTTTTTTTTTTTTTTGGGGGGGGGCGGGTGTGTGTGTTACTGCTTTTCAGCTTCACCTCCCCAAAATAGGGGAAAAATAATTAGTGTTTATCTTTGTACTTGTAACACATTTAGCCTCTAACATAAATTTCATGCTGTTACAACCTTTTTATGAGTATATCAGTGGATTGTCATCCGCAGTTAGGTATTAGCTTCCTCTAAACACATTCAATTTTCCAATAAACTTGAATGGATTTAAGGCATCCACTAAGAGGATTATAGAATCGGCAAGAGCATTAAGCATCAGTGTCCGACACAGACATGACAACTTTTTAGAAGTGTCTGTACTTAGATAATGATTATGATCAAGCAGAGAACATGCATTAGATCACTTGTAGCAGCACTGTCATTGGTTTCCTGTCCTACTTGTCATCAAAGCATCCTTTAAATTCTCACATACCCCCCCCAAAAAAAAACACACACACACACACAGACCTCAGTGGCATCACGTCGAAGAGCAAGCATGCCTGCCTCCACACAAACAGCTTTCAGTTGTGCTCCATTGAAATCATCAGTAGATCGAGCTAGCTCTTCAAAGTTGACATCTGGGTGAACATTCATCTTTCGGGAGTGGATCTACAATACCAATGCAAATGATTCAGCTAGAATTCCCCATGGTAAAAAAATGAGAACATAATGTTTAAAGTTCAGAAAGGAAGGATTTTGAAAGCAAGCAAGCAAAACCTGCAAAATTCTAGCTCTTGCTTCTTCAGTGGGATGTGGAAACTCAATTTTACGATCCAATCGACCAGAACGCATGAGCGCAGGATCTAAAATATCAGCTCTATTGGTTGCTGCTATCACCTGCAGTGTACAAAAAACAAAACAGAAACAAAAAATTAAACTATTGGAACTAAAGACCCAAAGGATGACAAAAAGTAGAGGTAGTCCCACTAGTCGTGCTAGTGGGTTCCATATGGGTAGAAGTGATGGCCGAGAACCATGTCCCAAGTATCTAGCCCGTACAAGAAGTTCTAAAGAAACAATCTTTGTAGCAGCATGGTATAAACGTCAAGACCCAACAGTTGCCTCGAAATGACCACTACACTGAAACTATAATCAGTTGAAGGCAAGAGACAAACCTTTATCCGGTCATCGCTACTAAAGCCATCAAGCTGATTGAGCAACTCTAACATTGTCCGTTGAACTTCCCTATCCCCACTAACTTCACTGCATTAAAAGAGGGGGGGAAAAATTTAGTGAGACTGTAAATGAAATAAACTCAATTTCTAGTCAACAGAAAAGCATAATACAGAGATTAAAAAAAAATAGCAAACACAAACTGAAATCAAGTAAAGCTGCAAATGACACAAACATGGTATACCTGTCAAACCGCTTTGTGCCAATAGCATCGATTTCATCTATGAAGATGATGCAAGGAGATTTCTCTTTAGCAAGTTGAAAAGCATCACGGACAAGTTTCGCTCCATCCCCAATGAACATCTACATGGATAAAAACCTTAGTTACTAAATTAATAGTAGTGACCTTGACTACTTCACTAGAGCAAAACAAATTGATGACCGCTTAAGTGCATTACAGATTAGTACATATACAATATAATTATTGCATAGTAACGGAAAATTTCTCGAGGACTAGCTAGCTTAATTTAAACTTCAAATGATAAAGTTATGCATCGAACTTTAACAATCAAGATAGCACGTAAAAGGTAAGAAGCATTAAATATTAAAACCGAACGTATATTTCTCAAGAATGCTTGACTACTCATTCACTTTAACAGAGGCCCATGAAAGAACAATATTTAATTCATTAACTTTTGAAGAAAAAGAAGGCAACAGCATAATATAACTAATCAAACCTAACAAAGGAACAATCTCCAGGTTCACGACTGACTGAGAAATTCAATCACGATTCACGACTACTAATTTAAAATAAAAAATAAAAGTTCTGACTTCCTCCGGAAAAAAACTGTTGCACCTTCATCAAGTGGAAATATATTTTAAGGTCAGATAAGTTTGTTACCCCAATCAGAAAAAGCTAACCAGAAGAGGAAATTTCTGCCACACTAGCTATAAATAAATAAATAATAATATTCCTTTCTTGGTGTATCAAAAAGAAACAACTACTATTATCCCTTCAATATATTAATGGCTGGTGTAAATGCATCAAAAGCAATTTTGATTCTAAAAAAAGCCACAAATATCACAAGGTGTAGGTGGTTTCTTTATGATAAAAACCATGTCAAAATTACCAGGTCAAAAAAGTAAGAAACACCATATAGCAGACAAGAATGAAGTTAACAAAGAATATATACCTGGACAAGTTGGGGACCTGCTAGCTTCAAGAAAGTAGCATTAGTTTGGGCTGCACATGCACGAGCCATTAGTGTTTTCCCAGTGCCCGGAGGTCCATATAAAAGCACTCCTTTGGGTGGGCGAATCCCTAATTTCTGAAACCGTTCTTGGTGAGTCATGGGCAAAACAATAGCCTCAACTAGTTCTTGGATCTGTTGCAATTGTAAGGAAGTCCAAGTGAGAAGCCATATATATTTATATATGTAACTATCTAACAATACTATCAGCCAATTAGATAAGTGTGTAAATATTTTTGAGCTAAGAAACTTGCCTGTTTTTCAAGCCCTCCAATATCATTGTAGTCTTCAGTCGGTTTTTCA
The DNA here is from genome assembly GCA_030407325.1 of Camellia japonica. NCBI lineage: Eukaryota > Viridiplantae > Streptophyta > Magnoliopsida > Ericales > Theaceae > Camellia > Camellia japonica. The sequence goes on along the minus strand of JAPPVO010000019.1, from coordinate 78,256,501 downwards.
TCGACCTCCATAGCCTTAACTCGAGAATCATACTCAGATGGCAAGGTATCCAAGATCAAGTAACTATCTTTGTTCACCCCAACCAAATCCCCAGGCTTTAGCTTATCGGGATCAACAAGACCAACCACAGGCAGGAAGATAGTCTGCAGTTAAGACTTATTAGATGGCGCTTCAAATAGGATTCAGGGTTTCCAGATAAAAGAAAACAAGCACATCAACAAGCTTAAACAGAACACACATGTCAAATGATAATCAAAAGCCATCAATATTTAACATTATGGTTAACATCCACAATCAAATTACTAACATTCCAATTAACATCAAAAGAAGAAAAAATAAATCACTTGGAACTATTTTTATAAATTACACTTGATAATCAGTGTTAAAAAATGTGATACTTTTTGTTGATTCGTTTATTAGGAAGGCACAGAGGAGCAGCAACCCGTGCACACTATTTTTTTGGTGGGCATACATGCACACTAGAAGTATATAAATCTTTATACAACTCGATATCCACAACTGAATCAAGTGAATGGACAATCCTCAAGATCCAATCAATAAAACAATAATGGGTTCAATGCACTTTGTCCCTGCTTAATCAAGTTATCTATCAATAGAATCCTCGCATGACCTACCTCCCATACAAAGAATGTTATATTAAAAAGAATGTTATGTTGGAAGGAACTCTAGCCCCCAACTTCCATTCTAAGGGAAAGAACTATTTGAAGGACTCAACCACGCTGATAAGAAAATTTAGCCTCAGACCTTCTGAACCCAAAAGCTGACCACATATCTGTATCCTCCCCTCCTTCAAAATAACTTGGCTTGTACAATTAGCTCAATCTTCCATTCATGCAAAGACTTTAAATCTAATGTCCCACACCACCCTATTGCTCTCATAACTCAAATAATCTACGAGAGAAGTGTCTCAGAACTTGCCAAAAAATTAACTCTAAACATCTATGATAATGAAATCCAAAGATGCACAATAAACATGCTGGTTCACCTGGCGTGTGGATGTCTTCAATACAACACATTTACCCTTCCTTTGGGAGTCAAGATCAATATTCGCACCATCTTCCTCAGCATCGTCCTCAGGGTTCATTTCCAAAATCTAAAAGAAAACAAAGATTCAATGTGAGTGCCCAACAGTGGTTAGAGTGCTAAAACTAAAATAGCCACGCACACACAACTTAGCACATACACCATAAAAGCTACCACCTTCAAATTAGTTACAGAACATTTATCAATCATCCGTCAAACTGAGTGTAGGACAAACATATCATCACAAACTATATTTTACATGTTATAGACAAATAATATTATACAATTCTTAAGAACTAAAGTAGATAGCACAATTAGATATTAAAAACACGAAAAATGTTTGGTAGCTCGAATTTGTGTGGCCCAAATGGCTCGAATGTATCAAAACGACATTCAAGCCATTCGGGCCATGAAAATTCCCAAGCATTGTTGTAAAAACACACACAAACACACACTAAGCTGACAGGTGAATCAAAAAGACCACACCTCTGGCTTGGACCCTAGCCTATTCATTATTATAAAAATATATATATATAGAACTCCCAACAAAATCAAAACATTTGATTTGGCTTAAATCCTAAGTCACACAAGAGTTATAGCTCCTAAATATTTATTTTTTTATTTATTTAAAAAACATCATTTAATCCACAAGGCAACCAGCCACTTAAAGAGAAACTATGCTTTCTGGGTTCAAACTCACTGCAGACACTGTATCCAATATAGAAGCTACAAATTGAAAAGGAAACCATAGATCTCACTCAGAAATATGAATGAAATAAGTCCAATCTAGAGTTTCCTTGTCAAACATTCAGAAGTAAAATTGACAACATACTTGGGGAAAACAAACATTTGATTAGATGCTTACTAAAAAAATTTAAGGGTGGGGGGGAGGAAATGCAAAAGCAAAAGCAAAAATACTAACAAAAATTAATCAACATAAAAATTTCTCCTTTTTTAATTCCTAATAGAGTCTAGCGAACCAAGAACAAAAATCAATATCTTGAATCTCGGATATTATCACAAACAGAAATAAATTCAGTCCATGCGAAACGTCTATAGTTTGCAACGAAGCTTCAATATTTAACATACTTTTTTCCCTTTGCTTTTCTTCAAATTTACAACCTTTTCTACGCGACCAAACAGAGAATCTATATTACCTCCACAATGTTCCCAACCAAATAAGGAAGTTGCTTGTTGAGTTTGATCTTCTCCTGATTCTCCTTTATCTTTTCCTTGAACGACTCCAGTTCGAGATTCGTCCTCTGCAACTCTTCCTACAGTCCACAATAAATTTACACCAAAATGTGAATTTGTGAGGGATAAACAATCGAAATCGATGAATTAGGGTTCTATAGAGATCTAACCTTGAGGATTCGAATTTCGTTGTCGAGAAGCCTCGAAGCCCTAAGTACGTCATCGGTCGACATTGAAGCGAGTTGGTCTTCTTCGAAGCTACTGTCTTCCACCATCGCAGACGCCATTAGAGGTGCTGGGTTTTAGAGAGAGAAGGAAAAAAGTTTTAGAGAGAGAAAGGTATGAGGGAGATCGACTGATGGGAGAGAATGGCGATTCCTTCTTGTTGCTCAAGAAGACCGACATGAAGCAAATACAAAGCAATCATATACGGGCCCTATGAAATGTGGGCTTGGATATTTGAAAATGGCCCATTTCGAGTTTGGGCCCAATATAACATTCCGAACTTTTTTTTTTTTCATATTACTATCTAAAAAAAAATAGGTTTACTTAATAAAATACGAATTGTCCGGGTGGTTTGGAAAATTACAAGTATCTCTTTGTCAAAATTTTTTATTTAATAGAATTAATTGAAAATGTGAAATTTCTAACTATTCACCCATAAAATAACAAAATTATCTGAATTATTAATTAAAATAAAATTTTAACATTATTAAAAACTGTTAATTAACTTGATGATTTATTAATAAAATGACCTATTTGTTATGAAATTAGAAACCTTAGGGTCATATTATAATTTCTAAAACCACAGGAGGTAATTTGTAATTTAAATAAACTTCATGGGATGTGTTTATAATTTACCCCAAAAAAATTCATATTTGTAAATTGGATAAAATTTAAATGCGGCATTATATATATATATATATATATTATTAAAAGTAACGTTTTTAATGCTAAATTGTCTTCTTTATTTGATTATATAATACATTGCACATAATAACTAGCTTTTTACCCAAATTTTATTTGAAGATATCTTTCTTTTTTCCCCCTAAATTAGCTAAAAAAATTGATAGCCAATGAGTAATTAGTGATATAATTATATTTATATATTATTAAAAGTAGTGTTTTTTTCATAATTTAGTAAAACATTATAAGGGCTTATTTTTTTCTAAGAGAATCACGTCAGCAAATATTTTTTTAATTACATATAAGTTCTACACAAATCCAAACCTAATTTAAATTATACTAACCTTACCTATTTTATATGGACTCTATTTGACAAATATTTTTTTTTTATATATTTTTCATGGTAAATTGAGATAATCTACAAACTCAATACCAATTTTGTGTTTCACGTTTTTCTACTTAATTCTTTCAAGGGTATTAGAATTTTTTTAAATGCTAAATTGTTTTTTTTTTCTTATTTTTTCGTGCATTATTCTATACCCAATACCAATTTTATATTATGGATTTGTCATTTCAATTTTGCAGTGATTCTATATAGGAGTATGAAATTATACTTCATTTTTTACATTATTTTATATAATCATAACTCACAAGAAGAAAAACCTGCACAACAATAATACTCTAGAGGAACCTCTAAAATTTGGATTTACTATTTGAGTTAGTTTTTCAATTGTTGAACAATAACTTCTTTTATATTTTGACACCATATTGCAAATGATTAATTACTTCATACACTGAGATGAATATATCGTTTGGATGTTTTCATTATTTTTTCTTTTTGTGTTTAGATATTGTTATGTGATTCTTGCTTGATTAGTCATTGTTAAATTTCTTTTATATAGTTTATATTTTAATTTAATTAAGAGTGTTTATTTTATAATTTTATAATTATATATATATATCATATAAAATTATTATATGATAATCCAACTACTACATATTTATATTTAAATTTTTTAATAAATTTTATATAATTTCTATTTCTACATATTTTTATTTTTTAAATGAATATAAAAGAAAATTACACCGTTAGAATTACTTTTAATTTTATATTATTAATATTATGTTACACGGATCAACTACTAGTGATAACATTATTTTGCAGTTATTTGTATTTTGACACTTTGATATAACTCAAGGTGGTTAAGATAAACTTTGAAAATTATATATGCTATTTTCTCCTGTACATAAGCAGATTCAGCTTGTTCGGTTCTGATTTTTAAAAAAATTTATTTTTTTATTTTTCGTATTTTAATGTTTTCAATAAAAAATTTTTAATATTTTAAGTAATTTTTTTAAATTTTTAGACACACTTAACATAAATACACTTAAAAAGTATAACACTTATAAAAAAATCTTTAAAAAATACACTAAATACTAAAAAAATATGAAAATTCAATACATTTTTCATATTTTTGTGTATTTATTAATTTTTTAAAATATTTTTTCACAAATATTTTACTATTTAGATATATCTAAGTAAGATGCATCTAAAAAAAAAAAAAATTTACTTAAAATTTTAAAAATATTCACTAAAAACAAAAAACACAAATTTCAAAAATAGAAATCAAACACACTGAATAGTTTTTTTTTTAAAAAAGAAAAGAAAATGAAAAAAAATTTATTGGGGGATGCACTAATAAATCTCAAATTAATAACTTATGCACTGTTTAGTCCTAAAAGTTTTCTTATAGACTGAAAGGTCTCATTACAATGTTAATAACATCAGATACAATGTTAATAACATCAGAGTCATGTTACAAACATTAGATTTCAAACATCTAATGTTCATTAAATTTCAATAATGTTTGAAAATATAAGATGAAAAAAATCTAATGTTCATCAGATTTCAATAAATTTTGAAATTATAGAATGAAACATCAGATCATTTACATCATTTACATCATGCTGATGTAAAAATGAGACTAAATGGAGCATAAGAAAACTTTTAGAACTAAATGGTTCAACGTTTCAAAAACTAAGACTAATGGGTAAATTTTTCTTTTTTGTTTTCGTCTTTTTAGTCGGATTAAAAAAATGAGAAGAAAACGACTATAAATTTGTAAAGGAAAAAATAAAAAATAAATATAAAAAAAAAAAAAAAAATTACTTATAAGTCCCATATTGAAAAATATTACTCTATCTAGTCCTGAGTGTTTTTTTATAAATCACTTAGTCATTTTTTTAAATCACAACATCATCATCAAAACAACATCAAACATCACCATCAAAACAACATCAATATCCCCTTCCCCTGCATCTGCATAGATACATACACAAACACACACTCACCGATGGAACAAAGATAAAAAATTTCTCGCAGAGACCCATCAGTTTTAGTCACCGGAAAATTGATCTTCACTCGACGAAAAATTAGTACGATTTCATATTTTATTTTTTTTCATTTGATTGTACACATGTATGTACATAGAACAAGTATGATGTGTATATATATATATAGATATTAATCTCTAAAACTGTATGAATATCCCCTTCAATGTCCTGAATCTGCTTCACAGACCATTAATATCCCCTTCCCCTGCATCTGCGCCAACGACACCGGAATCCCCAAAGATCCGCCGCTATACACGGTGGTTTCCGGCGACAACCTGGACCACATCGCGACAGAGGCGCGGCTCGGATCGGAGGAGAATTGAGAGACGAAAGAACATCGCAACCAACTTTTAAAACCGAAAAACGAGACTCCAAATCCGAAATTTCAGATCGCTGTTCGTCACTCTCTCTCTCTCTCTCCCCCTCCCTCCTAGGGCACCCAATTCACACACATTGGTTCCTTTCCTCTCAGATTCTTCGTTCGTCATGTTTTTTGATGTTATGATAATGTTTGATCAAAAAATTGTTATGATGATGTTTGATCAAAAAAATTTATTATGATGATGATGTTTGATCAGAAAAAATTATTTAATCGTTATTTTGATGTTTGATGTTATTTTAATCGTTATTTTGATGTTTAATCGTTACTTAAAAATTTGTTTAATCGTTATTTTGATGTTGTTTTGATGATGATGTTGTGATGTTGTTTTGATGATGATGTTTGATATTGTTTCGATGATGTTACTCATAAATCTGATGTTTGATGTTTGATGAATAATCCTAATGTTTAATGGTTGACAATCTGTATTTAATGTTTGATGAATAATCCTAATGTTTAATTGTTGATATTTGATGAATAATCCTAATGTTTAATGGTTGAGAATCTGTATTTGATGTTTGATGAATAATCCTAATGTTTAATGGTTGAGAATTTGTGTTTGATGTTTAATGAATAATCCTGATGTTTAATGAATAATCCTAATGTTTAATGGTTGATGTTTGATGAATAATCCTGACGTTGTTAATGTTTGATGTTGGATGAATAATGTTTGATGTTTGAAAATAAGAAAAATCATAAAAAGGCCTATAGTAAGCTTCTTGGGAAATAGGACCTATTAGTCCAACAAAAAACTTTCGGGACTAAATGGGTTAACATTCCCAAATTTGAAATTTACTGATGCTTTCCCAAAAAAAAAAAAAAAAAAAAACCTTATGCTGTTTAGTTAACTATTAAAAATGAATATAAATAAGTAATATATCCCTTTCTATTTTCTTTTCCATCAATAAATCTAAAATCCAAACATACGTAAAGTTTTATGCCAATCCTGTTCTATATAACCAGTATTGTTTTTCAATCCTATAGAGTATATGCAATCAATCTTCTCACAACTAAGTCAATCATTTAAACAAGGAAAAATAAGCAGTGTGAGAAATTAAAAATTGAAATATTATTACAACTTGTATCTCTGAAATTTGTATTAAAAATATTAAAAAAAAAGACCCAATTTAGCTCCGAATACGGGTGTGAGAGCGAGATAGACCTAATCTTTATAACACTCATATAAAATACTTTAAAAAATACACTATATTGGGTACAAATCTAACCTTTGCATACACTTGTACAAAATGTTTAAAAAAAATATGCCAATTTTTTATTCTCATAATGGCTGAGGATAAAAACAAAATACGCCCAATTTAGTCCCAGCTGGATAGGGTTTGTAAGGAACAAACTGGGTACAAATCTAACCTTTGCATACACTCGTACCAAATGCATTATCGTGAATCAAACTTGCCATGCCAGCCATCTGAAGAGAAACCAAGACTTAGTCAAGTAGCTGAAGCTTCCAACAATAGACAAAAACACATGGACACGTAAACACACAAATTTTTAAAAAATACACAACACGTCTAGAACATGTGCAAAACATATAATTGTATATGTTTATTATACGTAAAATTTGAATATTATATATTTATTTTTTTAAAATTCATCAACATTGGGTATACTATTCCAATGAAGAGAAAAAATTAAAAAATGGAACATCATCCAGTGATGTCTTTGCATGTCCCCAATGTGTCCGATTAAAATATGTGTGTGTGTGTGTGTGTGTGTGTGTGTTTGTGTGTGTGAGTTCCTCCAATGTGTCTGAAGCAGACACCAGTACATGACCTCTGGAGAGGTATCCATGCTTCATAGACAAGAGGCTACACTGAACTTTACCATCACTAGCTCAGAAGCTTAAAGCTTCCAATAAATCCGCAGCCTATGTAAAATGCCAGCAACCGCACCCCAAAACAGTATCTCTGCAAAGACTACATAAAGGAGAATGCCCACTCTTCTTGAATGCCAAACTCCTATGAAAATGTGCTTCTGGATCCAGTATATCTGACATGGATTGGTTCACACAGTTTAGATAACAATAAAACAATACAAGTTTTACAAAGTTTTGGACAAACAGTAAGTATAGGATGTTGATTCATAGTATGCCACGTAGCTCAGGAGTGTTGGATCACCCATGAATCCCAAAAGTTTAAACTGTTAGGAAAGTGCTCAATAATGCAAAATAAGCTCTTCAATAGCCTCCCTCGTGTGCAAACCTATCTTGCACGTGGAGATACAAACATGTAAAGCAACATAATGAAAATGGGGAAACAAATGTAAATAGGGGGACTTGAAGGCAAGGTCTCCCAAAACCTGAGCTCTAATACCATGTTAACGGAGATTAACATCACAAGGAAGAGAGAAATCCTCATGGTTACCCAAAACATTTATTAACTATATTAAAATTACATGACTCATAAACCCTAATAAAAGAGAAGCAAGAGACTAAACTACACCCCAAGAATAAATAAAATACAAAAATACATTTCCTAAAAAGGAGATCTAACTATTCTTATGTAGCACAGTTGTCAGGATAAATGTAGTTCTATTCTAGTGAGTGAACATGATACATTTTTACAACAAACAAGTAGATTAAGAACACTCCTAAAACAAGATGACCTTAGACCTGGAATGTGGGGCATGCTAATAGTATGGTTTAGCTTCATTACGATTAGCATCATATGACGGTAAAATTTGGTAATTAAAACAGCTAAATAAGTCACTCTTCCATACAGTTTTGTTTCTTATTAACAAGAAAGGAAAAAAAATTCCAAAAATGTTAGTTACCACTACTGTTTGTCTATAAAATCCAAAGAGAAGATAGGTCAAGAACTAGAAAGATCAGCCAAACCAACTTGAAATTCAAGGAGCAGCTACGGAAATTGGAAACTGGAAACTGGGCCAGCCAAGCATATACTTTTCTAAAATTATCCACTATGTTTTCTTGCATCTGCTGCACATTTAATTATTCACCGATGAGAAAATACATTCATAATTGATTTCTGACCCAATAATAGCTACCTGCTTATATGCAGGCCATCCCAAGAGGACTCAAAAACTCTGTAGAAACTCCTAAGGCTCTAAAGTCGTAGAGAATTGACTGATAAACACATGAACATACAAGCACATATATGCAACATATAGGTTTCATCAAAATGGCAGAGAGAGAGAGAGAGAGAGTATGTAATTTTTACTTGGCAAAATGCACCTGGTTTAGATAAACTAGATTAAGGGGATCACCACCCATGAATCCCTCCTTTATAGCGGAGAGGAACTGCAATTTTACTCTGTGGCCCTTGATTGCACTTCTTAAACAAAGGACATAAAAATAAGGCAGCTAGAAATTGAACAAATTAGATGACTTGAAAACATACCAGTGTATTATGGGGATCACCATAATACCACCCATTAATGAATGCTGCAAAGATGCCTTCAGCTGCCATAACATAGACAAGCATAGCATTCATGCCAATCCATTCCAATGGCAGAAACAGATACTTCAAATTCCAAATATCAACCTGGCATAGAAGAGTATCAACTTCAGATCAAATTAAGTCTGATAAAGCAGAAATCTAAGGTCCTTGTCATTTGAGTAGCTAAAGAATTAGTGTAAAATGCACATCAATGTTCATTGTCCATAAACAAATTTGCATCAAATTGGTGGAACCAGCAATAAATGATCCCATCTACACGCACTATGACCCACAATCACTTTCTGTTTCTTTTTCTATTTTGCAGGAATTTGAGAATTAAGGTGAACAGAAGACCCTAAATCAAAAGCAAAAGACAAAGGTTAAGAGAATGTGTTAATGGGCTAGAGCTTTAGCGAGAGTCTTGTTATATTCTTGAATACAAGTGAGTCACTTCACTTGAGATGATATGATTCAATTGGTAAATGCGAGGATTTCCCTAAAAATGTTGTTATTGCACAGGTGCCCCAGTTGTCTTAGAATGATTATTGTCTAATTTAATAATATGGATCACCAAACCTTGGGAAAACCTTCTATACCCAAATACAAGAAAATAACCATAAAATCAGCGAAACAATAAATTTTTATAAGAGTTTACCAGAGTATAGAAAGCTGAGAACACCAATGCTGCTGCTCCTGATGTTACACAGACATAGCTGAAAGTGTACAGCTGCTTATTCAAAGGAATCGCTGCACCAGGGAAGCAATGAGATATGGAAGGATGCAAAGAAGAGATATATTTTAGAATTGCCTCTATTTCATGCTCTCCAGTTCTCACCATTTGTGAAATGAAGAGTGATTCCCAAAACAAGGAGCGCAAGACCCATCACAATCCAATGTATTAGTCTAGATGAGTGACTCTGAAATTCATAGATTCAACAAATGAGTGACAGTCAATCAGATTTGTGCAGAACAGTCTTTACTTAAAATGAAAGACTGAACCTTCATATGGATAAGCACATGTCCATAATGCACTCCGATGATTGTAGAGAGGATAGCTGATATTGAACTGCAGTCAGTGGCGGAATCAGAAAATTAAATTAGAGGGAGCACTTATTAATTACAATATCAAAAAATTTTACAAAAATATTTCACGCAAGTTTTTACAATTGATTTCAAGAAATATCAAAAAAAAATGTTATTTATAACTAGTATATCATGGATAATATAAAAAATATGGATATAAGTCTTAAAATAAATTATAGGGAAAATTAAAAATACACTCCCTGAGGTTTGATTAAAATACAAATCACCCCTTGTGGTTTTGGAAATTACATTTCACCCCCTGAGGTTTCTAATTTTATAACAAATTGCCCCCTTTTATTAATGAATTATCAAGTCAATTAACAGTTTTTAATGATATTAAAAAATGTTTCAATTAATAATTTAGGTAATTTTATTATTGTATAAAAGAACAATTATGAATTTTATTTTTTTAGTTAATTCTGTTAAATAAAAATACTAACAAGGAGGTATTTGTAATTTTCCAAACCACATGAAATAATTTGTATTTTAAGCAAATCTCATGGGGTGTATTTGTAATTTACCGTAAATTATATAATAATAAATTATTTTTTTATACAAAATTTGATTAAAAATTCAATATAATGGTAATATCACGTCATCATTAGTATGTGATATCACCAACTAATAGTAAATAAACACATAGAGAGTGAACCTCACATCACATGTTAAATGTAACTAACAATTCAATAAATTTCATATCTTTATACTGAGATTACTTATACTTGCATGTCAATAATAATGACATCACTGTTGCATTCAAAAAATTTCGTAAAATTTTCATAGATAATATGGTTTATAGTACTCACTTCATTTTCAATTAAAACAACCATTATTGTTCTCATAATTTTTAAAATGTCATTAACATTTCACTCTAATAATATTTTTGTTTTTTTTATTTAAAATATTTTCTTTATATTTAGAAAAAAAAATTCTCAAAATCCAGGGGGGCACATGACCCCCCTGGTCCCTAAGTCCCTCCACCAGTGACTGCAGTTGCAAACAAATCCAAATATAAAGTTGTGGACTCATAGTCATGTTCTCAATGTTGACTATAACAAAACCAAACCAAATCCCAATCAAGTGGGATCAGCTACATTAATTTTTTTTTACCATTTTTCTTTATCAGTGGCTATATACTCAGTTAAATTAAATACTTTCATATAATTTTTTACTATTGAATCTATGTCAGTGTAGGTCTTTCTCTCTACATTTCCAATTGAAGTGATCATATCACTCTTCTTTACTGTTACATCTATAGATTTTCTTTGTACATGACCAAACCATCTTAGCATGTGTTTCTATTAAATTATCTTCAATTAGTCTTACTTTATCTTCAATTTTCTAACCACCTTTGGGTCTCATAACGGGTTCACTCATAATTGAGCAAAACCTGATCAAGGCACCTACCCAGTGAAAGCTATGAGATATTACATCTCGCTCAATACACAAGTGAAAAAGTAATTGTGAAGCAAAAACAAACCTTAGAATTCCTTCAGGTTCAAAAGGTGCCCAGCACCATGATGGAGCATCATTCAGAAAAGGCCCTTCATAAGGGGAATTCTTAGTGCAAGCCTGCATTACTTCAGGGAAGATGAGAATTTCACAAATGCATGCTAGTAAACTAGCGGTCTAAATACCAAATAATTCAATAAAAAGAAGAATAAGAGAAGAAAAATCATTCACTTTAGATCTCTTCCAAGCTGGATGTTCATACATGTGATTGATACCAAGCACTTCTCTGTCAATATAACCCACTGCATTGCAAGGAGGATCCAGTTTTCCTCTTACACCACAAGTTACCTGAAATTAACATTAATTGACCATTCAAGATATGTGAGTGAAATAGAATTCCTCTGTTTGACTTTGTTTAAAATTTCAGGTAAGGTGCATCCTTTGAACGTAATCACCATAGGGGATAATGCAACTGCTAAAATAAACCAACTGAAATAAAAATGCACCCATTTATCAAAATGATGCATACTGGGAAATGACCTCATTTTTTCTAGTAGACCAATTATATACATACTCGAGAAGACTCTCATTAATTTTCATAACAGAGAGGGTAATTCAGAACCTAAAATTAATAGATAATTAGTCAAGAGGTAACAACATATTAGGCATGCTTTTCATTCTGGTGTATGTTAAAAATTACAAAATTCAATTTTAGTGGCATCTTTATCATATAGTAATAGATTACAACAAGGCATGTAGCCAAAAGGAGAAATTCATAGAAGAGTGGTGTGAGATATTAGCAACCAGGGACCTACAGTCAAAATCTTCCCATAATCAGCACTATCCATATTGTGGACGGTGAAATGCCAATCTGGAACATAAATTCCATAAATTACAGCCAAGTAAACAATAAGAACACATGCTCCGACCAGCCTGCAAATTCAAAATCAGAGTTACATTTTTAAAAAAATTATCTCAAAAATATAATAGGTATCATCACAAACCAAGAGAAAACTTAAAGCATCTAACTTACCAATGCCAACAATATAACCTGAATATCGAGAACCTGGCACGTGATAGATCCTTGGCTTGAGCATCTTTGGTTAAGATTTCTAGTAATGCCACTACCAAATATGCCAGAGCAATTCTCTAAAAAGGGTAAAAAAAATTACTGCATAAAAATCCACTTACTAAAAAATAATATTTGTGATGAAACTCTACTACAGAAAATTGTGAACAAAACTACCTGCAGAATGCCACACCACCTTATCTTTTTCATGTCCACGCCATATGTTAATTTGTCGGGAGCGTGTGAATAACCTCCTTCATAACATAATGCAGCCAAGTTAGCATCCCAAGTAACACCGAAATACGTCCTTATAGGAAAATATCTTAATGTGAAATGTAATTTTATTGCTAAAATTCAGGTTGAAAACACAAGTTGAAAACTATGTTACACGGACTCGGGTATATATGTCTAAGGTCCGATTCATCTAATTCTCATGTCCAAAGATACGAAAACACTGTTAGATTTTCAATAGGAAGCAACAGAAGTAAGAATGGCTCCACATATTAAAAGTGTGTAGCCAACAACATCATCTTGGCCCGTAAAGGGAGTGCTTTTTAGCCACTATTCATCAAACAAGGCAAAGACAAACTCTTTTTCTTTTGGCTAGAAAGTTACCTAGCATTGTAGTGTTTATGTTGCATTTTGAACTAGGGAATCAACTTCGCTATCATTTATATTGTAGGAAATTAATGTATTGATATTATTGATAGATTGATATCAATATACATTTTTGTATATTTACAATGGAGAGAATGAACTCTCTTTTATAGAGAGAATGGGTACAATGGAGTAATCAAATTAATGGAGCACTAAACTAAATGGAGCACTAAACTAAATTAATAGAGCATTAACCTAAATGGAGCACTTGCTTGTGGAGCACCTGCTTGTGGAGTTGGTGGAGTTTGTGGTAGGTGAAGTTGGTGGAGTTGGTGGAGTTGGTACATTTACATTCAACAGCCCCCCTCAAACTCAAGGGGGTTAGGAACTAACCAACTTGAGTTTGGAGAGAGTAACAAAACAGGAAAAATAATCTGACAAATAAAATAAAAGTGGATAGGAGACACTGTATGGTCGTGTCAGACCGTTGTAGAAGACCGTATGGTTATGGCAGACCGATGTAGAAGACAGTTTATGGGGTCATGTCGGACCGTTGTAGAAGATAGTTTATGAGGTCATATCGGACCGATGTAGAAAACAGTTTACGGGGTCATGTCGGACCATTGTAGAAAACAGTTTACGGGGTCATGTCGGACCGTTGTAGAAAACAGTTTACGAGGTCATGTCGGACCGTATGTAGAAAACAGTTTACGGGGTCATGTCGGACCGTTGTAGAAGACACTATATGGCTGTGTCGAACCGTTGTAGCAGAGAACCGAAATCAAATGTCGGAACAGTTTACCGAGTCTTGTCGGACCCATATAAGAGCTAACCGGAATCAATGTCGGGACAGTTTTACCGAGTCTTGTCGGACCCATATAAGAGCTAACCGGAATCAATGTCGGGACAGTTTACAGAGTCTTGTCGGACCCATATAGAAGCTAACCGGAATCAAAGTCGGGACAGTTTACCGAATCTTGTCGGACCCTTAAAAGGCGTGCCCAATCTTATCAAAAGGCGTGCCATCAAAAGGCATGCCATCAAAAGATGTGCCCGACAGCCATCAAAAGGCGCGCCATCAAAAGACGTGCCCGACAGCCATCAAAAGTCGAGCCATCAAAAGGCGCGCCGATTTGTCGTCTGGCGCCGAGCGGCGCGCGATACGCGTGGCTGTTGTGGCTATTTAACGAAGACGGAGGCTGAGGCTTAGACAGAACAAAACACTTGCTGAAAACCTCTTCGTTTTTGCTGAGAGAGATACTCTGTAACACTTCTGAGAGATACTCTGTAACACGCTGTTGCCCAGAAAATGGCTTCATCTTCCCGTTCCGCTACTCAGAACATAGCCTCTTCTTCCCGGGGTCTGCTTACTCTCTTTCCCGACCTCAATGAGTGCACAAGAGAGATAACCGGGGCAGTTACCCTGGAACTGCAACCAAGCGCCCCTGGACCAAGCCCCCCTGGTTTTGCGCCGTTGAACTATCCGATGGTGTCCGTGGAGCAGATAATGGCTGCTCAGTCGGATATTGAGGCGAATTATTACACATTAAGGTCATGTGTTGAGACCATGACGGCGGTCAACAACCTGTCGCACCGGCTTCAGAGTAGAACTAATGAGGTGCAGCAGGTAAAAGCCCAACTTGCTCTGCTCCAGCGCATGTATACGGATGCCCGAGCAGAGATATGTGGACTGAAGGCTGAAAATAAGGAACTGAAGCGGAAGGCCACCGTGATGCTCAGATTTGGAGGGCCGCCATATGTGACGGTTGAGGAGCAACGGGAAGACAACTTGCTCGGTGGCGTGGGAAACACGGAGGCAACACCGGCAAGGGCCGCCCAAGACAAAGGCAAGAATAAGAGAACAGCTGAAGAGGCGAAAAAATAAGGCCGGTTGTTGTTGTGTGGGTTGTGGTTGATTTGTTTTTGTGAGGTTTTTTTTTTTTTTTTTTTTTTTTTTTTTGGTGTAAAAATGTGATTGGGGTTGATCCCCGAGATGAATAACATAAGGTGGTGGTGAAACTGTTTTGAAAAACAAACCAAAATCATTGCCTTTATCTTCAGAAAGCTTTTCAACTTTTTCTTGTTCTGCTTCTAGCTCAACTTGCAACACTTTGGACATGTCAGCAGCGGCCTGTTTGGCATTCTTGGCAATTAAGGCCGTGTAAGCCGCTGTCAGCAATTTGAACATTGCTCTTGGGAGTGCCACTCTGATTGCCTTCAGCTTCAATCTTGTAAACCACATCCATGCCCGATAGCACCTTTCCAAACACCACATGTCGGCCATCCAACCAGCAAGTTGTGACAGTTGTAATGAAGAACTGTGAGCCATTTGTGTCTGGGCCAACATTTGCCATTGAAAGAAGCCCTGGGCCAGTGTGCTTCAGCTTGAAATTCTCATCAGCAAACTTCTCTCCATAAATTGATTCTCCATCTCGTCCATCACCAAGTGTAAAATCACCTCCCTGGAGCATAAAGCTGGGAATAATTCTATGGAATTTGCTCCCCTTGTAGTGAAGAGGTTTCCCACTCTTTCCAACACCTTTCTCCCCTGTGCACAGTGCTGAATCAAAGCGCCAAGATGGGCTTCTTCATACCACTTGTGGGACCCCTGCCTATGTTGCTCCTGAGGTGATTAACAGGAAAGGCTATGATGGTGCCAAAGCTGATATTTGGTCATGTGGGGTGATCTTATATGTTATTTTGGCTGGTTATCTCCCATTCCATGATTCAAATTTGATGGAGATGTATAGGAAGATTGGCAAAGCAGAGTATAAATGCCCCAATTGGTTTCCAGCGGAAGTACGGAAGCTACTATCAAAGATGTTGGATCCAAATCCCAATACTAGAATTTCTATTGCCAAAATTAAGGAAAATTCCTGGTACAAAAAGGGATTGAACAAACCAACAATAACTGATGCAGAGAGCAAGATGACATCTTCTTCAAATGCCGATGCAGCTTCTGCTTCATGTGAGAATAGTAGTATGGCTGCTGAGGAAAAGCAAGAATTAGTGAAAGCTGCAAACTTAAATGCTTTTGACATCATTTCCCTTTCTGCTGGTTTTGATCTATCAGGCTTGTTTGTTTTGTCATCTTCTCCCTTTCGGGTGAAGGAAGAAGATGACAGAACAAATGAGCCTGAGACACCACAATTGAATGACACCCAGTTCACCAAATTGGATGAGCTTCTAACACAAACCCAGCTTTATTCAGAATTTCTGCTGGAAAAGATGGATGATATCACAACTAATGGAGCAGATTAATACAATGAAACTGTTAAAGGAAATTTGGGTTTGTCCGGCGGGCGGCCAAGGCGAGGCTGTCGCCCGCCGGTGAAGCGGAATTACTAAGTTCTTAACTTAGCTCTGATACCATGTAGGAAATTAATGTATTGATATTATTGATAGATTGATATCAATATACATTTTTGTATATTTACAATGGAGAGAATGAACTCTCTTTTATAGAGAGAATGGGTACAATGGAGTAATCAAATTAATGGAGCACTAAACTAAATTAATAGAGCATTAACCTAAATGGAGCACTTGCTTGTGGAGCACTTGCTTGTGGAGTTGGTGGAGTTTGTGGTAGGTGAAGTTGGTGGAGTTGGTGGAGTTGGTACATTTACATTCAACATATATGCAAAACCAAAGTTTTGGTGCTTTAAAGGACAATAAGGAAAATTCATGCAGAGCAAGTACAAAAATGAAACAAAAACTCACCTTGTAACAGGAGGCCCCAAAAGAGGAGTTTGAGAGTTCTAAGGATAACCTTTCTGGTGGCTATAAGCCAGTTGGGTATTCTCTATGCGTAAAAAATCAAGGATAAATGCATGATAATAACAACTCCGAAAAACCACATTGCTACTTTGGATAAAATTGATAAACCAACCTTGAGAGCAAGTGCAATTGCCATCCCCACAATGAATAGGAAGAACGGCATCACAAAGTCGGCGAGATTGCAACCATTCCACGGTGCATGCCCAATCATAGGCCATTCATCTCCCGCATCATCAACCAAAATCATCAACTACAATTCACATTTCATACGACTTTTTGTGAGTATCATGTCAAAATAGTATAACACAAGTCAGAAGGAAGGGCATTGTATGAGACCAATGCTACAGGTGTAGACCAACAATTGGCAGTCCATCAGGGTCAATGCCATTTAAGTCATATCAGCATGAAACAAGTAAACTAAAGACAAAATGCCAAAACTTCCTCAACGTAAAATTTCTAGTGGAAATATCAAATAATTCACTTATTCCATCATTACCGATTCAAATATACAAGTTGATGATTTGACTTATGTGGTTTCTGTAAAGTTTGTAGTTTGTAGCTACTTCTGTTGAGTCACTAACTATTTACTTTGTCCTTTTTCTCTCTCATAAAAGCATTAAATGAATATTGTAAAAAAAGGTAGCTAAAATAAAGAGTATTGTCGGAGTGTGCGTTGAAAAAAGTGATTAGCTAAAGTAATAAAGTGTGATTTGGGCTAGATATTTTGACTAATTTCACTGGATATCCTCTTACAATGCCGGTAGCAATTACATTACATACATACTCTGTTGACTAATTCTAGGCATATCACCATTACAAATGCATGTTCAGCAATCTAAATACAAGTCCCACACAACCAAATTGCCTTCCAAAAGTGGAAAATATGGCATGTTAAAGAGTCTTTTGGCTCAAATTTGTTTTTCAATAACATATTACAAAAATATGACCCCAAACTATTTGATAAAATACCACACTTTTTGAAATCACAAGTTATAGGTAAGGGTAATAAATGAAACAAACAGCTCGAGCTCGACTCGTTAAAAATTCAATCGAGCTCAGCTTATTAAGTAAACAAGCCAATCTTAAAGAACTCGTTAAAGTTTTCAAACTAAGCTTTTGCTTGGTTCGATAAATCTAAAATTATATAAAAATACCAAACTACTCAAGTTTGGATCAACAAAAGCTAGTTTGAGATCGGCTCGAAAGTTTAACCAACCAAAATGAACAAGTTTTGAAATTTGTTAAAAACCAAACGTGAACTCGATTATCTTCCCTAGTTATAGGTCGTGTTATTTGGATCAAAAAATTGAGAACGAATTTGTGAAGTGAAACTAAAAAGGAAGGAAAGAGCGATTGAAATATAAGCTAAATTTTCTTTACTTTTCTCTTCGCATTTCTTTTCACTCCTACAAATCTCCTCAAATCCTCATCCAAACACAGCAGCTTGCGAAGCTTAAAGCTCGCAAAATTTTAAAAGTGACAACTTTTTTTTTTTCTAAAAATTCTGAAAACAAAACAATATATCAAAATAAGTTCTCGTTTTCACTTTCCATAAAAAATTTTAAAAAAAAAAACAAAAAAAACATAAGAAGTGATTCACTCATTTCATCAAACACTAAGGTGTGATAATTGAAAGTTTGAAGAAAGAGATAGAGAGATACGTACAGAGACGGTGAGGCCTCTGAAAATGTCGAGAGAGGCAACACGCTTGGTATTGTGAGGAATGTTGTTGTTGTTTTGTTGTTCCTCCAATTCGTGAGGTGGTGGTTGTTGTGAAACAACGATAAGGCGGTGCTGGTTATCATCGTCGGCTTTGAGGTCCGCCATGTCCGGTACTGTTCCGAGACACCACTGGAGAAAGGAAATGTTTTGACTGATGATCACTGATTTGCTAGTATTTGGATGAGATTTTGCAGTAATAGTACACCCAGGATTCTCGAGCCTTTTTTTCCTAAAGTTTTTTCAAGCGATGTGCTGTGTAGTTGGGATTTAATGTTGAAAAATTGATGTGATTTATAATTAAATCTCAATCACACAATGCACTACTCTAAACAAATTTTGAAAAAAAAAAAATTCCAAAGGATCCTTGCTCGTAATAGTATGGTTAGTGAATTGTTGATGCGGTGATGGTTACTTGGAGGGTTAAGTAAAAATATAATGATAATGATAATGTTATATAATTATTAAATTATTTTTATATGAAATAAATAAAAAATTAATTTGGTAAAAAAATATTAAAACAAACTGCTGTATTTGGTAAAAAAATAATTTTTTTATATAAAATAGATTTAATTTGCTTATTATTTTCTTAATTTTATCTAAAATTCAGTTAAATTAATCCTCATACTGAGGGGGATTACTAAGCCTCTCAAACTATTACTCCCCCTCTCAAATTATCACCAAACAAATTGTGGGTGGGATCCAAACTCATAGCACTCCAATATTTCCTCTCACGCCGGTAAATAAACATGGCCTTAGAGTAATGTTAGAAACATCTCAAATTTTATTAAATTTTTTATCAAATGTTTCATATGGTGTGAAATCTACATTGAATTCACTAGGGGTGAGCAGCAGATATACCGATCCGACAAACCGACCGAACCGAACCGATCCGCTGCATTTTGGACGGATGCATGATGACGAGCGGACGGTTGCGGATTGATTTTCTCTAATCCGCCAATTTGGCGGACGGATGGCGGATTTGAGGTTCCTTTGGCCGCAACCGAACCGCCAAACCGCGAGCACCCTTAATAATTTATAAGACTTTGTGTTTTTAATTTGTTTAAATATTTTGTTTGTGTTTTTAATTGAAAAATAGTTCAAATATTCTGTTAAAAAAAAGTTTTCAACTTGAATATATTTTTTGAATTGAAAAAAATAAACGTATTATTTATCTATATTTTTTGGTTTTTAAATCTAACTCTAAAAGTAATAAATAGAAAATATGATATATACTGATTGGTTTTTGTTTTCAAAAACATATATAAATGTAACAATACAGAGACATACAATCTCTACTATTGCTCTGTTCAAGGTTTGGTGGTTTAAATTGTTTTTATATTTCAAGAATCACAGATTGTAATACTTTATGTGGATAAAGCATGCTGTGATTGTAATATGTGGATGAGGCATGCAGTGATTGTGATATTCTAAAATTTCAAACTTTCTTTCTTTGGATGAGGCATGCAGTAATTATAATACTTTTTTAAGTCATTGACTGTAATACTTTCTTCTTTTTTTTCTTTTTTTTCTTTTTTGAAGAAGTGCACAAGTTGAAATATGTTGAAAATTTATAAAATTTCAAACCGCCAAACCGATTCGCATCCATCCGCCAAACCGCCAATCCGCTCAATCCGCATCCGCCGGATTGGCGGACGGATGCGGATTGATTTTCTCCAATCCGTCAATCTGACGGACGGATGACGGATTGGAGGTTCCGTGACCGCAACCGACCCGCGTCCGCCCC
This sequence comes from Camellia japonica, assembly GCA_030407325.1. Classification (NCBI taxonomy): domain Eukaryota; kingdom Viridiplantae; phylum Streptophyta; class Magnoliopsida; order Ericales; family Theaceae; genus Camellia; species Camellia japonica. The sequence goes on along the minus strand of JAPPVO010000019.1, from coordinate 78,235,724 downwards.
TAGAATTCACATAGTGTGGGTCCTACGCGAGACATTTAGGCCTCGTTTGGGAATAAGTTAATTTAGCAACTTTTTGGCTATTTAGTTAAAATATGAACTAAAAAAAACTAGTATGTTTGGGATGACTTTTTGACTTTTTACGAAAAGATGTACAAAAAGTAGAGAGAAAAGAAAATCTTTGACTTTTTGGTATGGGTTGTTGGCTTTTTGATTTTTTTTGTAACTTTTTGACTTTTTTGCTAAACTAGCCGCTTCCCAAACGAGGCCTTAGTAAAACTTTTGGGGTCTTTAGTATTTTTTTGGGATATTATGATATATTGGTCATCTCTAACGTTTAACCAAATCTATCACTAAATTTGAATTCGGTGAAAAAGTATATTTTTTTTTTTCTCTCCAACGATTTTATTAAAGTTATACCAAATTGATAACATCTCAAATCTTTCACTAAACTGAGGATGCTTTGTGCCTTTCATCAAATCGTTGTTCATTACCGTTGTATTTTCACCACCAGATGTCCCTCTGAATATCCTTCTAGATAACCACCTCAAGGCAAAACTTTGTAAAAATTTTACACCAGATGACCTCTTAATTGGTGAAAATTTTACATTGGCCAGTCGACCAATGGTTTGATGAAAAGGCAAATTCCTCCGTTGAAGCAAGCGATATTAAAGAAAATTTTTACTCAAATTTGATTTTTTTTTTTAAAAAGAAAGTAATGCACCATTAGAAATGCCCTTTAAGTGATTGAGGAATACAAGGGGTATAATGGTCTTGGTTAGGAAGTTGACTATTTGACTTTTAATTATTTTAGCCTAATTAAAAATAGTTGTATTTAGAAAGTTGTTAGTTTATTTTATAATTGATTTGATAGTTGTGAGCGAGAAAATGATTATGAATTAAATGTGATATTTTGTCGGGGCTTTTCCCATATTAAGCCTATTTTGTATCTTAATTCCCAAACTAGGCCTAGTTTAAAACGCTATTACAAATCGCGCTTTCACTGTTTGGAGCATAAAATTTGATGAATAGTGAAAGCGCTATTACAAAACGCGTTTTTAATTAAGAAAACGCTATTACAAAACGCGCTTAACGCGGTTCCAAACCACGCTTTTACTGTGCATATCTGTTTTCTTAAGAAAACGTTTAAAATATATTAAAATGTAATCAAAATAAATCTTGAGTTTTTTGCAGCTCAAATGGTAGTACATTGGTTTTGCCACGCCTCTGCACAGGTTCAAACCACATGCACAGCAACTCCAAACAATTGCTATCCAAAATGAAATTCAACTTTTTTTTCTTTTTTTTTTTTTCTTTTTTTTCCTTCCACTCACTCTATACTTTATATATTTATTATGTAATTTTTTTATCAAAAAAAAGTAAAATGTTTGTTTGGTTAAATATTTTAAAAAATTAAAAATAAACAATTTATTTATTTTTAAAGAATTATATAAAGTAGTATACTATTTATTAAAAAAGTTGTATACTATTTATACTATCATCACATCACACGTATAAATAGTATACTCACTCAGACGTATTATACTATCATCACATCACACGTATACTACTTTTTTTTTATTTTTAATAAATTGTTTATTTTTATTATCACCCATTACTTTTAAAATATGTTTATTTTTAAAATATTTTAAAAATTAAAAAATGTACGCTTTTAGAATATTTTTTGCTGAAAAAAAAATTTTAAGTACGTTTTTACTGTGCATATTTTTTTTAAATGTACAATTTATTTATTTAAAAAATTAAATAAACAATTTATTTAAAATAAACAATTTAAATAAATAAAATACAATTTTTTCTATAAATAAATAAATAAAATACAATAACTAAATTTTTTTTCTATAAAATACAATTTTTTTTCAAAATGTCAACATAATTGTTTAAAGGGTATTCAGTGTATTTGGTTTGAGTTTTTTGGATTTAGTTATTTGAAAACTGAGTTTTTTGATTTTCGTATTTTTTTGTTTTTAGTGAATATTTTTAAAATTTTAAACATTTTTTTTTTACTTTTTTAGATGCACCTTAGTTAGATGTATCTAAAAAATAAAAAATTTGTGAAAAAATATTTTTAAAAATTAATAAATAGTATACTACTTTATATAATTCTACTTTAAAAAATACTACTTTAAAAATTAACTTTAAAAAATTAATAAATAGTATACTACTTTAAAAAATACTACTTTATATAAAAAAATTAATAAAAAATTAAATTTGTAAATAGTATACAACTTTTTAAATAAATAGTATACTACTTTATATAATTCTTTAAAAATAAATAAATTGTTTATTTAATTTTTTAAATAAATAAATTGTTTATTTTTAATTTTTTAAAATATTTAACCAAACAAACATTTTACTTTTTTTTGATAAAAAAATTACATAATAAATATATAAAGTATAGAGTGAGTAGAAGGAAAAAAAAGTAAAAAAAAGTTGAATTTCATTTTGGATAGCAATTGTTTGGAGTTACTGTGCATGTGGCTTGAACCTGTGCAGAGGCGTGGCAAAGCCAATGAACTACCATTTGAGCTGCAGAGAACTCAAGATTTATTTTGATTACATTTTAATATATTTTAAACGTTTTCTTAAGAAAACAGATATGCACAGTAAAAACGTGGTTTGGAACCGCGTTTTCTTCATATGCACAGTGAAAGCGCGTTTTGTAATAGCGTTTTCTTAATTAAAAACGCGTTTTGTAATAGCGCTTTCACTATTCATAAAATTTTATGCTCAAAAGAATGAAAGCGCGATTTGTAATAGCGCTTTAGCCTAGTTTGGGAGTTCCGTCCAAACTAGGCCTAGTTTGAGAATTAAAATACAAAATAGGCTTAATATGGGAAAAGTCCCTATTTTGTCCTATTAAATATTTTAGTCTATTTTAACTTTTAATAGACTATTTTCACTTAATTCTCTTCTCAAACACTCCATGAATAATGATTAGTGAAAAACTATTGGATCCGTGTAATATGTGATTACTTAATAATTTTCCATGCAGTCTTCATGTTTTTCAATTTTAAATTTGATAAAAATATATTTACAAATTATTTATTGAATTAAGGGAGAGTAATTTTTTTTTATCAAATTAAAAATTCACCAAATCTTTTGTGAAATTCAAAATTTTTAAAAAATAAATAAATAAAGCATGAGATATATTAAAAAAAAATTGTATCAAATTTGATTGAAAGATAAATTTAGGATAAGACATAATTTTTTAATAAGATTCTACTGTAATAAAATATTTGATGAAATAATTAAATTGTTCATATTAAAATTAAATCTTTTACTTAAATTATCAAATAAGATGAAAAGATTGGTGTAATCACATCTCCAATATTTTCTCTTTTTTTATCAAATTTAAATTTAATAAAAAATATTAAAAATTTATCTCTAATTTTTTAATAAATGTTCATCAAATTAAAGGACCCTTATTTTTCATCAAATTTAAATTTGATAAATATTTAAAATAATGAAACATTGAAGATGTTTTTTTTTTTTTTTTCTCCATTAAGTCTGATGAATAAAAAAAATTAAAATAAAAATAGTATATTTTTAAAAAAATTAATAAAAATTTGACGAAAGAATTAACATAAATTTTTTTCTTAAATAATTGATAAAAAAAAAACACATCAGAGATGCTCCAATTGAATTATTATGTGTTGGTGACGTGATTGAAAGAATCTTTAGAATTTTGTGATAATTGGACGATAAGGAAAAACTAAAACAAATGTCGCCTACCAAAATTACAATAGACTTTTCGCATAATCGGACCAAGATGTGATGCCGATGTGGTCCATTCAGCCTTTGTTTCAATTATAAGATATGCTGTGGAGGCCAAAGATTTTTACATAATAAAATATAACGTCAGACAAAATATAAATATTATACATAACAAATCTCACATATAAAAAACAAAAACATGTTTATTAAGGGTGAGTTTGGAATCAAACTAAAAAATATATTTTTAAACTTATCTTTAGTGATTTTAAAATCTATATCAATTTTTTTACTTTTTAAATGTGTCTCATATAGAAGGATTAAAAAAATAAAAAGAATTCATCAAAAAACATAAATAAATAAATAAACCAACTGTGAATTTTTTTTGTGTATCAAAGAGTTTGCATCGGAGGTATTGTTTGGCATGATGAATATAAGTGCACTTATTCAAATAAGTATTTTGATCACATCAACTATCTACTTTCTGCACATCTTTTTGTTAAAAATAAAAAAAATATACTTGTTTCACATTTGCAATTCTTATATTTTTATAACAAATAGGGAGTTTTTAACAAATAGGGAGACGGAAACCGCAATCGCATCAACAATTGCAATTCTTACATTGTTTTTTAATAAATTGGGAAAAAAAAGATCACATTCATATCAATGAGACTCGAATTCAAATATCACGCTTAGTAATGAACACCAAACCATCCTATTAACCTTTCTTATACTTCTTAAAAGGGGTTTTAAGTAAGTACCAAATATCAAGATAAAATGCAGAATAATTATAATTCAAGAGATTTTACTATAATTTACCCTAAATACTAGTAATTGCCAAGGAAGTGACAAAAATGGGCATCCTTAGTCTGATTAGACCAAACTTCAAGAAAGGTAGCCCAACTTAAATAAATAAATAAATAAAACTTCAAGAAGGATGACATATTGCAAATTTTAAAAATAAAATTGATAATTAAGCTTACATTCAAGAAGAAAATAAAAAGAAAAATAGGAAAACAAATGAGGTGAAGAAAAAGAAGATTTGAGATCAAAATAAATAAGTACTAATTACCCATAAAAATTAAATGTGTATAATTAATATTTTTTCCCATAAGAAATCAAAAATGCAAGCATAACCTCAAAATAACACTCAAAGGAACTAGGTGCGGTTTTGCACTGAATTTGTAGCATCTTCTACCTTAATAAGTCAATTTGGGTGTGTTTTTGTCTCCCAAAAACAAAAACACAGGTTCTCTTATCACATCCACATATGGTACTTGTCCTGGACTTGGATATAGAAGAAACTTCCTTGTAGTTTCATTTGAAAATCAAAACAATTGTCAATTGATCTGGAAATTCACATAGTATTTGAAACGAAAGGAACGAAACAAAACCCTAGCATTTCAAACACTTAAGAATATATCTATTTCCATGGCAAAGATACTGAAGTTGATAATTGGATATTTAATTGGGATTTAGATGTCAAAATGATAAACAAATGAAAGATAATCATTCAGAAGTCCACTGATGACATTGCACAATTACAAATAGAAAGATGGATCTACAAATTATACAAAACGGAAACTTTCACAATCATCAAAGACAGAAAAGAAGACGCGAATAAACCAATAATGAGATAACTAAAAACAGATACGAATCAAGCAAGGAGAGAGAGGAGCAATAATATACTCCTCAAGAACAACCTTTTTCTTCACACAACACGTTCTGGCCCACAGAAGCATAGAGTGCCTCTAAAAGTGCAAATCTGCTCCAATATGCTTTTATGGCGGTGTCAATTATATCAGCCACGACCACGTCCTCCACCTGTACCCAAAAGTGAACTCAATTCTCTTAATATGGAAGAAAATAACTTTCTGGAAAATGTGCATGTACAACATGTACAAGAGACAATCACTCTCGGACAAATGAAGCAATATTGTTTCACAATTCACACAACTTCTCAAAATGTGCCAATGATCTTCTAAATTACATAGTCAATAATAGGAATATGCAAGCTTGAGAATTGCATTTATTATATGCATGGGCCATACTAGCATGCAACACAAAAATTCCTTTCTTAAATTTCACATGAAGATCTTGCTCAAAAGAAAACCATTTGGTGATGAAGCCATTTGATGACGAAACATTTATTTCTAGTTACATTACAGGGTTTTGGTTTTTGTGATGACAAATTCACAAATAGCTACAAGTTGAACAACACACATACAGAAGAAACTAAACAAATAATACTAGAATAGGATGAAATAAATTGATTTGTACCTCTATTACCAGCAGGCTTGCTACTGGACCCACCCTTGCCCCGGCCTCCACCCATGCCTTTGGCACCTCCATCATCTATGCCACGCCCAACACCTTTTGCCGGCCTCCCGCCAGGACCATCCTCTCTACCTCTGCCCCTTCCACGTCCTACCCCAGGTGGTTTTCTATCTGAAAAAAAATATATGAAATTCATCAATTATAAAACAAGCTTTCTGATTAAGAAACAAGGATCATGATGAACAAAAGCGATCAAGTTGCATAATAGCCCAACTTAAAAATGTGTTTTTAGAGTCAATAATAAAGCTCTTACATGTATGCTGACACAAGATCAACTTTAATCTGCCTAAACAAGTCTAACGTATTAAAAGGAGAGAGATATTACTTCCCTTGAGATAGTGGATGAGTTCAACCAAAAAATTGACCAAAAGTGGAGAGATTAAAAGGCACAAGTGACTACAATATTCTAATTATTTATCATTGAGTTATTCTAAATTGATTTTCAGTCTTAAAAATAGTCTCAGTGTTTGTGTTTGTATTTCATTCTTTTATTTCTTAAAAGCAAAGACAGTATCTTCTTTTCAGTTGGTCTGTTTGGAGTCTTCAAATTCAAAGTAAACTTGACAAACCATACCTGCACGACTTTTAGTCTCCTCCTGAACTTTATCAATTACCTGTAAAAACAAAGCCAAAATTACAACAGAAGTTAGACATGACACCAAAAGTTCCCCACTGTACAAAGAAAATTAGGCATAATTGAAAATTAATAATAAAACATGACATAATTTTAAAATTCAGATATGGTTAATTTACAGGGAAAATCAAATGTCACTGGATAATTGAGAGCCAAATTTCATGTGGGCAAGAAAGAAAAAAAAAAAAGAAAAAAAAAGGCACTGCCAGCCAGTTTCCATTTGCAAGAGCATAGTAGTGACTCATCTCATAATTTGCAGTATAAGGCCTGACATCATTGTTCTTTTTCCATTAAATAAAATTGTGCCTATATCATTTGCAGAAAAAAACCAATAAACAGCAAATGCCACAACCATTCTGTGAAATTACGAAAAGAAACTTAGAAGGGGCTTCTTCAGAAAGATATTCCACCCTGACAAAAAGGGATGTTTGGCTATGACAAAAACAATCTTCAAAGTAAACACTTCAAGAAATGGCATGAAATAAACCTCTCCAGTTCACTGATAAAGTGATAATAAAAGCTTTATTTATTTATTTTACAACAAATAAGAAACGTAATCAAGCATTTACTAAGAGAGAAAACCAATGGAAAAATAACACTAGAATCAACTTACATACATATTTTGGAAAATTGTATTGCAAATAAGGATTTGAACCTAAAGCATTCAAATAAGACACTAAGGATACATAAAGAACATCTAATAACACCATCAAACAAAGAATTACAGAATATGCAAAATTGCAAGTTCTCCAAACTGGCCATTTGAGAAGAAAATCACATGGAGGAAGTCTGGTCAGACAAGAAACCAATCTCTGTGTTATCACCAGAGAGATGCGCTTCTACAAAAGGTACCTAGCTTAAAGCTTGATCAACTGCATAGGAAGATCACCAAGTGCCTCCACAGTAGCAATTATTACAAGCTTAAAAGAAGATACCTCAAGGAGCACATCATTGTCTGCTTTGGCTAAGATGCATCATTCCAGAGAGAGACAGAGAGACAGAGAGAGAAGGCATAAAAGGCAGCAGTTCAGAACTGGAGGTCTGACCCTGTAGTATGTCATATTTGTGGCACACTAACGAATCATTTGAAAAATTTTAAAACAATGCCCAAAGTGCTTCCTATTCTCACTGCTTCTGCAACAACAGCATCTCTAAACGTATCATAAATGCCACACACAACCATGACCACCAAAAAATTTAAAAAGTCAAAAATAAATAAATAAAATACAAAAACTCAAAAATAACTAATTTCGTTGGAAAAAACGATTTTTTGGTGACTTTAATGTTAAATTAAAGTAGGTCCCAACCATTGGTTGATGTGGGATTAAATGGGTTTAAGTTCTTTGTAATAAGGTCTTTACACCACAAAAAGAATGACCAAAAACCATTAAAAATTGAATGAGAAATTGTCTCATAAAATTGGCCTCATAAATGAGGTATTGTGAATTGTATATAACTACCAATCCCACATTGATTGTGAAAGAAAACTTTGATGGTATTTAGGGGTTGTTTGGGATGATCTAAATAAATGCACTTTTTGACTTTTGTATGAAATATGAGTTAGGTTTGAAGTGTTGTGGTAGAGAGGTGATGTACTTAAATAAAATGATGTGATTTAAATAAGATAGTGACTTTTTGAATTTTTTAGTTTATGCCAAACAAGACCTTAAGTCTCAAGATTATAAGAAGGGCATGAGCCCTTTGGGGCATCCAAATTTTCCGAAGAAAGGGAAGCATGAATGCTTCAAGGATGGGCTTGGGCCAAGACTATGATCGAAGTTGGTTATAGCAAAATTGCCACACGCGCGCGCCGCCCGCCCGGACCGGTCCAGGTCTGAGGTCCGTGGACCTTGGACTTGGGCTTGGGCATGAGCTTGAGGCTTGGGCATGAGCTTGAGGCTTGGGTTAGGTTTGGGCTGGGCTAGATTGGTGGTCCACCAACTTATTTTTTTTGGGCCAAGTCTATTGCAGGCCCAAGTCTGTTGCAGAAATATATATACACATATGTATATATTGCATGTAACTCACTCTTTGAATTCTCATCAGTTTTGTGCATTACTCCAACAGTTTTGCAGGAGTAATGGCCTCCATTAGTGGCCAGCCTTGATGGCTGGAAACTCCTTCTCTCTCCCCCATTGTGTATAAGAGGAGACCCATCTCCTTTGGTTTGATACAGAAATTTTTGTCTTTCAATCATATAGTCAGTTTGCTTACTAGTATAATAATCCTTCCTGTGTGAGAGAGAGTGCTGCCATTGTCAGTTCGCCAAGCTAACAGAAGGTGTTTCTGCGTTAACCGGTTTAAGCCATCTTATCCTGAGAGACAGAAATCGACGTTCCTCCAGCACCCATGGTGAGGCGACTAATCTGTTTTAAGGACACTGTGGTATCACACAGAATTTGGTTTGATTCCTCGTCTTACAGTATATTATATGATACGTATTTCTGTATTATACTCTACAATGTAATATGGATTTATTCGCTGTTCTATTATTTAATTTAACAAATCATGAATCTATTTATTTTGTTTATTGTACATTTTTAACAACAATTTTCGCCACTCGAGTTTGATTAAGCAAATCCATGATTTGAGTTTGACTGGTGTTGGCTGTAAATTGTAATTCGGGACCAAATCCCCAAGCAATAAATAATGGATAAGTCAAACAAACTAAAGGTAATTCATGGTTACCACTCATAATTTGATTGGGACTAGAGTTTTGTTCAGCTGAATTGAGTTGTTAAGTTGATATTTAAAGACTTGCTACGTGATCAATGTACAAAGACAAATAGGCACCAGAGGAAGAAGATCTGAAGTAGATAAAATAGGAATGTAGCTCAGAACTTCAGATATTAAAAAATGTTCAAAATTTGACAAACCTCATCTGGAACTCGAAGATACTTAATGGTATTCCCCCGAATGTAGCATTCTGGCATTCTCCAAAACCTATCTCCATCCTGCATTGAATTTTCAGTTTTAGGTTCAACAAAGACTCATAAATATCAGAGTTCTAAGCAAAGGGACAAAAATTGATTAAAAAATATAAAATACCTTTGAGGTACATATGACTTCACGAAGATGGATATTCATCCAAGTATCACAATTCACCAAATGCCCATTGTATGTTTCCCCATTTTTAAGTTCCACCAACTGTCAAAATTATAGCATTAATTAGGGGGCTTAAAAAAATATAATATGCTGTTACTGTAAGTTTGCTTCGCTTCTCAAGCCCCACCCCTTACTAAAACCTAATTTGACAAACTTAAACTCTCAAAAACCTGACCCTCCATGCGATTACTGGAAATTCCTAGGAAAATAATAAATAAAATTTCAACTCTTAACTCCTACAATTCATGTTCTTTTTGTTTCTACAAGCAAAAAAACTCCATGGTTTAAAAAATAATAATAAACTAATTTCTAATCAGCCAAAACTTGTTGGGTGCTAGATTCTTGGCTATTTGGGAGCCAAAATCGTGAGAAACCTCACATCATATTTTAATAAATTTCCTTTCCTATATTTCCTTCTAACAAAGCAGAGTAATAATTTAAATTCAACCCTACTTTCTTTACATCTACATTTTCTCAGCCACCAAACAGAGGCTACATAAGTACAAAAATTATCTCAAAAGACAGGACTCTCACCATAGGATGCCCCTGTGCAGTCTTGAGAAGAGAGAGTGGAAGCTGAAATAGAAACAACCAAATCATTAAAAAATGATACCACAGATCTCCAAAGTACACCAAAACAAACCCTAACCCTAACCCTAACCCTAACCCTAAATTCAAACCAGCAGGCAACATACCATCTTTCTGATACACAATACGTCAAATCCAAAAAACAATCTACCTGCAAACAAACCCAGAAGCAACGCTATATTAAAGCATCAAAATCAAATAAATTGCTCTGCCTAGTAGGTGAGCTACTGTATGAAATATAAAATTATCTCAAAATTTGAAGCTTAAAACAAAAGCGTCTACCATATACTGTGCCTAATACAACTGTATCAGCTTATTTGAAGTAAAAATTTCAATTTCGCAGAAATCTATAAAGCAAGATAAAGCACAACATTTCAAAATAGCTTCTTTTTTCTTTTTCCTCACCTTTCTGGGCAAACAAACAGAGATTTGTTTGTTAAAGGTAAATAAAAAGAAAAAAAATGTCAGGTTGTCATGAGACTCGAAGCAATAAACTTTTCAAACCCTAGAATTCATTGAAGAAAACATTTTTATCGATAAACTTTCAAACCCTAGAATTCATTGAAGAAAACCTTTTTATCGATAATGGAGAGAGCTAAGGGGTCGACCGCGATCTTGATCGCGAGTGGCTAATTGAAAGAAAGTAGGTGGAGGTTTTAGAGGTTTTAGTGAGAAATTGTGGCTGTGTTTGGTTGTGTTGTCAAAAGTTGATTCTGTAGCTTGATTCAAGTATGGTGTTTGGTACTCTGCAGAGAGTCCTGTCTTAGTTGCGCTTTTTAGAATTTTTTTTTTGAAAGTTTTGTTTGACCGGTCGTCCGGTCGATTGATCGGAATAATAATTTTTTTTTTTCTTTTTACAATTTATATGTTAATTTTTATATAATCAAAAAAAAAAATTCTAAAATTTTAAAAAATCTTATGTGCTTTAAAATAATTTTAAGTTGTATGTTTAGTTATGAATTGTAAGTTTTTGTATCAAATATCAAATGTCATATCAATAATTCCCCACTCAAATCAAAACTCTTTACTAAACAAATTTTCTACACTCAAATCATAATTTCAAACCCTACAAACTCAAAATATAACTTATACTCTCAAATCATAATTACAAAGCTCTACCAAACGCAACCTGTAATTTGCTAAATTTCTACTAGGCCGCCCATAGTTTTCTAAAAAACACTATAGATAATATTAGAGATCATGATAAAAATCATGAAATATTTTATGAAGATTTTTTATTATTTGATTAGTGTGTGATGGTTTCTTATATGTATAATTTAACGGAGAATAATTTTTTATGATCATTTTCATGACATTTTTTTCATAATACGTAGTATTACTGACACAGTGTGTTTAGTTTGAGTTTTTTAGATTAAATTTTTTTAAAATTGAGTTTTTTATTTTTCGTTTTTTTTTTTATTTTTAGTGATTATTTTTAAATTTTTAAGTATTTTTTTATTTTTTTAGATATACCTTACTTACATGTATCTAAAAAATAAAAAATTGTGCAAAAATATTTTAAAAAATTAACAAATACATAAAATAAGAAAAACATATTAAATTTTCATATTTTTTGTATTTTTGGTATTTATTGAATTTTTAAAAGATTTTTTCACAAAAAATTATATTTTTTATGTGTATTTATGTTAAGTGTGTCTAAAAATTTTAAAAAATTTGCTTAAAAATTTTAAAAATTTCAATAAAAACAAAAAACAAAAAAAAACGAAAAATAAGAACGTAGAATTTTCTAAAAATTATTTTCAAAAAAATGAAACCAAACAAGCTGATAACTAGCCTTTTTCCTCCACCTTTTACACAAATGGATTAAAAATGATTGTTTTATTTTAAAATTATATTTATCATTTTTTTATAATAAAATATATGTGTTCATAATTAGTAGATCAATTTAAAGGTTAAATAAATAAACAAAGCATATAAGATACACTACTCATATCACCCAAAAATGACTTAATCATTGTAAGATTTTACCTATCAACTTGAATTAGACTTACAGATAAATAAGATGATCGGTCCGTTAATCCACCCGATCTAATCTTGTTTTTTTAAGATTTAAAAAGGTTATTTTAGTCTGTATGAGTTGACCAATACTTTTAGTCCGAAATATTAATGGGTTAGTTTTGGAATTTATGCTTCCAACTCAGACTAACATGAAATATTAGTCCGAAATATTATACTTTTAGTCCGAAATATTAAATTAATTAAACAATTATTTATTTATAATACATTAAATTTTATTGAAACTCACATTTATAATTATGTATAATGAATTTATTTTAGAAATCTTTCAATTTGTACAAAAAAATCTTTCAATTTATAATGATATCAATATATTTATTTAAGAAATATAATGTCACGACCCATCCCGGTGTCTAGGGTTGAATTCGCAACTAATTAAATTCTAAATTTTTTAAGATTAGTTCGAAGTAACTAAATTAAATAATGCAGCGAAATGATATAAAAGATGTGGATAAATATTTGAAGCGTACATGTGAATAATTATTTATGAAACAAAAGTCAGATAATAATTGCAAATAAACACAAGAGAAAAAAAAGAAAAAAAAAAGAAGAAAACGCGATGTTCATCTCAAATCTGGTCCTGATTAATGGGTAAAACCATTATTTCCTAAGTTTCTTCACCTCAAAGGGTTTTAACAGTTGTAAGCATATGACAGAGTGAAAAATATTATACTAAGAGTATAAGGGTATATAAATCACCATGAATAATTATTTAGACTAAACAATAAATAGTTTGATTTGAATAAATTATTTTAAATAACAAACATATAATACAAAAAATCGTATATACAAAACAATCATAACCACGGTATAGAACATAACAGAGAGTCAATGGATCCATGACAGACAAAGAGTCACGAAGTGACTAATTAGAGGGCAATGTTTATTTAAGTGTTTCAAGACATGGGACCGTCAGAAGATCACTAAAATGACAATTTAAAGGACCAATAGTTATTTAAGTCCCAAGGCATAGAAACTCCGTGGTAGTACTTATAAAAATAAATAGTTATATACTCATTATCAAATAAATTCTAAAATTTAAACAATCATATCCATAAATTTCAATTTTAAATAAGCAGAGCTTATAAAATAAATAATATAATTGAATGTTAATATAATTATTAAAAAAAATGATTTATATAAAATACTTTAAAAAATAATAAAATAATTTATAACTACTCAATATATAATATAATTCACTTTAATATTATTTCTTAACTTTAATTCTCCGCTCACTCTTTTTGCTTATTATTTCTTTTACTTCCTCATTTTGTTTTTGCTTCATTGCTACAGGCCCACTCCCTCCTTATCCTAATTTTCTCCTTAACCATTGCATCCTCAGGTGGCGTACTGAGATGCCTCCAACCAAGCCATTTCTTTCTACCTGCATTAGATGATTTCCAAGTCATTTGTCACCTTTTTCTAAATTCTACTTTGGCCCTTAATAACATAATAATCCCATTGTTAGGCTTTTGATTTGACCCAATTAATATATTAATTACATGGTTATGTTTTGGTAAAACTAATGTCTCTTAATTCAAATTAGATTACATTTTAGCACATGTAATTATGAAATTAAATATATTTCTATTATTTTATTTTACTTTCTATTCATTTACTCATTTATTTTTAATTTGATTAATTAAATAATTGAGGTGTCACATATAATGTGTTATTGAATTTAATTATGAAATGTTCTACTTTTTTTTAACATATAGCCCGATGAGAGAGCTTGGAATTTATAATTATTTTTTGGACATGGTTTGAGCAGATATAGAGGCTTTATATTAGAGTCGGGTTGGATTTGGATAAACACAAAATCTATTATTTTGTAGTGTTCGCCCGACCCAAACCCAACTTGACTTGACCCGATATTTGTCCACCCTTAAATAAGACACTTCACAAAATACATTCCATATTTTCCCTTTTAATAGTATTCAGGTTACACAAAATTTAATATAATTACACACTTTTCTCACACGAAATGTAAGTTATTTTTTATGTGAAATAATAATCTTTCCGTCCCAAAATAATGGTCCCTTTTGAGAAATCTAAATTTTTTTGGTAGTACAATTATTGTACTTAAAAAAAATTGATTTTCCAAAATTATCATTTGATAGTACATTTTTTGAAGAATATCAATGTTATAATTGTACTTTTTATATTGTTAATGAATTTAAAAGAATGGCAAAATGGGAAATTTATATTATTTTTGTATTTGATTTTTGAAAATGGATTAATATTTTGAGACAATGAAAAATGAAATAAGAAACTAATATTTTAGAATGAAAGGAGTATGTAATTCAGTGTCAATAACTTTACTTTTGTCTTTATATGTAATTTTGGTACAAAATTGTACTTTTTAAGTGATTAAATAGGAACTATATATTATTTTTCATTATTTACATGTTTGAGTAATATATATGTTAAGTATATATTTAATTTCGCAAGCCAGTATCAACCATCCGTTGTCGTCCAGCGGTTAGGATATCTGGCTTTCACCCAGGAGACCCGGGTTCGATTCCCGGCAACGGAACCTTTTTTTCTTCAACTAGCAGATTTTAGAAAGTGAACAAAAATTTATTTAAGTTCAACTTTAATGAGGTTGACGTAAGTAATTAGAAAAATG
The DNA here is from genome assembly GCA_030407325.1 of Camellia japonica. Classification (NCBI taxonomy): domain Eukaryota; kingdom Viridiplantae; phylum Streptophyta; class Magnoliopsida; order Ericales; family Theaceae; genus Camellia; species Camellia japonica. The sequence goes on along the minus strand of JAPPVO010000019.1, from coordinate 78,220,665 downwards.
AGCAAAAAAATTAAATAAAAATAAATATATATTTTTTCATCGATCATGAAGAATATTTTTTTTTTTGTTGACTTTCAAATTTTTATTGTATCAAATGTCAAAAATTATTTTCGGCCTAAAGAACATTATTCTAGACAAAAAAAAAAAAAAAAACTGTGTGTAAATTGTAGGAAAGATTTATTCAATGGAATTGTGAAATTAGCTCAATAACATGAAATTGTCCAAATAAATGGTGTATTATAGTAATATATACAATCACCAAATGAGACTAGCAACATCCTTAATAAACTTGAATAAATTCAACACATTTGAGCTTTTAACATCCACACAAATAAAAAATAAAAAACAAAAAAATTGTGGTAGAGAAATATAGCATGGTCACATTCTTCACTAACGACGCATACTCTCACTCTGCTCATGTTCGTGCCATGAATTGGTGATTATTTGAAAAGAAAAAACACGATATTCTCATCAATTAGGGAGAGAGCCAACAGACTAATCTCAAACATCCTCCTGAAATTGAAATGCCAGACAGTTGGTGCAATCACACTCTAGACAAAAAATAAAAAATAAAACTTGTAAATATCCACAAGAAAAATGATAAATAGAAATTCAACGTACATCATTAGTTTGGCAAAAACTTGACATAGATCACACGAGGCCAACAATTCATCCCACTGATGTGAGGTGGGGCATCGAAATGATTTATTCAGGGTAATTCAAGCTTGATTTTAGGATAGGACATTTTAGAGTGAGTTTGAAAATTGCTATTTTAGTAACTTTTTTTTTGTCTTTAGTGAAATTTAAAAGTAAAAATGAAAACTCACTTTCCCTAAAAATAAATAAATAAATAATTTTTAACTAAAAACAAAATAAAAAAAAGCTAAAAAGTGATTTAAAAAAGCTAAAGACTAGAAAGCTCTAAAAATATTTGTAAAAATGATATAATTTCTAAAAAAAATTCATCATAAGACCAAAAAAATTCAGAAAAAGAGTGATTTTTTTAGTTGTTGCCAAATAGAGCCTTAATTTAAGGAGTTATTATGCAATTTCAATTATTTTGGAATTTATTTATTTCGTTCCTTTCGGTTCGCCTAAAAATATTGCGCTTATTGTTATTGGAAGACACTTGATATTGAGGATATTGATCTTGTTACGGTTTAGCTCTTTACTATTTTTTTACTTTCGTTTTCTTTTGCCTGCCAGCCTGCATCAGAACTATAATCAATTTTGAAAAAATAAAATAAAATCGGACATGTCACTAAAAAAATTGCCGCTTACCTTCAAGAGGCTGTTAACAGATGAAGAGCTGATAATTAAGCACTGCACCTCCTATATTCAGGTAGTTGACATCAGCTACGACATCCCCAAGATCATCTGTGCAATATAGATAAATTTGCATTCTTACGGATTCAAAATTGTTGCTATAATGATGGATGGAATGGTAAGAAACTCAAAACCTTCGTATATAGTCCTAGCATAATTTACGTATTCTGGTATGAGATCTCTATACACGATTCCCTTTGGATTTGCATCCAAGATCACGAGAACTCCTGTCAACAAAGAAGATAGACAGTCATATATCCCGTATAAAAGAAGAAATGATCTCTAACTTTAGTTCTAAATCAATACAAAAAAAATTTCCTCAAGGTCTACAACATGTTTTGGAATTATTTTAAAAGCCAAGGTCTTGAAGTTCTAGTTCATTACAATTACAAGGAAAGAGTACTAAGTTCACACTTTTAAAACATATGTAACCACGCAATTTTCTGACAATGGGAAGAGGTTACAGTTCAGATTCTTTCCTTTTCTTTTTCTTTCTTTCTTTCTCTTTTTAATTATTTATTAACTTAAGAACTATGCCAAAAAGTACATTTACTTGCATCGAACCAGATAATCAAACCAAAGTATACATTTATAATAACGCAATGAATATCCCAAAAACCTAATCAAATGGCAATATAAATTTTATGATGCATCATACCATAAAAATATCCAATTTGTCCAATGCATCCACCATTCAAGATACATTTTATGCCTATACGTTTTGATCAAAAATGTAAAAATTGAGAGAGAGAGAGAGAGAGAGAGAGTCCAACAAGTGTTCATCTCCTAAAAGTAGTGATGAAACCATGACCCACACAATTCATTGAAGGTTTGGCACAATTTTGAATGCAAATGTAATTATTCCAAGCAGCTGCAAATACAAACATGATTTCCACAGACAAACAATTAAATAATGTAGTTTAAAGAAGCATCTAAGCAACACACTTATGTGTGCCTATACATATATACACTGTGAACTGATCTGCGGCATTGAATTTAGTTATCCAACATGAGGGTAGATCATAGCTATTATAATTTTCTATAGGATGTCAAGTACATGCACCATGTGCTTGTAGGTTACCAACATGCATGGTTATTAGAATTGTGCTATTCACAGTTCGATACAAGTTTCAACCAAAACAATTTGAATTGTGTTGTTAAATTGAAAATTGAGTAAAACATGCGATTCACAATTCATTGCGATTTAGATATGTTTTTGTTTTCATAATGCATGAAATGACGTTATTTTTGTCTTTTTATCGAGAAATAAAAAAGAGATCAATTAACTATATTAATATGAGTGGTTTTATATGTATATACATATATATACAACATAGTTATATTGGTATTTACTACATTTTAAACACTATGTATTTTTAAATGTATATACATATATGAAGTTATATATTTTATTCAACAAAGTGAGTCTTATAATTCACGATTCAGTATTTTAGTAAAACAATTCACAATTCAATTGGATCAGATGAGAGCCACGGCAATCAAACAAATTCACTGAACAAAATTTAAACCAACCATGATGAATGTTTAGTCATTGGTGAGAAAACTATGTAGTTGTGTGTGTATTGAGATCTAGACAACCTTTCATCATGTTAATACTGACATAGCATTATGGTACCAGTCTGGTAAAGATCACGAGAGGTACCAGGTGCCAACCAAGCTTTGGTGGAATCACTTGGCAATGGAGCCAGCCAGAGAATGTTTCGAAAATTCATTGAATCATCATATACCACGTTAGACCCTGAAAAACAAATGTGAGAAGCATGCCATCATCATAAAGACAGCACAGCAAAATGGATACAATCTCCACAGTTCTTTTTTGTTTGTTTTTAAATATAAACCAATATTTCCATTTGACCAATTAAAACTCACTGATTCAAATGGCGGAAAAATAATAAGAAAAATTAGCAGCAGGCAAAAATACAGGCACGACATGATGACAAACACAACAAATCCAAATAATGTTGGAAACAGATATGGCAAGATGGTGTCAGCCAAGGATCTGAAGTTGTGAAATTTATTTAAAATGACAATGCCTAAGAAGAGTCTGACATGTTTCTATGCATGTACAAGAAGTTGTGGTGTTTAACAGAGACACAGGCTGCTCTATGCTCTATAGGTGTGTCTGAGCTACTTAGCAAAACTTCAATTCTGACTTTGATATATTAATTTCCCTACAAATTTCCTCCGAGACAGACAAAAACGTATGGATAGAAATGATTAATAAGAATTAAAACTTTCTGAACTGACCCAATAAAAAATATAAGGTGATTCAGTAAGGTGATTTCAGAGGGATGACAATACTCAAAATAGTAAAGCATTCTAATTAGGTTAAGTTGAGGACACAATTGAGCAATCATACCTATTTGGCAGTATCCCATATTGTAAGGGAACATTTTCTTATCATACATTGGGTACTCTTTCGCATGGAACCTGCCAAATTTTGTACCATAACCTAATGAGCAGTTCTTGAAAAGAAGATGTATTTTTCTAGTTAGGGTCAGAAGCAGCAAAGATGGTAGAAAAAAGAATTTCCATGCTTGAACCAACCATCAAGTCAAAACTATTCTCCTTAAACTAATTGTGCTGCATAGTGTACTTACAGAAATTATGAGACGTACTTTTCAAATAAAAATACATTGTTCCATCGGAACTTGTAGACAGTAGCAAACAAAAAGAAAAAATTGCAGGCTGCACAAATGTATGCATACTGTATAGTATACTAGACTATGAAGCCTCAGGTACTTCTAGAAAAGATACCTCATCCTCAATTTCCACCCTAGCTAATTGGATTGAATTTTTCCAGCAAATGTTTTTTAGCCCCAGTTGATACTGACACATCATTAATACTGCCAAAAAAGCACTCTTCAAATTAAATCCTCTCTCTACTATTTTCACAGTCAAACACCCACCCTTGGGGCCTCATTGTGAATTCAAGAAATAGTCCAATTCTTATAGATAACGACACAACATTGTTTGGTTCCTCCATTTACATACAGATCCCAACTATTTTGCAATTGCTCTTACCAGTTGGTGCAATGGTTTCAAATCAAATCCATGACCTGAGGGAACAGATGAGATTGATATCACAGATGATTTCATCAAATACTTAAATCAACTTTGGAAAGGTTGATAACTTAAGTGGATAATCACCTATGGCTAGTTCCCTCCATTCACCATCATTAGGGAAAATGAACTTCAAAAAAATAAAATAAAAGATAAAAGTTATTTCTACAAAAATTTCAGCAACAGAAAGCCATATTTGATGCAAAAAGAGAAGGTATTATGAAGTAAATCAGCTTACAAGATACCAAGTCTTCCAGAATCTGTAGCAAGAAAAATGTGACCATGAAATAAGTCAAAGCGACTTAACGATACATTTAAGCCTATACTGGGACCCCGAGCGGCAATAATTTCAAATAAAAATTTTATGTATGAATTCAACTCCTACAAAAGGAAAGCCAAGCCAATATTAACCATGAGAAAATAAAATAAAATAAAAGAAAAAAGAAGAAAATTTGTTAATATCCATTATGTTGATGCAAACCTCATTTATAAAGTGTCTACCAAACGGGGTTCTGGTAAGCTCACATCGATTCTCCTTTGATTTCTCAACATCAGGTACCTGTTACATCAATACTAGCAATCTCAAAATGAAACTAAAATCACACTACATGTAATCATATAGTACTACAATTATAAGTTTGTAACCGAACCAGCAAGCAATATAAGCTTGAATAGAAAAGTTATTCTTCCATATGGTCATCCATATATATCTTCATTCATGCCACCATGCATACATTTTGTATGCCCACAAACACATCTGGATGCTGATAAAAAAAATAATTAATTTTTTTCAAAAAAAAAAAAAAAACACACATCTTTGGACTTAAAAAATGATCTCCATTTTTTTTTATAGAAAAACCTTTTTGAAACACTCTCCCCTGTACATCCTCCACCCCCCTCCTCTGCCAGAGCGAAACTTGAAAATAATGTCTAGCAGCTATTAAGACTAAGAATCCGCATCTGTTTGAAGAGTGGGGCTCAGGGAACCTGAAAATAGTCTGTCACAGGAATTAACTTAAGAATTCTAATTATGCTATTAATCATTCTTCACTATGATTTTTCTTCTCTTCTTAGGAGATGTGATGTGCATAATACTAAAAATTTCCTTCTCTTGTAAGCACCAAAAAAGACAAATACCCAGTTAGCTATATCAAGCCAACAATGGGCAGATTAAACAAGACCAATGTTTCCATTTAATAAAATTCAAGGGGAAAAAAAAAAGAAAAAGAAATTTCTTGCATAATAAATATATTATAATTAAAATACACTGTGAAAGCAATATAAAAGTAAAACTTCATAGGTAGGCATGGCAGCCAATTCCAACATTTCTATTACTGTTTACACATATGAAAGCAGTTAAAACTCATTACTCTTGTAGTAGCCACAGAAGTCACAGATGAGAGGTGGTCAATGCATCAAAATATCCACTGATCAAATGTTTACCCGGATACAAACTGATATTTATACATTTCATATAAGTTTTTTTTTTACCATATGCAGGGAGTTTTAAATCAAAATGTCCAAATCCGATTAGTTTTAAACTTTCCCGAACCCAATTGTTTTAAGGTTTTTATGTATTGGAAACAAAATTGTGGTTTGAAAACACGACTACAACCGATTTAGGGGTTGTTTGGGGTGTCCTAAATAAGTGCACTTTTTGTCTTTTTGGACTAAAAAATTGAGGAAGAAAATATAGATGTTTGGGTTAACTTTTTGACTTTTTATGGAAAAATGTGTAATAAAAAAATTGTAAAAATTGGTTTGTATGAGAAAATTAGAATTGGGAGTTGTGCAGCCGTAATTGTTGACTTTTGGTGAATAGTTTTAACTTTTTAACTTTTTGGCTTTTCTCGAACATGCCAAACTTGGCCTTAGTATAAAGAAAATATTTAAAATACAAAACACGCCCTCATCAAACAACTGAGTTTGAGACATAAGTTTAAAACTGCTTGGTTTAGGAATTCTGTTTCAAAACAACCTCCAATTGGTGTTTTTTTTATGACACAACTTTCAAGTGGTTAAAAACTCCATTTCAGGGCATCTCAAACCCTGACTCAAACATTTATCAAATTTAATTTGGGTAAAAATCAATCAAAAACCTGTCCAACCCTTGACTTAAAATTATATCAAATTGAGTTTTACCCTCTTTTTAGGGGAAATTACAAGTCAGTGTTACTTTCCCAAAATTACATATTCATGAAAAAGTTTATGATTTTAATCATTAAAGTTTGTAAAGTTTATCATAAATATGTAATTATTTTTCAAAATTATCACTAATTTGTTATTTTCCTTTCTTCTTATTTTTTCTTGCTAACAAATGTCCCCGTGGCACAAGTAAAAGACAAAAAATCTGAAAAACACAACACATTTTTCACTTAGGCTCTGTTTGTTTACTCATTTTCCGTTATTTGGTTGAACAAAAAGTAATTAACACATTTTTTAAGAAAAATATTTTTCCATCATTTTCCCAAAAAAGACTTGCTTTTAAATAAGTATTTTAGTTCACCAAAAAGTCATAAATAACACTTTATTGATTCAAAATTTCTCTTTTTAAGTAATAAAATATTTTTGTTTCAAGTGTCAACTAAATGCAGAAAAACGAAAACAATTTTTTTTTTTTTTTAATGTAAAATCAATTTACATGAAAAATATTTTATTCCATCAAAACAAATGAAACCTTAATTTAATGCACTTTTATTGAAATTATTGGCCATGTTTGGTTTGAATTTGTAGAGTGATTTTGGGAAAAAATTTCTAAAAAATTTGTTTGGTTTGTAAATTTTTCAAAATAATTTTCAAAATCACTTTCTTTCTCTAACCTATCAATCAATCATTTTTTCTCTCCCCTCTCTCCTTCTCAATTACTTTTTCTCTCACACACATCTATTCAATTATAATAAAATATCAAATCATTCCAAACTTCTAAACTCCAAAACTAATTTCAAAATTCACAACCAAACAAACCAAAAAAATTTCTAAACTCTCTCGCCAAAAAAATTTTTAAAAACTCCTCTCCCAAAACCAAACCAAACATGCCAAATCTCCAAACACTTTTACGTATTTTCCAGATATTTTTTACACACTTCCAACATTAAACACAATGTCTATGCCCATGTCTATGGCTCTTGTTACCATTTACCTTTTACTAAAAATGAAGAGAGACTTAATTTTACTAAAAATTTTCAAGATCCTTTTGTTACTTTTTCAAATTTACACTTCTACCATTACTGAAAGTGTCACTAAAAGTCATGCTTAAATCTGAGTTTGTCACATTATTCAGTGGAACATATGCAACAAAATTAAAATATAAAATAAAAAATAAATAAAGTAGGAGATGAAAACTCACAGGGATAATTGTTGGATCAAGTGCACGATAAATGGCGTCCGGATCGCCGCCGGAGTCCACGGCGAGGCGAGCGAGCTCCATCACCGGCGCAGGCGGCCACCAAACGAGTTCGTTCTCTTCGTTCCATTTCCGATTACGGATCGAATCGGTCAGTCCGCGAAGTAGGGGACGCGATCGGGGAATAGGAGAGAAGGGGACGAGGAATTTGAGGCAGGACCTGAGCTCTTTGGCCAAGTTGGGGTCGATTGAAGAGGCCTGGCTTGGGGTGCCGAGGAGAGAGAGCAAATCGGAGGGTGTGGCTTTGGGAGTGGAAGGGTTGTTTGGTGGAGATGGATTGAGCTTGAGGAAGGTCGAAAATGGTGGGAATGAAGAAGAAGAAGAAGAAGAGGAAGTGTAAGAAGCTGCGAGAGAGAGTGAGACAACGAAGGCGAACCTTATGGAGAGAGATGGACTGCTCATCTCTCTCTCTCACTATCTCTCCTCCACACGCTCCCTTTCGTTCATGTGGTTGACTATGGAAACTCTGCTAAAAACTGGAATGTAACAGTATCTCCAACATTTCACTATTTATTATTCATTATTTTTGGTATATTTAATTTGATTTAAATAATAAATTTAATTTGATATGAACCGTTTTAACTTTTAAATAAAATTTCTAAAAAGATCTCCAATAGTTCAGTAAATTTTTTATCAAATTTGAGTAAAAAAAATAATAATTTTCTCAATATAATACGAGCAGTTAGAGCGTGCATCAAAACAAAAGGGACGTTCGGTGGGTCGACTTGTAACGCCCTCAAAAATAAAGTATAAGACAACTATTCATATAATTCATGAACATAGAAGAAATATTATATTTCCATTCATTAGAGTCTTCTTTACAAATAGTAGTACATGTTAGCAACAAAATGAATGCCCTACGGGCTTACATCTTTCCAAGTGATGACTTGGTTACAACAAAAGAATAGTTCTAACTCTATACATAGAAAACCCTAGGCTTGAATATACATTTAACATCAAAACGAATAACAAAAGGAAGTCTTCAACTCCAAAACCTCTCAAGCTAAGATTTTGGAGGCGGCATATCACCTGTACCTGAAAAATGGTGTCCCAAGTAGGGTGAGCCAAAACCCAGTAGAAATATACTAAACAACATATGAGAATTAACTAAAACATTAACATTCGATAAATGTGTAACACTTGTCAACCAACTTACATATTTTCCATAGCCAATCAACATTTACATCCATATTTTAATCCACTTCCATTTATTTATCCCAAACAATTCATTGACATAGTTCATTGATATCTAAACATTTCAAAATGAAACTACAACTCATATTATCAACACTTGAATCATAATATCATTCATACACTTCCATTATCTTGTCATTTTACGAAACTACGTCCGAGGGAACCGGCACCCAAATATATATAAAATTTCGGGACTTTCACCCTGGATACTCCGACCAACTTAATTATCAATGGAGTCCATCCCCTATCTCCTCCCAAACAATGGAGTACATCCCCTATCTCTTCTCAAATAAAGATACATATACAATGTATTTAAACACGTTGTCATATACAATGACCAATTCAATCACATATTCAATGTTTATATCCGACCGTCATATTCAATGACATATTACAATTGATTAGTTTCAATTCACCTAATCATCGTGTAGTTTCTACAACAATCATGGCTATTCTCCACCGATAGCCCAAAACAGATATATCTAGACAGATAAATAACTTCATCAACAGATAATTTATCACATTTTCCACAGGCGAGTGATTTATCAATCCAACTACACCATTTAATCACAATTTCCTCTAATTTCATGATTCTTAAACCAATTTCATATTTCCACAACTAATTTTGTTATTTAAACAAATAATTTATTTAATTCCAATTAGGGCATTTTTCCCCTTTTCTCAAATATTGCTCCTAAGGCCAAAATCACACCCATCATACACTAACAACCCAATTCTCAAGCCCTTACATGTACATGGAACCCAACAATAGGAAACCCCTCTTTCATGATTTCAAACTCAAACCCTAACCTCACCCAAAATTCCAAAATCATACAATTTATACAAAATGACCAACATCTATGTTAAAAACCCATATAAGAGAGTAGAATATCCCTACTTTAAGAAGAGAATATGAGCCAAGCAAGAGATTAGCTCCAAAGATGACGAAACCAACTTCTACTTGGATGAAAATGGAGATCTTGAAGAGCTCAAACTTTTTATCAAAGGAAGGAGGGTGAGGAGATCACTAGATCTAGGTCGAAATTTAGAGAAAGAGAGTATTTTATAGAGAGAAGCTCTCAACTCAGGGTTTTGGAAAGTTTTAGAGAGAGAAAGGACAGAAAAAGTGATTTAAAATGTCACTTTCGTGATCTGATATACGTACAGTCTGCTCAAGCGTCAGATACATAAATTCGACCCGCTCAAGCGCAACAAGGCCGCTCAAGCGCCAAGACACAATAGCAAGACACTAGCCGCTCCAGCGCAATGATACTCGCTCGAGCGTAGAATACACTCGTCTAGTATTTTATAGACTTCAGACAGTCGCTCGAGCGTAAGAAACTCCGCTCGAGCGTGAAAAACACTTCTGCAGTATTTTTGCAGACGCACAAAGTATTGAATTATTGCAAACCCCGTTCGAGCGCAAGAAGACCCGCTCGAGCGGAAAACCAAAATTCTTGGCAACAAGGTTTTAAACCAACTAGCAATCCATCTGTTCCAAACTCGCCCAACACATTCCAAAACTCAAATTCAAAGAGTAAGAGGAGGAAAAAGGCATAAACATCAACATTAAACCACAGGACCTGAGTTCAAAATACCATAAGAGCCGGGTTAAAATTTGGGATCGTTATATGATCGGCCTATTGACCAGGTAAGCAACTCAATTTTTTTTTTCCTCTCCCTTCTGTTCCCAATTCGTTTATTATTTCTTTTTTCCTCAATTACATATTTTCCATTTTTGGTTGCCTCCAATAATGATTTCCTTCAAAAACCTGATATAAACACATTATCTATGTACCATATGCCAGACAACTGGTACATTATATCTGAAAGACACCATAATTGAAAGAAAGCAGAGCATAATGAGTATTTTAAATTCCATGATGTTAACTTCATTTTCATTCTCTTCTTCTTCCTCATCCTCTAATGATGAGTCTGATGATGAAAAAATGGTCACACTTTTAGGGGCTTATGAGATGAATAATGCTAGTATGATTCAGATTCTGCAATCAAGTGATAGATCAAAGAAAAGAGGTGGTTTTGTTGTAGGCCATAAGTACATACATCGCGATAGAAAGCCTCATATTCAGTTGGTGGATTCGAACATGGATAAGCATGTTGCGTGATTTTTTTGGGTTGTGTTCTAAATTCATCCCATTTACAATTTCGGCGCAAAATATCCCAACATGTATCAAATGTGAAGTGTTTTTGCTGTATTGCATGATACATCCGTTTCGCTTCAGCGACCTATAAAAAAAAATTACAAAAATTTCAATAACGAGTATATATTACAAAAGAAAATTGATATTTAATAACAAAAAGAAATTTTATCATGTCTACCTTAATTATTCCACTTTGTTGCCTCAATTGAATTTGCTTAAGAAAACCACATAATTTATTAATTGCCTTTTGCATGACAGACCAACGATGAGACAAAGAAATATGGTTTCAATTTGATTCACCGCTCAATTGTGAATTAAAATAAACGAGTACTGGTTCTCAAAATATAGCCATGGTCTGACTATTACCAATAATGGGATCTTGAGAGACTGCCAACGAAAATTTACATAAAGTTTCATCTTTTATAATTGTGAACGTTTTACCACGAGAAACACGAGAGTTTCCAAAATAAAATGAATATCAGTGTTGTGCTCTCGTGAAGTTTCCGAAATAAAATTAATATCAGTGTTGTGCTCTGAAGTTTGTGATTCCTCAAACATTTTAAAATCTTCCATAGTTTGAAGCACATTCAGTAGGATACAATATCTAACTCAGACAGTGAAATATATTGTAATGATATACACTAAACCTCAAAATCAGATAATATACACTGAAGCTTACAAAGAAAATAGAAATTATACTGATATTATCAAACTGAAACTCACAAAGAAATTGAACCTGAGAAACAGATAATATTCACTCTATAAAATTGTAATGCTATTATCAAATTATAACTTATAAAGAAATTGAACCTGACAAACAGATAATACACACTGAAGCTCACAAACAAAATAGAAATTATAATGACATTATCAAATTAAAGCTCCCAAAGAAAATAAAAATTGTAATGAGATAATGAAATTAAAAGATTGGTATATTTTATAGAGCACAATAGCAACGGTAAGTTTTCAAAATACTCTGTCACACTAACGGTAAGTTGTTGGAATTGCTGGTGTAGAACGATTACTTCTCAACTCAAAATTTATATGTATATACGATGTAACTTTTCCATGTTACATTTTGATGGAAATTTAAATTTATATTAACCTTCAATTTATTCGTAGTGCCACAAAAGTAACCTACCTATTTGAACCAGTTTGCAGGCCAACAAAAAATTGAAACAGATTGAAGTAGGTATGTATGCGCCGGTCGACCGGTGGGTCAACCGGCCAGACGTCCGGTCGGTTGACCGGTGGCCCCACTTCCAGCGTTAACGCACAATGAAATGGTAAAATCTCACACTGGTCCTCAGTTTGATAAAACTTTTGCTCCGTTCTTAGTTTGACATCAGTTTGGTGAAACCATTGGAGAGAGAAAAAGTGACTTTTTTCATCAAATTCAAATCTGATGCTCAATCTAATGCAACGTTGGAGATGGTCAAATAATATTTTTTTTTTGTTGAATTTATCTTTATTTAAATTTTTTCATCAAATTTAAATTTTTAAAAATATATTTTTAATACTTTTAAATTTAATAAATTATCAATTTAGTGAAAACAAAATTTCTCCCTTAATTTAATGAAAGGTGAAGTACTAATAAATCTTAAATAGTGATCTTATGAACGGTTTGATCCTTCATTTTTTTTTATACACCCAAAAGTTTCATTTTGGTGAAGTACATAAAGGCCAAAGCATAAAAGCACGTGAATTATGTGTTGATAGAAAAATGTGAATTTTTTTTCATAATATTAAAATTACTAAACACATCACTTTAAAAAAATTTCTTAATATACTTTTTTCAAAATACTCTAAAAACACAACACTCCAATGTAACACACTAAAAAATTTCTTAATATATTTTTCTCAAATATAACAACGTAACATTAAAAAAAATTCTTAATGTACTTTTCTTTAACGTAACACCCCAGTGTAATACACAAAAACTACTTAGTGTGTTTTTTTCTAAACGTAACACTTCAGTGTCACACACTAAAAAAGTCATCAATGTACTTTTCTCAAACGTAACAACGTAACATTTCAAAAAAACTTTTTAATGTATTTTTTCCAAGTGTAACACTCTAATCAATGTAAAACACAAACTCTTTAGTGTTTTTTCCAAAGGTAATACTCCAATGCAACATACTAAAAAATTCCTTAGTATATTTTCTTAAATGTAACAATATAATATTCTAAAAAATTATTTAATATATTTTTCTCAAACATAACAACGTAATATTACAAAAAAAACTTTTTAGTGTATTTTTTTTTCCCCAAACATAACACTTCAATGTAACATATTAAAAAACTCTTTAGTATATTTTTTTCAAACGTAACAACATAACATTTTAAAAAAACTCATTACGTGTATTTTTTTTTCAAACGTAACATTCCAATCAATGTAACATACAAAAATTTATTAATGTACTTTTTTCAAATATTGTACTCTGATATAACACTTTAATGTAGCATTAAAAAACCACACTAACAGAAATGTTGATACTCACGTTTGATAACCAACACTTCAACCACCCATTCTCCCAAAAAGAATATTCCATACCTCACATTTCTATTCCTATCCAAAAAACAAATAAAAAAAAATTAAAAAAATGAATCAGCAAAAGACATTTATTTTAACTCAAATGGCACTAAATTAAATAAATATAATTTTTCAAAACAAAATGGAAGGTTCATTTAGCATTGCTATGGTAGCCAACTTTTTCGTGTTGCGACTATTTTAGCCTCGTTTAGTTTTTATTTTTGGATTTTTTGAGACTTTTGTGAGAGAAAAGGTGTAATGATTATAATTTGAATGTAACATTTTACCTTATTAGCTTATATAGCCTATTTTGTCTTTTTATATTTTTTTAACCCCAAAATATTTACCAAATAAGGGCTAATTGATTTATAAAAAACTTCTTAAAACTAAATGAATCAACACTCTCCATATAATTTATGAGTAAATTTTCCGTTAATAATTACTTATACCAACATAATTTTGAATACTTAAAATTTAACAGGAAAAAAAAAAAAAAATTGTCAAGAATTTCTCAAATGTAACTAGATCGCTTTTCAGTAAACAGAGTTTTGGCATTAAGTTAAAAAATTATGTATATTGTTTTCAAACTTTTGTCTTTGTTTTTCAAAAAAAATTATTTTATTTTTTATTTTTTCGGTCCTTTTAGTAAAGTAAAATCCAAAAGTGTAAATTTTTTGGAAAATTTTAAAAAACATCACTAAAGACACATAAAAATCTACAAAAAAAATCAAACACCAAACCTCACGCACTAGGAATTTGGATGATTTTTTTTTAACAATATTAACAAAAGACATAATTCAATAAGTTCAAAATTAAAGCTCAATATTACAAAAATAATGTCTTCTTATTTTTTGATTTGATACATTGATAATGTGCTAAAATCTGCTATAAATAGGTTTCTGTCTGCGCTTAATGTCGTTTGAGAATAGACTTTTTTTAATAATATTTTGATTTTTTATGAAAAAATATACCAAAAAAGTAAAAAGAATGAGTTGACTCTTCGTATATTAATTTTTTAACCTATTGATTATTTTAGCCAATTGCCTCTTAATGTGGCAAAATATAGATCACTAAGAGCAACTCCGTCACCATTGGAGTTGCCATAGCTAAAATTCGCCAAGAGTTGGAAAAAACCGAGGCCTCTAGTGGCATGCTATACCATAAGCTTTGACAACGCCAAATCTGCAGATAATCATTCCCAACTGCTTTCCTTCCTTCTATTCCTCATCCTTTCACAGCAAAACATCTTATGTATTTAACCAGAAAATCGATTTTGTGCTTACATATATTAGTAGCGTGCTTTCACCATTTTCTTATACAGGAACTTCGCATACTCAAAATGTGACATTCCTGAGATCATCCCTATCAATCTGAATTCAAAAATCAACAATATACGTTTCCAGGACCATCGAACCCTCTTGAATCCAGCTGTTAATGGAAATGAGTTAATCTCTTGCCTGTACCCAAGTCCGAACCAGGCCAATTGGGAATCCAAAATGCAACCTTCTCTCCCGATCGTATATTTCTACAAAAACTAATGCTCACCTCGGGTTGGTTTCAACGTAACAGTACATACAAATAGAATCAATCAAAATTCCACTGATGTTCTAGCCAGTTATTGGCTGGGTAGGACCAGCAGCTGGTTTGAAGGAGACCATATTCAGCTTGCCCGTCTAAGCTAACAATCAACTAAACCAAAAAAAGATATTGATACGAGGCATGAAAAAAATATTAATATGAGGCATGAATTCTCTGCACAAGGAATCAAACCAAACATGGACTAGATACCAAAACACCACCAAGGGCTAATCTCAGGGTGAGGAAAGTGTCAATTTCTTCACTATAATTTTTTTTTTCCCTTTCCCTTCTGATGAGTAATTTTCGTTAGCAAGAACCAAAAATATTCCACATAATTGCACATGATACTAGTATCTGGGTCTATGATATGGGCCGGTCTATACAGAGCGTATGTGTTTTAAGACCAGTACTCTAGGAAACAATCTTGAATCAGTTCCAGCTGAGAAGTCTACTAAGAACCTATGATTACAACAGTACCTTTCATGTTCTGCACATTAAATGCTCTGTATGGATGTTGATCTTCAAAAAATTGAAACACATTCCTTGATTGCAGAATCGCAGCACATGTCCCACTAAATTCGGCTTCCACTTAAGCTGCAAAGCCTGATATCCTAAACCAAAAATCAGCATTAGAATTATCTTCATGGTACAATGCCTACAGAATACTCTTTTTTTTCTTTCCTCGGGATAACAATTCCAAGTTCAAAGTCCTCTTTCTGAACACTTCAACTCGGAGCCTTTGTTGCAAAATGTAGACTTTTCTATAAATGTTGTCCAAACAAGACTTTCAAATGCATTTATAGTTTTTCTCAAGCATGGCCACTTCTGAACAATAAATGATTCTATGGGTACAAGAGAAGATGAATTTACTTACAGTATGACCAGGATCCACAAGAACAAAATTTATATTGCCTCAAGGACTTTGATGCCAGCATTCTTGTCCCATTCCTCTGGTGTGGCAGCATCTGCCATTATCTTTTCCTGACCACGCCAAAGTATCTGAATCCCAAGAATCCCAAAATAGCTCAGTCAAGTATATAATTCATAAAATGAAGAACAAGGAATATAGAAGAACAGCCTCACAAAAACATGGCAAACATGAAAAACTTACCTTATCAATGACGCCAAAATCCTTAGCTCTTGTCGAATCCATATAAAATGGTCTTCTCATCACATCAGCAACAGTCTCTTCTGACTAGTGAGTTTATCAATTCATATGATTAGTGCTTCTTCAAATACCTGCTTTTTTATTATAAATAAATAAATAACTGAACAAGAAATTCTACTGATGCATTGATACTCACATTTCCCGTGTGCTTAGCCAGGAGTCCTACAAGAACATCCCTGTTTATTATTACCTGCAAAAGCAATTAAGTTCAACAGAAGATCCCATAAAATGCAAGTCTGTAAACATATGGATAAGTGCTCATACTGTGTATATATTTGTAAGATGTGGTTTTTCAAATGCTTTCAAATTAGTCTTTGAACTGGACATATTCTTTTTCCTTAACATTGGAAAAGCATAAAATTTGTTCATAAATCATTAGCATGGGAAAAACAAATCAGCAAGATCACAGCATAACACACGTCAACATTCACCACAACACAATATCAACATTATGAAGTTTCCCTACAAAACTGCATCCAAGCTGAATGAAAAGAAGGGAATAATCAAACAACGGTGAATGAATGCAGAGTGAGACAGGCAAAGCTTTGGAACCCACCCTGCATACAACAATCCCCCTCATAGAGTTCTTGCCATCCTTCGGTTGTGCACATAGGCCATGTCTTGTTGTTTAAAGTACAGAACCACTACCCTTGAAGAGCAATCAATGGCGCTGTTTGGGAAACAAGGGTTCAGGCTAATATAGCCTCAAATTAAAAATAAGCCAAAAAGCCCCACTGTTCAACCCTTTTTATTAAAATAAATAAATAAATAAATAAAATAGGTGCAGCTGCCGGACAGTGTAGGCACAGCCTACACTGTCACATTGACAAATTGTTACATCACTTGGTAAATTACGATTTTGCCCCTTTACATCAATTTAAAAAATTATAATTTTAGGGACAAATTTGTCATTTTAACTTCAAACATCATTTCAACACATTTTTCAATACAACAACTCAAATAAAAATTCATCTCATCTTCTCAAACACAAAAACTAAAATAGCCTACTAAAATAGCCACTTCCCAAACGAGGCCAATATATATTAGATTATACTATCTTGCTTCTAGCCTATTGGTTGGTCACTTATAAGCTGAAGAGTTGTGCCTATTCGTTTAAAAGTAATAGTTTCAAGAGTACTTTCTAGATACTTTTTTCCTTAATGCTTTACTATAGCATGTTGTTCATCTGTGACCTTGCCTTGAAGTTTAGTATTTAGGTGCCTCACATAAGTTCTTGTGATATGATCACTCTTAATGGAAATATTTGCAAGAGGGGAAGACCAAAACTAACATGGAATGTTGTAGTAAGAGACGAGATGAATTTATTTAATTTAACTAAGCATATAGACTTCAACGGAGCAAATGACGAAATTCATGTTGCCAACCCCAATTGATTGGTACACAATACTTTGGTTTTGGTTTGGACATGTAGGTAGGAACAACTCTTTTAAACAGATCATAAGAATAAACTCCTTTAGGCAATGAGCTAAATTTGCCATAAAACTTCCACTGCGGTTCACATTTGAAAACCAGAAAGCAACCAAATGATTTTGACTAACCTCCTTTGCACGGATGAGAACATCACTGGCGGGCATTAACCCAGATGATGGGACACGAGGCTGTTGGATCATGGCTGGAACATAACTCAAGTGAGCCCTCATGAACTTTCAAGTAAGTTTGGATGCACGATAATATGGAACAGTTACAAAATTTACAGTACACTCAGCAAGGCAAACAAACAAGTACATCATACCTTTGGCATGCGGCATCATAAACCGTTTGCCCTTGGTTCCTGCAGCAAGCAAGAGGCATGCATGACCTATAGCAGCCCCAACGGCAACAGTATGTATCTGCATACAGAAATAAAACGAGCAAAATAAAGCAGGGAATAAACAAATATACATTCTATATTATTCCAACAATGAAGCAATTATTTATCTAATGGAACTTGCTTGATCATAAAAATCATTGGCGATCATGCAAAACACATTTATGCAGCCATGATATATATCTCATGTTAAAAACAGAGCTGAAAAGTAGCCATCTTCTCCACAATGGAACTTGCTTTATTATAGAATTCTATGAAGATCAGGCAAAAATATAGTATACATCGGTGATGCATCTTGTATTAAGCATAGAGATGGCAACTGGAAGAATTCAAGTCTGGATTCAAATTCACATGCATCCAGTTTGGGTGCAATGTGAAACATACATGTGTTCTTATCAGATTAACAGTATGAAAGCGGGACACCATATTTCTACAATTAGAACAAAAGGTTTGGAGAAATTCAGAATTCCCAGAGTAGAAATATACCTCATTCTTTAATTGCATCATAGCATCATAAATTGCAAAACCCTCACTCTCCATCCCAACCTAAAATGATAAGAATGTGAAGCCACGAAATAACAACCATAAGAACAAATATAGAGAATACTGAAATCTGAGAAAATTAATGAATAACTCAAGACACAGATACATCTAAGCAATGAATGTAAGCATAGTTTGTAATTGTATGATACTAAAGGCAACAAAATGCTTTCCATATTAGATTAGGGGAACTCTCTTCTAGTAATTAAAAACACCACCACTGCAATGAAAATCCTAGGTTTCAGAGTTTGTTTTATAGACATAAAGAAGTTCATGTAGTCTCATTAGGCTATGAAATTATAACGACGTGTATGTGTATGTGTGTGTGTGTGAGACGAAGCGGATTTTTTTTATTAAACACAATGAGATGAAAACAATGAGCAGGATGATCAATTTGATTAGAGCCACTCAAAACAAACAGTTGGCTATTTCTTCAACTGTTTTTGGTTCTTCAATATATTCATCTTTCTTCTGTAACACAATAAAATCATAACCACAAAGATAATCGCAAGAACACAATTTTTATAGAATTTTTAAACAAAATACTTACCAAAAAAATATCAATCTAAAACAAATCTTTATAAACCAACTTTTGGAACTAAACCCCATGATTTCACAACCACCATAATAATTACAACAGATACTGTAGTGTAGTCTACAATCCGTGGGTACAAATGCAAGAGCAATAACGGAAACAGCTGTCTGATTTTGACACAGAAACAATTTTGGAAGAGCAAGCTAATAAAATCCAGATGAGGGAGCGATTTGTATATGGTATGTGCACACAAGCGCTTGATTATAGATATTGATCCAACTGTTGTTGTTGTTTGGATGTGACAAGCTCATGACACTATAAATTAAAGAACCACATAAATTATAGTTAAGGGGAAACACCAGCAAATAGTATACACAACAGCATAATCCATCATCAGAATTTTGTACCAAGATTAAATGATGCATTCCATGATTTTCTCCTTTTTTACTCTGCAACTTCTCTGAAACATTCTATAAATAATTTTATGCTTCACAGACTGCAAGCAATAACGCAAGACAAAAAACAGGGAATAAAGAAAAAGGTGACCCTTAAAGCAAACCGCAGAAAATGAGTATAGAAACTGATTATCGTATTGCTTTTCACGTATGCATATTTAATGTTCTTTTTGTGGGGTTAACTAGGTCTATTTAAATTTTTTTTTTCCATTGGCACTGGGGTGTCCGGATCAAAACCCGACTAAACCCCAAGGATGCACAGGCCCCCGGCAAGGAGTTTCTCGCAAGTGCTCCACGGTTAATTCAAAGATTTTTTCCCAATCCGATGACCCAAGGAATTGTTAGCACCTAAGAGGTTTCGATTCCTAAATCTTGGAGGGAGCACACCCCCAAGACCCAAGGCCTTACCACCAGGCCAACCCCTTGGCGTTAACCAGGCCTATTTAATACATCAAAGTTTTAATCGTCACAAGTACTAATGACGTGGACGGAAGGAAATTTCTGGAACATTAAACAGATTGTAAATCAAAAAATACAATTCCTCACTTCGAATTCAGACAAGGTAGCGTTCAATTAAATTCCTTTAGGTGGTTATTTAACTAAAATATGTTTAAAATAGAACAAACACCAACAAATATCTAGTTTTCATTATATTGAGAATGTCATGCACGTGCTTCTGCTGAGACAGATTGTTTATTTGTTCATCCCATGTAGCCAGAATATGTGGAACAAGTATTAACTTTAGATAGCCTCATGTAGATAACAACATAATTCCATGATTTCATCCAACCAGAGAAGACTTGCAACTACAATCATATTGCAAACTATTTTTCAACAATATTTCAGTATGTATGACTTCATTAAGAAAAGAGGCATGAGCTAGCACAATTGATGGAAATCAATGGAAGACTCACAGTTTCACCATCATCACGAGTTGTTCCAGTAGAATTTATATAAATATATATCGGCTCTTTGGGATCCATCCATTGCAGGTACATTAATTCTGCAATCACAAGCTCTGTGACCGCTGGCACCAACTGAAAAAAAAAAAATATTGTTCTTTAATTTGTTCAGAATTCTAAAAATATTCATCTCCTGAGTGCATATTCTTATTTCTCCTTTAATATTTCCCCACACAAAGTAACACGAAAAAAGAATGTTAGTACATTCAAACCAGTTAAAGATTAGGTTGTTTGTGCATGGGGAGAGCAGGC
This sequence comes from Camellia japonica, assembly GCA_030407325.1. NCBI lineage: Eukaryota > Viridiplantae > Streptophyta > Magnoliopsida > Ericales > Theaceae > Camellia > Camellia japonica. The sequence goes on along the minus strand of JAPPVO010000019.1, from coordinate 78,199,645 downwards.
TACACTGTGTGTTAAAGGGATCAGATGTGCTGTTCTTTCAAATGGTAGGTTCGTATTTGAAGATGATAAAAATCTTTTGAAAGCGAAAAGAATACTTGTACAGTTTACAGACATTAAATCCACAATGATATAGTCTTCTATCTCGTTTCATGGTCCTACAATTCTGTGTGAAGAGGAGGCTATATGATCAAGAGTCAAGACAAATTGGGAAGTCTCTTACAGCCCAAAGGCATAGGTTAAATATAACTGCTAATATTATCAAATAAGGTTGTTCTTTAGTACATTGAAATTGAATAGACCATTTGGGCTTTGTATCCAAAGGCAAATGCCTTTTTTGTTGTTGTTGAAAATATTAGGATTCAATTTATTGTATGCATAAGGACCCTTATCCAAACACAACCTGAGATAAATAGCAGATAAAAGCACCTACCGGCATGCCAATGTAGACTATTCTACCATGGAGAAGTAAAGATGGCAAGTCTGGTGGAGGTCTCCTCGGCCTGTGCTCATTGTACGAAACAGATCTTTCCACCTTATTCAAGTTTTACGAGAAAGAGAAGGAAAGAAAGAAAAAAGGTCATCATCAGATAAGCATGCTATAATACCAAGTACAAATACATACAAAACTCTTTGACAACTCTTGATTCATTTGAACACACGAAAGGAAATAGAGAAACAATTAGGGACATTTTGGTATTACAAAATAGATACTCAGGTCCATCAATAGGCTGTTGTAACAATGAAACAACTTAAAATTTTTCAATATTTATTTTCTTCACGAATATACAAAAATTGGCTTTTTTATTAATAAAAAAAAAAAACACAGAATTACCTACTCTAAAATTGAAAATTTCAAATTTGGTTTTGTTCAGCATCTATGCAAATTTGAACTGACAAATATACAATTTCAAAAATTAACATGTATATAATTCAAGCTTGATGTAAATAAAAAACTTAACAAGCTTCAAAATTTTGTATTCAAGCTCCAGTTATTTATCTTACGAACAGATCTCAAACGCGTTTTAATTATAAAGATTTATCATGAATATATATCAAGCCGAGCTCAAGAAAATTAACATCTATATATCGTGCGGAGCTTAAAATTAAAGATTTGGATGATTTACATTTCGAACAAGTTTCAAATTCAAGATTTGCATATATATATACACAAACACAAGTGAAGAAGAGTGGAAAGTGAAAGTACTTGTGCAGGAGTAGCCATGAGCGTGGGAGATTCAAAGAGGTCCAAGTAAGGAAGATTATCAGAGTTCGAAGCTCGGTTGAGGAGCTTCTCCGGCGAAGTTGCGGCGACGGAGGCGAGCTTCGTGAGAAATGGGTCCTTAGGGTTCACTGGAGGCATCGGAATTTTAGCTCCGTTTCTGCTATTTATGGCACATAGGGTCTGAATTGAGCCACGTTTCAAGGACCGTGATGAAGACGAAGAAGGAACTGAAGTAGCCATCGGAGCTCGCAGTGAGGTCGCCATCTTTTCTGGAGAGAGAGAGAGAGAGATTGTTTGGGAATCGGATGGTGTGTGTGTAGTGGTCTCTGGAAAAATGAGATGTGCGACGGGTGGGTCGGTGCGGGTGTGACCCGGGTGGCTTGTTTTTATGAGGCTTGAAAGCCCAGCCCATGGATATGAAATCAGTGATATTTACATATTTACAAAATGGGAAATTTTAATATACCCCTTTAAAAAGGGTATATCATATATATTCTTAATTATGTGATTTTTTTTTTAATTATGATCAATTTTGTTCTTTAGTTATAACATATGAGTTCTTTAGTTATATTTCATATTGTATTTAGTTATGACATTTTTTTTTGAAGTTATGGCTCAAAAAATTAAAGTTATATCATTTTTTTTTAGAAAAAATACTAGGTATACTAATAATCTTACTAACACACTCACAAGTTAATGTGGGTCTCATACCAAGTGATGGTTGATTTTATCAAAACTTGTAAGTGTGTTAGTAAGATTGTAAGGTAGCGTTTGGTAACGTTTACGTTTTTGGTTTATGTTTACAAAACTTTTATACACTGAGTTTTATTTATTTTTAGAAAAAACATAAATTACAAACACGTTTGGTTTGAACAAAATGTTTAAAAATTTTAAAAACATAAACTAAAAAATATGTTTGTTCAGACCTAAAATATTTATATTTATTTTTATTATTTATGACAATGGGATCACACACATTATAATTGAAAAAAAAATTAATTAAAAAAATAATTGAAAAAAAAGTTATTTGAAAAAAAAATTGAAAAAAAAATTTAATTGGGAAAAAATGCACCAATAAATCCCAAATTAATAACTTATACACTGTTTAGTCCTAAAAGTTTTCTTATAGACTGAAAGGTCCCATTACAATGTTTCAAACATCAGATTAATGTTTCAAACATTAGATTTCAAACATCTAATGTTCATCAGATTTCAATAATGTTTGAAATTATAGGATGAATGTTTCAAACATTAGATTTCAAACATCTAATGTTCATCAGATTTCAATAAATTTTGAAATTATAGAATGAAACATCAGATTCATTTACATCATGAACATCATGATGATGTATAAATGGGACTAAATGGAGCATAAGAAAACTTTTAGGACTAAATGGTTCAACTTTTCAGAAACTAGGATTTATGGGTAAATTTTCAAAAAATTAATTGAAAAAAAAATTAATTAAAAAAAAAAATTGAAAAAAAAATTATTTGAAAAAAAAATTAATTAAAAAAAATTAATTGGGAAAAAAAATTAATTAAAAAAAGATTAATTAAAAAAAATTAATTGAAAAAATAATTAATTAAAAAATTTAATTGAAAAAAAAGTTAATTGGAAAAAAAATTATTTAAAAAATAATAATTGAAAAAAAAATTATTTGAAAAAAAAATTTGAAAACTGAAAACGTAAACTCATTTTTTGAGTTTACGTTTTTTTCCTCAAATTTATAAATTGAGACAACCATTTATAAACCAAAAAAATTATCAAACAAGTTTTTATGACAGTTTTTAAATTTTTTGTAAATACAAACTGAAAACTGAAAACGGAATAGTTACCGAACAGATCTAGTATTCCAAACATTATTTTTTTTTTAGTTATAAAGTACACTTTTTGAAAGGTGTGCACCATAATGTTTCTACTAACAAAAGTATATTCATAAAAACAAATTTATATATTCCGATGAGTGTGATCCACATTTCACTGATTTTAATTTTATGCTTTTGAGATAATTTTTAAGATAAAAATTTATGATAATTAGTATTTTTTAATATAAAATTGCATGCTTCAGTGTAATAGAATAGGAGTTTCTTAATTGAGTAAGATCGAGATTAGAATATAAATGAAATAAATTTTATGTCGGGATGAGTAATTCCACCCCACCACACCTGATTATGTATTAAAATTGTACATATATGTTAATTATAGTTTTATTGTTGTTTCATCATTAAAAATGATCTATGTGAATTTTTTTCTATTCTAAGTACTCTACATATTATACCTTTTTTTTCTCTTCCTCATCTCTATAACCTCACTACAAATTAATACCGAATTCAATATTGAAAATATAAGTTGTAGAATTAAAAGGTACAAATCAAGAAGGGGATTGAATTACACCAAGCATAGATTGGGAAGGGTTGAGTTGGGAGACTTGTTAGCTAAACAGAGGCAAAGATGGGGCAGTGTCCCCTAACCCATATCAACCCATTGCAATCCCTATACCAGTATTCATTTGTTTCTTACTTGTCTTAACCTAACCAAATAAGAGGAGAAATTTTTTTAAATCCTCTCTTCATTTTCCCATATATTTTGCATTTCATTTTCCTTCTCCATTTATTCCACAAAATCCAAGTATGACAGAAAGAAGAAAGATAAAGACATCTTTTATTACCCTCCAACAGAACATGCAATGCAAACACCCAATATTTTTTGTTTTTGTTTATAATTATCTATTTTTCAATGTAAAGAGAATGATAGCATCATATGGAGAGTAAAAAGCATGATTAGCAACACAATGAGCAAGCAAACTCTATTACAATCTTGAATTATATTACAAAAGCATATTGACAACTAGAAAATCCAGCTTGGAGCACCAAAACTGCAATATCAGCATAATAGCATTGAGCATTCAAAGATACTTACTCCCAAAATCACCACTATTACGCAATCTCAAGGGCGAGCACGAAAACATAGAACATCATAAGAACAAAAATATTTCATTTATAATCAATGAACTCAAAAGCGACAGCGCAGCGCTAACATTATTCAATAAAACACATAATAAAAAATAAAAATAAAAAATCTAGCAGCTTAGATTCATCAATTTCTTTGATGATGACATCTTCATGTTCCCACATACATAAAAGTGTTTTTATATGGCATCAACATAACCGATATTGATCAATGAGCTGAGACAGCTCTCTCTTCCTGGCTGCTGACCAATGGTTCAGTCATAGCCTCATCATTTACACTGAAAATCTTGGCAATCTTCTCTGTGGGCACCAATGGCAGATAAGATGCGACTCTATATCCCTTCTCAGCCGTAGAACATACTGTCAGGTTGTACTTTTCAGAACAGTAGGCAGCTGTTGGCACCACAACTTGGGCCACCCGAGGGAACAGTGGGAGTCGATTGAGGGAGCGCCAAGTTGATGCAGCATACTGCTCAGCCACTGGCTCGTACTTGGAGTAAAGCCCCTTCGCAGCTGGCTCACACTTTGTGTATGCGTTCTTTGCGAGTCCTGAGGCAGTGTCGACCACATTGACATGCCGGACTTGTGCTGCCACAGACCGAACAGCTGTTGGAGCGTTTTGAGCAGCTGAAAAGGCTTGGGTTGATGCCTTTTTCATGACTGGTGGCACACGACGGTCTAACTCATTTACAGAGACATCAACCTGCAATAATGATACACGGAATTTAACAACAGGTCCAACCCTAATACTGGCTAGTGGCGGAGCCACGTTGAGACCAGTTGAACTAAAACACCCATTGTCTTTTTATTTTTCATGTTTCTAAAAACAAAGAACAATTAAAAGTAAAAAAATACCCATTATTTTTCTTATTGAAAGTAGCTTTTAAAAATTAAAAAACAACTTAAAAAGTGAATTTTTTCATAATTTTTTTTTTTTAAATGGCTTTCAAAAGCAGTTTGCAAAACAAAATTTATTATTTATTTCTACTGTGGCCAAAAATCCATTCCTAAACTCTGGTCCTTCTCTACCCAGAAACTATCTGCCCCTCAAAACATTACAGAGAAGGGTGAACTATTACAAAGCATGGAACATGAAAAATTATCACATAGGTCCGCCTCATATTATAGTGGTGTGTCCTTACAATTCTATTATTTTTTACGCCAATTGTTCGATAAAATTCCGAAACCAAATTAGATGTTATTAGATAGAACCACAGGTTGTAATTCGAATCAATATATTGATTTAAAATTAAAAAAAAGCTTTGCCATATGATGTGAAAACAAGAAACACGAAACAATGATATAGGAAATTTAGCAAAAGATCTAACTAACAAATGGTCAGTAGCGAAGCCACGCGGAGACCAATTGCACAAACAAAAACAAAACACCCATCGTTTTTTTCTTTTTAGGTTCTTCATAAACAAAAACAACCAAAAATTCAAATTACCCCTAGTCTTTTTCATTTCTGTAAACAAAATATTGTTTTTCAAAATTCAAAAACAATTTATAAATTGATTTTTCAAAAAAAAAAAAAAAAAATCTCCAAAACTGTTTCCAAAACAGTCAGATAAACAAATTTATTATTCAATTTCAATTCTAATAAATTCCGGTCCTTCTTAATGTAACACGCCAATTGTTCGATAAAATTCCCAACCCAAACTAGATGTTATTAGATCTAAAAGAGAGTTATAACGAACCTTGCGATCGACGAACTTGAGGACTTGAATGGGGACGTCATGGAACTTATCGTAGACTGGGCCGACAACCGTCTTGACGGTGCCTTCGACGGTGTCGACGGATGGCTTGAGACGGCCGGAGTTGTCCTTGGCGTAGCCGTAGAGCCTCGCGAAACACACCACCGCGTGCAGCGCCGCCACTTGCACGAACTCCAGGTACTTGAGCCTCTCTACTTCCTCAATGTCAGCCTTCAAACAAATAATAACCACATCAGTAATCAAAGAGGGAAAAAAAAAAAAAAAATCAGCAAAAAATCAAAACTTGATTCGATTAATTGGAGAGAAGACGAATGTGAGCCTTCCAAATCAAATGATGGGAAGTTGAAATTGAGAGGTTCGTACCATTTGGGGTTGAATTTTTGGGTTTGATTCGGCCATGATCGTAGTTTTTGGGAAGATTCTGAAAACTTGATAATAATGCGTATATGAAAGATGTAGAAAAAGCTTGCTTGGTTGTTATGATGGGAATGTAGAGATGTGTGGGGTATATATAGGTTTGGCGTAGATACTCGGCGAGGATCGGGACGAGGAGAAGGAGCGGCTGTGGTGAGAAAGCGTGTGACAAATCCGACGATTTTGGCGGTGCCGATTTTAGAGTCGCTGAATACTTCGAAGTTAAGCTACTTCTATTCTATTCTAGTAAACAAGCTGTTGACCAACTCTTAATGGTTAAGGATGTTACTATTTCTCTCAAATATGCGTTGTTTTCAACTTTATTTCTGAATTTAATTTTTTTATTTTTCATAATTTTTTTTTTAATTTTTAGTAAATATTTTTAAGATTTTAAATAATTTTTTTTAGATACACCTTATTTAGATGTATCTAAATAATAAAATATTTAAAATTTTTAATAAATATACAAAAATATGAAAAATGTATTTTATTTTATTTTTGTATTTAGTGAATTTTTTAAACATTTTTTTCATAAATATTATACTTTTTAAGTGTATTTATGTTAGGTATGTCTAAATTTTTTTTAAAAAATACTTTAAATATTTTTAAAAATTGAGTGAAAACAAAAAAAATACAGAAAAAAAAAGTAAAATTTTTTAAAAATTAAATTATGAAAACTGAAATCAAAGAGAGTATACGGTTTTGTGGGGATTGTGTTTTGAAAATGACATCAAGTTGTACTTTTATAATATAATTTTTGAAAAGATAATTATATATTCATAATTTTTATATAATAGTAATTTGGTTCTGATTTTCAAAATATAGTTTTTAGAAAATTTTATTTTTTTATTTTTCGTATTTTAATGTTTTTAATAAATTTTTTTAATATTTTAAGTAATTTTTTTTAAATTTTTAGACACACTTAACATAAATATACTTAAAAAGTATAATATTTATGAAAAAATCTTTAAAAAATACATTAATGTTGTGTTTGGTTGGGGGATTTGGGGAGGGATTTGGAAAGGGAAAGGAGAAAGGTGTGTGAAACTAGGTGAAATATAGACATATTTTATTCACTTTTCACCTACCTTTTTCATTTCCCTTTCTAAATCCCTCCCCAAATCCCCCAATCAAACACAGCATAAATACCAAAAAATACGAAAAATTAGTACATTTTTCATATTTTTGTATGTTTATTAATTATTTAAAATATTTTTTTTACAAATATTTTACTATTTAGATATATCTAAGTAAGGTGCATCTAAAAAGGTAAAAAAAAAAAAATTGTTTAAAATTTTAAAAATATTCACTAAAAACAAAAAAACACGAAAAACAAAAAATACAATTTTTAGAAAACTGAAACCAAACACACTAAATGTGTTTTTATGAGTCGACATCAACTATACCTTCGTTTGGGATTTAGGTTGGCTATTTGGCTATTTTAGCCTGGGCAAAAAATCATTATTTGTGATAAGTTTTTTGACTTTTGTGAGAGAAAAAATGAAATGATTATGATTTGGATGTAGCATTTTGTTTTATTGGGCTAAAAAAATCTATTTTATCTTTTTGTGGCTAAAATAACCCCAACCCAACCCAAACCTTCGTGCTAAATGAACCCATCAAATAGTAAAAATAATGTTGGGTTTTTTACCAGTTGGTCCCAATAATTGAATCTATTACTCATTAGGTCTTAAGTTTCTATCTCATGCACTAGAAAGTCCTGTTATATTTTTTTATCTCGATTTTGCCCATACTATTATACTACAAGAGCCATTGATTGCGCCACTATAATGTTGTTGGGGGGGGGGTCATGGCACTGATGGCGGTGAGGAAGTTTGCGTCGAAGATTCGGCAATCGAACGGTTGGTGTTGGTGAACATGGGAACAACCTCTGTGGCCCTTGGATTTGAGAGAGATGGTGTTAAATCTGAGAGAGATCAATAAAATCGGCATAAATGGAGATGGGTGTGTTGACATTGACGAGTTCGGAGCTCTGCACCAATTAATAATGGATGAGCGAGACGAAAAAGAAGACATGAGAGAGGCGTTCAGGGTGTTAGATCAAAACGGTGAAGGGTTTATCTATGTATTTTCAATACCAATCAAAACCCCTATCTTGTTTAAACCAATGATAAATTTATCAGTAAATTTGTTAAAATTAGTGATAAATTTGTTTAAACCAGTGATAAATTTGTTTAAACTAGTAATAAATTTGTTTAAACCCGTAGTAATAAATTTATCACTGTTGAATTTGTTAAAAAATTTACAAATAGCAAACTTGATTTGAGAGAGAAAGAGAGGGGCATCACAACAAATTTATCACTGAATTAAGTAACAAATTTATCATTCATAAATTAAATAACAAATTTATTAGATCAGTTACACGTTTGTTGTCATGACCCAATCCCAAGAGCTTAGGACTTGAATCGCAACTTACTAAATAATTCTAATCGTAAATTAAATGGCGCAAGTGGAGGTAAAAAGGAAGTAAGAAATAATTAAACAGGAAATTAACTTCATTCTACTATTTTAATAAAAGAAAATACATCTAAAGAGCTTTTATTAGTATTCTGTGACCGACTATCAGTTAAAAAAAAAAAAAAAAAAACAAACAAACAAACAAACAAAAGGAAGAAAATAAAAGAAAGACAAAATAGCAGATCAGCATCAAATTCTTGTGCGAGTTCCACTATATGAGGTTACGGGTCTTTCTTACATCTCATCACTTGAAAAAGTAACAACTATAAGTACACAGCAGAGTGAGAAATATTATGCCAAGAGTATAGGGGACACAAAATAATCATGGATAGTTATTCAAGCTAAAACGATAAAACAAATCATTTAAAGTGGCAGAAATTGAAATATAGAAATTATATAAATAACTATAACTACAGTATAGAACAAACACAAATGTCACATGAGTAACAGTTAGAACTGAGGTTAATGAATCCATGACAAACAGAGGATCACAAAGTGGCTAAACAGAAGCCAATGGTTATTTAAGTCCCCTAAGGCATGAGACTCCCGTGGTGGTACTTACAAAATATAATTGTTTATAAAATCATTGTCAAATAATTTCTAAAATTTAAACAAACATATCCATGGGTTTCAATTTAAGCAAATGGAGTTCAGAAAATAATTAACGTAATTGAAATATAAATATAAGTTATAAAATATAACTTTATAAAATAAATTATGGTAATTTAAAACATACGTAAATATATTATGGTAACTTAAGGTATAATATAACTCACCTTAATATTGATTCTCAGCCTTTTCTTACTTTGTTTTTCCATTTTTATTTTATTTTTCTTTTGTTTCTGTTGGCTACCCACAACTCCCTTTTATACCCGAGCTCTAAGCAGGTGACTCACCCTGTAATTATGTTCCTACATGATGATTCACTACCTATACTACTTAGGCCTAAGAAGTGGTTCACCTCCTAATTTGGGATTCACCTCCTCTCCAGCGCTTTACTGTCCAGCTTCTTCTAGCCATTCCACCAGATGGAGATACGTGGCGACAACAGATCTGATGGACGAGAAGGGAGCCACGTCTATGAAGCTCAAGAGACAAACAAAACGACACCAAATTCTATTATTTTGGCCAAATAGAGGTATGTAACGGAAAGTTATTTTTTTATTTTTTATTTTGAATTACATATTTAGATTCAGATCCCTTCTCCCGCCTTTTTTATAAATTCAAAACCCAATCCCTCTCTCCCTCTTTCTCTTTTTTAGAACCCATTCCCCTATTTACGATTAAGTTTTTTTTTTTTTCCATTTATAATCGATCGACGATGGAAGGCTTCGGCATCCCTAGGACTTCATTGTTTGAAAATCTTTGTTTACCCAAACAATTGTAGACACAAAGGTTAGATTTGTAGTATTTTATTTTTCATTTTTTTTTTTTTTGGTTCAAGTCCATTCTAAGTGTATGATGAAATGCTTCAATGAATCATGGACTTGCAAACATGGGTGTGAATCATGGTGAAAATCTAGAAGTTAAATGCTCATTTATATGTGTTAGAAATTGGGCGCCCATGTGGCATGACCCTTGACCCTTTTGAACCTTATCCATATAAATTTGAATTTGAATTTGAATTCAAAACCTATTTGGATAACCCACTCATGATATCTATATCTATCATATCAACTGATATGGATAGATGATATAGTTAGCCTATATATCTGATACGATATATAGGATATGGGATGAATCAAATAACGTATGCTTTTTTTCCATACTGACTCTCTCGCATTAAAATAACAATCGAGCTTTTTGCACTGTGACTTGTGTGGGTGATACTCATATTGTGGTATCACTCCACTGTTAGGTGTTCGTTGTTCGCATTTTTAAAGCATGTGATTTACCCACAAGATTCTTCGCTTCAGGTTCTATCACCTAAGGTATGATCTGATAATTTTTACCCGCTGCGTTATACATGTTTTACATTGGTATCAGAGCTTTAAAGGGTACTTTCGTGCTTATTTTTATGCATTAAAATATGTGTATAATTTTATATAAATATATGCACGATATATGCATAAAAATTAATAATTTTTCGAAATATCTCCGATCAACCTAAAATTTATATATATTGTAGTATATTTAATGTAGAACATATCTGCAAAGTTTCATGAAAATCCAACGGTTAGATTTCAAGAAAAATGGAGACCCATTTTATATATTTGAAATTTTACATGCATGATGGTTTTACATGTTTTAATTTCAGTCTGCAAATCTTACATATTTAGAATCCTTGTTTCGAGACCTTCGAAACCATATATTATTTGTTAGATTTGGATTTACGGTTGATGAGATACATCAAACCTTAATTTGGGTTCGTTTTATTTTTTGGTGGCTTAAGGAAGAAGATGAAGTGCAGAGTTTCTGCACTTACAATCTCATTTGAGAGAGAGTGTAATATACCATATTATTTGGGTTTGTTAAATGTAATTTTTGAGACCACTATTGATTTTATTTTGAAAAATGGAGTCCGACAGTACCAAAACCGGACCAGAAAATACCTTGGAAGGCGGCGCGTAAGTCGCACGCACCATTTGACGACGTCAACGCTGCCACGCGCGCGCCACGCGTCATCGCGCGCCACGCGCGCTTCCCACGCGCCTCCACGCACTATCATGCGCGCATCAGCCGCGCTGTCCATGCGCGCGTCTTGCGCCGTCCACACGCGCGTCCTGCGTTGCGCCGCGCATCGAGCTGAGCCGCACCGTTTTTCGCACCAGCTTGGCTGGTTTGGCAGCTGGGTATAAGGTTCTGTTTGTTTGTTTTAAAAATTCAGAATTGCTTTAAATGGTCATAAGTAATTCGTTATAGCTTTGTTTTAAGCGTGGTTGGTACTGTTAAACTCAGAATTAAATTTTCTATTTTTTGTAAAATTTTCAAAATTTTATGAAAATAAAAAATATTTTTCCTGAAATAATAATTCATTATTTCTGCTTTAAAATGCATTTGGTGTTGCATGATTGAGTTTCTGGAGCTGAAATTTTTACTATAAACCATTGTAATGGTTTAATATTTACTGGTATGGTTGTTGCATTTTCCTAGATTTTGGAATGTTTATTTATGATTTTATGTGTGTTTATTAATTATTTAAAATTTTAGAAAATACCAGAAAATTTCAAAAAAATTTCAGAAGTGATATACTTTCTGTTATGGCATAATCTGAATATTAAACACAACACATTGTTATTTTTTGCCTAGAGTTTCTAACATGTTGTAATTAGAATAACATGATTAATTGTTTTTTATTTAAATTCCATTATTAAATGTAATATAGCATGAGTTGATTGTGAATCTACATTAAGATGCTATTGTATGGAATTAAAATATTTTATCATGCTTTTAGACATGCCATAGTCAGTGGGAGGTTGTTCGATTGAGAGAAATCTTTGTAGATTTACTCCTGAAAAGTAATATTTTGCGCATGAATTAAATTAAATTTTTGGATAATTATCACCTATGACGCAAGAGATGATTACGAGCATAGCGGATTTTTGATCTTGCGACTTGTGTAATATTGTCACTATTTTATTTAGATTTTTTACGGCAAAATTATATTATGCTAATGAAATTAATCCCAATGCGAATTTATCTCTAAATTGATTTAGTTTATGGAGGTTAATTTGGTTGACCTAGACTTAGTAGAGATGTTCAAATGTGAACAATGTAATCCTTTTCTTTAGATGAGCAAAAGTCTTTGAGACTTTAGGTCAGACCTTAATTAAGCCAAAGTAAGAAAACATGACTCAAAGTCGCTGTAGTTTTGTTACCTTGTCTGGCATAATAAAAATTGATGTGTGCGCTATGGTTAGCGGCACGCTACGTAGTTTTGATTGGTGAGTTTTGAAGTTGTGAAATTAGTAAGCCCTCAATAGATCTGTATATGATCTTGACTATTGAGCTGCGCGGATTGACTTTGTAATTTGACTTATAATGATGTTGCATCATTGGCTGAAGTAACATTCAAAAGTCACGTCATCTAAGAAATACGAGCTTAAATGAGTTAGTCATTAAGTGTAAGACAAGTAGCCAGTATGAGCAGTGTTTTTCTCTCTACCCAACTATTGGTGTTGGATGGAGCAAAATTTCACGCATTATAATAGTGTGCATTGAAGTATCACTTGAAGTTAAAAGATTAGCGCTTAGTAGCAGCAAAATCTATTAACACTAAGTGAAAAGATTAGCGCCAAATGGCTGCAAAATCTATTAGCATTGCCAACTTGTCTAAGTCTGGACACTTACTGTTTCCCCAATTAAGCGTGAGACATGATGAGATGTTTCTTTGTATGGTTCCTTAGCTAGGCTAATGTTTTTTGAATAACGTTTACCACTAAGCGTAAACGTTGCAGCATAATAATGAAAAGGTCAAGGCCGACAAGGTTGTTATGACTCTAAGAATTTGGCGCATGGCTCGTGAGAGCATTGTGTTGAATTAGACTCTTTAGCATAATTCGCGCTTAAGTTACTTCAGGAGCTGTCATAGATTGATAGCTTATTCTCTCATTCTTGTGGATAGTAGAATTAATTGCAAGTAACTATGAAGCGAGAAACAGAGATGGTAAGAGGAGTATCGTCATCTTTCAACTAGATGTAGTATAGTGTATGGAGAATAAAATTGACTTGAAGGTACATGGGATTAGCACTTACTAGTTAAATTTGCGACTTAGGTGCACTTGATATCTCCATGACATCCTTTTACATTTAGTGAATATGAATTAGTCGTGAGTCATTACCTAGTTGGGCCTAAACCTTTAAAACTTGTCTTCAAGAACTCACACATTAGGATGATTGGAATTAGTTTATGACATTGGTCATGAACCGGTGGCTTATTATACTTAATCACATTAATGAGAAGATGACATGAATGGTTTGAGTAGGCTCTCTCGGGCCCACTCGCTTGTGACATTCTGCTCTCATGTGAATGTGTAACTTTGTTCGCAATGGTTGTGCACAAAGTAAGTAGGAAAGCTGCAGAAGGGCATTTGTATTGGCGCATTTAATCCACTATGATATTTGTGACTAGATATGTGTAAGGGTATGATAGCTAGCCCCAAATCTCGACACATTTATAGATTACGATACGCATCTTAGTCAAGACTATTTGATCTCCCATAAGTCAAAAAGTTTTGAAATGGTTTTTGACATTGCACATATGAGATCGAGATCAATTAGATAAGAGCTTTCGTGCTTTTAGTTTTGACCAAGGTGGCGAGTATCTATTTGAGTTATTTTTTAGAAAGCTCTGTGAAGAGAAATGGATGCTTAGAAAATTGATTATTCCTAGTACTCAGCAACACAAGAGTGTAGTAGAGATAATGAATTAAGTATTGTTAATGTTAGGTGGATGATGGCGCAAAATGTTTCCCAATTGGGAATTGCACTTTAGTTTGTTGCCTATATCCCTGACTAAATGCCCTCCATATCAAATTTTACACTCCATTTGAATAATGGGTTAGCGGAGAGCCATCTATGGGCGATCTGTAACCGTTAAGTATCTTATCTTTATTTTACTTCTCATAAGGTTGCGAAGTTAAGACCTAGGGTTCTATAGCGCATTATTGTATGCTGTCTTGTAAACACATAGAGTCATGTGGTGCATTATTGTATGCTGTCATGTAAACCCTCCGGGTCATGTGCATATAGGTAAGCAGCTTTGTGGTAGTGTAACTAAGTCATATAAAGTTTTCTTAGTAAAGGTGACGTGAATAGAGTTTTGGAACTCTATAAGATAGAGAATGCTAAGCATAGCGCTTTATGTAGCCTAGTTGAGAATGGAGAGAAATTTCCAATATCCTAAGGACAGTGGGAGCGATGTGCCTACTAGTGGATTACTCCATTAGAGAAGAATACTATACATTCTTTGTTGCGTGATAGCGAATGCGAAAATTTTCCACGTCATCACTGGGTGATTGAGAGGAAAACATTCATGATTGCTCCGCAAGAGCCTAGGATAATGCCAAAGGCTCTAGTCCCCTGTTTTTAAAAAGTGGATCAACGTTGCGTAGTTTAAGACAAAGTTTTTGAGGATTAACCATTTCTATAACTTGGTTGACTTTCCATTATGACGCGAAACTGTTCTAAAGTTATGCGCAATTTGGATAGTCATTGTTGAGGCATAAGGCTCGCTAGATACCGAAAAGTCGCACCATTGAGAAAAGTGTAGACCATGAGAAGACTTCCTCCTGGGGAGTGAGGTTATTTCGACTTAGGCTATGATTAACATAAGTTCGGAACATTGATTTGTGGACGTTGTGACCCAACTTCTCGTTGGAGAATTGGATAAGTAAATCCATAGGGATTTACCTTCTGCTTTTATGGTGAAAAGTTAGGAGCGCAAAAAGGTTGTTAGTTCCAATAAATCTTTTACAGCCTAAAGCAGTTATCCAAATAGTGGTTCTTAGATTTCGTCAAGCCATAATAGGCCAACGATGATCGATGAAGACCACTGAGGCATGATCAATGGTCCAAAAGAAGTTTTTCCTTACTTAGTCATTATGAGCTAGGATTTTATAAGGTTGTCGCCACCTAGGGTGGGCGGTCCTCTGTTTTAGATATGATGGACATGGGTGATGTAATTTATATGCTCGGATGTACGATCCTTAGGAATTGTTTTGAGAGAATTCCCGGTTTGCCTTTGATGACTTACATAAGGAATATCCTAGAATGATTCTAGATACAAAATTACAAACCCATTAACTTACCTATCGGTAAAGCCAGAGCCTTAGCTATTGAGTGAATCCTCGATTGTTTTTGGGAGAAACAGATGACCTATATTCCTTGTTTTTTTTGTTGTGGGAGCCTGAAGTACACTATGTGGGCGTATTCGGCATGATAAGTGTTATCTTTGGTAAATGGTCAACTGAGTTGTTTAAACATTGACCTTGCTCATTAGACTGTGGATAGAATGCTTTACTAGTAGTATATTAATTTGCTTCTTGTAAGATTCAATGCGCTAATTGGGCGCATCTTGAATGAACACAGATTGGTCACCAAAATATCTTTAGAGAGGTTATTGCGCAAGAGGTAGTGATCTTGAATCACTTCGTGTGAGGCGTACATGGTGGATTCCATTGTATATATTTATCGCAAGAGGTGCTGATAAAGCTTATGTTTGGAATCTAGAATTGCGCAGACTGTGGTCGTGTTTTTTAAAATCGATCACTTATTTGTTGTGAGATGATGAGATGTTGACACTATTATGGTTTGTGTCATAATGATTAGCAAATGATGATGTCAGCAGGCAAGATTGGCTCGCTCACACGAGCAATCGTCCTTGACGCTTGAGAGCGAGCAAGGATGAGACTAGTGGTTTATTTTTATTTGGAGCCAAGAGAGGCTTAAATTATCCACTATGTATGTCGCCTTGGTTACAACCAAGATGAGGTCATGTTAATGACCAAACATGGATGTTAGTATCCACTTTCCATGTTGTGCCTGTTATGATTAGCCAGATGCAAGATCTCATTTGGCGCCTAGAAGGCGAGCAATAGAGAATTCGAGCGACTAGACTAAGATTTGTATTGTGTATCGAGTATGACGTCACTCTTTTGGAAGAGTTACTCCACCGTAAGATGTATTCATACTATATGTGCTTGGCGACCGAGTAATGAGGTGAGAAAATAGATCCCTATTTCCTCACCGTGTGAATTTTACATGTCATTATTGACATGACTTTCATTTATGTACTCTTTTGTGACCTTTGACTATGTTATAAGGTAAGGGGTTGATGTTCTGCTACTTTGGTATGTTGCCTGCGGTCATGTATGATTCGGCTTTAAGGACATCACTGGGAAAGCGGTCAATCCTAAACTAAATGGCATGAGGGCAAAGGGAAGATCATCTAGTATTACACCACTGTTGTATATTCACTGCTGGCAACTCACACCGCTCTGTATGAGAGGCGGATTGACTGTGAATATATTGCAAGAATTGAGAAGGTCAAACATGCTCTTTTGAGGGATTAGAGATGTTTTTTGGACCAGTGTAATTAGATCGGTCTGGGATATATGAGACATTATTTTTATTTTTGGGTTAATGTCTCTATGCTGGCTCATTTTTGAGTTTTTAGTATAGAGCTCCCACATGCAGTGTTCTCAGCGGTCGCACGGTGCATTGGCTAGTATGAGATTGTTCATTTTTTAGGGAGATTGAGATAGAGATGTGGCAGTGTCATGCCAACTCATGTGCGAGATGTTAGAAATTGGGCGCTCATGTGGCATGACCCATGACCCTTTTGAACCTTATCCATGTAAGTTTGAATTTGAATTCAAAACCTATTTGGATAACCCACTCATGATATCTATATCTATCATATCAACTGATATAGATAGATGATATACTGAGCCTATATATCTGATACGATATATGGGATATGGGATGAATCAAATAACGTATGTTTTTTCCCATACTGACTCTTTCCCATTAAAATAACGATCGAGCTTTTTGCACTGTGATTTGTGTGGGTGATACTCATATTGTGGTATCACTCCACTTCTGGGTGTTCGTTGTTCACATTTTTAAAGCACGTGATTTACCAACAAGATTCTTTGCTTAAGGTTTTATCACCTAAGGTATGATCTAATAATTTTTACCCGCTGCGTCATACATGTTTTACAATATGCTTATTTATAAGTTAGATGCTCATTTATATATGTTTGCTAGTCTATTTGAGAACCCACCTAAAATCTAGAAGCAATAGTTTTCATGCTCATTTATATATTTCACATATTTCATTGAACAGATTAGCAATAGTATGTCTGTTTGAGAACTCATTTATATATGCTCATTTATATATGATGCTCATAAATTTGGTAATTTTAGAGAACCCACCTAAAATCTGGTATGTATATAATGCTCATATTTCACTGAACAGATTTTTTTCACGCTCAAGCAGAAATAGATTTGTCATATCAATTAAGGTTAGGCTTTTAGACACTTCTGTAAAGTTTTTCTATTGATTTAGGAGAAGACAATCATTTTTCCACAAATCAAATATTTAGAAAAAGAAAAAATTGATTTTGTAGATAGTATGAAATAGAACATTAATGTGTAAAACAGAGCCTCAATATCATTTAAGAACATTAAACCATGTATTGCTTTCACATATTTCTTAGATAAAAAATCATGTTTACTTTTTTGCATTTTAGGTATTGGATATATTGAAGATGGATGATTTAACAATTGCTACCCAAATAGATGTTCATGGCGAGGATGATACACAATGTAAATCCATTTTAGGTATGGAATTTAACTCTGAACAATTAGCTTATGAATTTTATAATTCTTATGAAGGAAGAGTTGGATTTAGTATTAGAAAAGAATATGCTCACAAAAGTAAGACCGGTGAAATTATTTCAAGGACATTTGTTTGTTCTAAGGAGGGTCTTAGAAAATCTGATAAAAGAGATTTTGCTATAAGGATTCCTAGGGCGGAGACAAGGACCAGTTGTGGTGCTTTGATGAGCATTAAATTAATCAGGCAAATTAGGAAGTATAGAGTTATCAACTTTATAGAAACACACAACCATCCCCTTGTAGTAAGTGCATGTGCTCATATGCTTCCTTCTCAAAGAAAAATTTCCACCTCTCAATAAATTGAAATAGATTTGGCAGATGACTGTGGGATACCTTTTAGGTCATCCTATGAGTTAATGGGTAGAGAGGCAGGTGGAAGGGAATGCGTTGGGTTTTTAAAAAAAGATCAAGAGAATTATTTAAGAACAAAAAGACAAAGAATGTTGGAATTCGGTGAAGTAGGGAGCATATTGAAGTATTTTCAAGATCAGACAGTACAAAATCCTTCATTCTTTCATTCTGTGTAGTTGGATACTGAAGAGCAAATAACAAATATTTTTTAGACAGATACTAGAATAATAATTGACTACGGTCAATTTGGGAATGTTGTAACATTTGACACAACATACAAGATTAATAGAGAGAGCCGACCTTTTGCTATTTCCGTTGGCTTCAATAACCATTGAGAGACCATTGTTTTTAGAGCTGCATTGATGTATGATGAAACAATCGATTCGTTTATATGGTTGTTTAAAACTTTTTTAGAGGCAATGTCAAATAAACATCAAAAAACTATTTTCACAAATCAGGATGCAGCAATGGTTAAGGCTATTTCATATGTGATGCCTAATACATATCATAGGCTATGTACATGGCATATGATGCAAAATGCTGTAAAACAAATGAGTGGCATTTTTAGTGGTCCTGGTGGGGTAAGAAGTGTTTTGGGAAAGTTTATAGATGAGTATAAGGAGGAAGAGGAATTTTTTGCAGCTTAGAATACTATGTTAGATGAGTTTGATGTTCATGATAATTTATGGCTGCAAAGCATTTTTCATTTAAGGAAAAAATGGGTTAGGGCATATGTTAGGTGGACATGGTCAGTAGGGATGAAGAGCACACAACTTAGTGAAAGCTTAAATGCTGATTTGAAAGAGTACTTGAGATCAAATTACAATTTGATTCAATTTTTCACTCACTTCGAAAGGGTGCTTAATGAGAAGCGATATAAGGAATATGAAACTGAGTATGCATTGTCCTACAAGTTGCCCAGGATAAAAGTCTAAGTTCTAATGTTGATTCAGGCAAGAGATGTTTACACAAAGACTATCTTTGAAGCATTTCAAGATGAATATGTGGATTCACTTGAGTTATACATAGCAAATTGTGTTCACAAGGATAATTGTTTGGTTTATATTGTCAAAGCATATCAACAATCTACAATGCGTGAAGTGAAGAAAGACAAAGATGATAATTTGTCTTGTTCTTGTAGGTTGTTTGAGATGAAAGGAATATTGTGCAGTCATGTTATTAAGGTTCTTAAAGATGAAATGATCATAATGGAAATTCCAAGCCAATATATCCTGAAAAGGTGGACCAAATTAGCAAGAGCTGAAATTGTCCAAGATTACAAAGGGTGTGACATTCAAGCTGACCCTAAGTTGGAACAGAGTAGCAGATACAAGTCATTGTGCTCCCTCTTTACTATGATTTCATCCCAGGCATCTGACATGGAAGAAACATATGAAGATTGTGTTCAGGAAGGGAAAAAATTACTTGCATTTGTTCAAAATAAGTTGCGTATACATTTCACCAATGGATCATTAAACTTAAATGATGCTAGCTCTATAATGAGAACGAATGAGGGTAGTGAAAATGTCATTTAAGCGAAGGGACTGAAGAAAAGGATTGACCCCATTCGTGGAAGGCGACGGATTAAAAGTAGCTTGGAAAAGGCATTGGAGACTTCAAGAAAAAAAAAACAACGCGTTCAAGTATAATTTTTTTTTTTTTTTAATGATCTTTACATTCTTTAAAATTTTCAATTTATGCTACTTGGTTTCATCTAAGTTCTTATCTTTATAGGATGTACAAACATCTTCAAATATGCTCCCACATATGATGCCACCATATGTTCAAGTACCAACTTCAATGCAGGTAATACTTAATTTTTTGTGTTCTTATATTTACATTTTTAAATTTATTCAAGTTCTTTTCAAGAAATTTCAATTTCTAGAATGTACATATATCTTCGAATATACTCCCACATATGAGGCAACCATTAGCTAAAGTACCAAATTCAGTGTCTTGGACATGGAATGGAGAGCCTCAATATGCCAACTTCCGAGCCTTACTTCAAGGATCTACTTTGCTTAAGTTATCACAATGCTCAACTAGCACACATTACAATCAGGTATGTAACATGAATTATGGTGGATATCCTTCAATTCTATGCTTTGAACTCATTCTGATTATGTTTTTTTACTTCATAGGTTCCCAATCTAAACATTATTTGGAATTCCCCTACACCAATATATCCAGAAATTCTTGGAGACCAATGAAGATTGTTGCAAGTGAAAGTTTTTTGTTAACATTAAATTTGGATTGTGAATATTTCTATTGCTATATGGTCCATTGAATCGTAGAAGTGATTTTTTTTTGGTATGGAATTTTATTTTTGGGACAATGAAGAATATCTTACAAGAGTTGATTTTGTAGATATTATTGTTGATAAGCATATTTGATGAGATGGTGTAGACATTTCATTTTTGACCAACCTTAAGACTCAGACGTCACCAACTGAACGCTCAGTGATGTTGCATATTGTGCTCACTCTGAGGTTTCAGAGTCTCGGCTGCGAGCCTTACCTCCGGACCTCGGGGCTCTTTTGCGCTTTGTCTCGGTTTGCGAACCAGGTCCCGTTTTCTTTGTTTTCTCTTCCCGAAGGGAGGGAAAGGTCTCGTAGACCATCTCTCAGTGGCCGTAGGCCATTTTTCCCGTTTGGAGCTCGGTTTCAAGTTTTCGGAGCCGTCGACCGTGCGCCTCGGCTCGGGACCGCTTAACTACCTCCGTTTACTCCGATTTTTGGCACACACCTTATTTCCTCCCTTTTGAGGGACACTGTGGCCCGAGAGACCACCTTCGTGGTCGAACGCCACTTCCGGTGCCTAACAGCCTATTTTCGGGGCCCCAAACTGCGTGTTTTGGCCCCCGAACCTTCGTTTTGCATCCGTCTTGGTCCATTTTTGGCAGGGACCTTATTTTCATTGTTAGAAAGGTTGTAGGAGGGTGGGAGACCAGCAATTTTTTTAAAAAACCAGCTTTTCTCTTCATCGCTCTTCATCGCCGTTTTTCTCACTAGAAAGCTGGTTTTTCCCACTCTCGGGCCACTTTTTCTGGCCCTCCACCACACCATTGTGTTGTACACACCTGGGAGGCCACCAATATGGGTAAGCCGACCAGTAATTGTTCTTGACCCTTTTGAACCCCTCTAAAAAGCTGGTTTTTCTCTCTCCTGGGCAACATTTTCTAGTTTTTCACCATACAGCTATATTCTACCCACCTGGGAGGCCACCTTTCTGGTATGGCCGACCAGTAATTCTACTTGACCCTTTTGACCCCTGGTCGGCCTACCACCTTGCCTGGTCGGCTGATCACCTTGAACCTTTTTAACTGGTAGGCCATGTTTGCGCCCCTAAGTGTGTTCCAGCTGTGCCAGCTATTTTGCACTTGACCCACTGTCCGAGATTTAGTCCTTGTTTTGGTCCTTAAAAGGTGGTTTTTGACCCTTTGCTTAGCTTGTTAGAGAAGTTGGACTCTTTGGTCAAGCTTCTTGAGGAAGCTTGACCCTTTTGGTTTAGCTTTCTCAAGAAGCTTGACCCTTTTGGTTAAGCTTTCTTTAGAAGCTTTGACCCCCCCCCTTTGAGGCTTCTCCAAGAAGCCATAGCCTTTCTCCTCTATATAACCAACCTTTCATCTCCATTTGCAAGGGTTAGACATATTTGCTAAGGCATACACCCATCTCCCTCCATAGCTCTCTCTTCCAAGCTCTAAAGTCCATTATCCTTGGCCATTTACACTACAACTCATAGCCTACCACCTCCACACTCCATTCCAGCACCTTGAAGGTCATTTGCAGAGGTAGAGAGCTCACATTCTTGGTCCAAAAGCTGCTGGAGGTCGGCTCTACAAGGGTAAGTCACTTCTCCCTCTTTGTAGCCTTATCTTGCATCATATCTTAGTCTTATTTGCAAGCATTTCTGGGCTTCGACCTAAACTTTAAAGTGTCATATTTTGACCCCCTCTTAAACTTTGTTTAAGGATATTTTGCTGTTTGAGGTCATCTACTTCCTTGTTTTCTCAATTCCTCTTTTAGGGCTAATTTTACATCCTATTTTATCCTTACTTGTGAACATTTTCGAGATTTGTTATAAACTGGAAAAAGTCTTGTCTTGAGCCCCTCTTGATGTTTGATTAAGGGAATTTTTCTGTTTGAGGTCATATACTTCCTTGTATGCTTGATTGTCTCTTGTTTTGAGCCTTACATCTAAGCCTTTGTTGCATGCTTTGTTTGGCCTTCTAGCCACTGAAATCCAGTGGATTTTTAGTGGCTATCATACTATTTTGAGATCCAAAATCAGAGGGGGGTGACCCCCTCTCTCCTTGTCTTGTTTGTTGGCCTTTTTGGCCTTCCAAAGGGGCTCCATCTTGCATGCTTTGAAGTCATTTTTCAGGGCCTTTTTGGTGAGTTTTAGGGCTGTCATATTTGATTTCCAAAGTTTTTTTTGCTATGCTAACTGTCTATCATGCATGTGTAGAGTAATCCCTCTTGTAGCCTTTCAAAGGAGTTCATCATTTTTGCATGTATTGGATGCATTTCAGTGGGTATTTAGGCATATTTTGACATGTTTTATTTACTGTTTTTGGCTGGTTTAATGAGATTTCATATGCTTCATATACATGCCTTATAAACCATGCTTACTAGCTTTTGTTACATGTTGATTTAGCCCTTCATGTTAACACTTTTTGGCCATGCTTCAAACTAGTAATGTGCATATTTTGGGACTGCCTTGGCTCTGTCTTTGTGCTTCATAGTCAAATAATGCTTGCTTTGCATGGTTGTAGTTCAATACATGTGCCTAGTTTTGAGTTTCGGGGCCTATTCCATGCATTGTATGACATATTTCCATGATTCGGGACCATTGTGCATCTCATTTCAGTGCTAGAATTTGCATGTTTGTATGCCATATTTCATGCATTGCCATGCTTTGGTAGAGTGGCATTTGATGCCTTAGGTTCGGTCCTCGGTATGCGTGCATGTGTGCACGCATTTCGGTTGTCTCTTTTTCATCTTATGGCCGCTGATGTGAGTGGGGCTGAGGTCCACTCATATTGGTGTAAGTCCATCATGCATTGTGTATGCCATTTCAATTCATAGTATTGCATATGTTAGGTTGTATGTTAGAGCATTGTGTATGCCATGTTACATCGAGCATTGTGTATGCCGTTTCATAGCATTGTGTATGCTAGGTTGCATGTTAGAATTGCATTCATGCATGTCATACATATTGCATTGTGTTTGGGATAGCAGTTAGCCCAAGCATGGGAAACGAGGGACATTTCGTACTCCAAGTGACGGAACGTGTCTCAATTCCCGGTCGCCGACACTCCGGATTACCCATGATGGAGTTTAGGTCTTGTTGTGTTTTCATATGCATTCATTTCATATTGAGTCGTGCAATTCGACTCCTCGGCCATCATGCATCGAGATGCGTGATTGGTGGCACGAGGACCGAGGTATGCATACATATGTGAAAATACTTTGCCATGCCCCTTTCTTGCTCTCTGTTGCAGCAAATCAGAAACCGACAGTCTTTTGGAGCTTCGCGCAATATTCCGGGCTTAATTGTAAACAGAGGCTAATTGAGACATCGTAATGGATTTCCGTGCAAGGCAACTCAAACATGCATCATTCATCATTCAGAACAGAGCTGAGGCGATCCATGGATTTGCGTGTTATTTATTTCATTCCTTAGTTAATTTGTTAATTAATTAGGGATTTTGTATTTATTCGAACTGTACTATTTATTGGGACTGTATTATTCTTTCGGACCCTCCGAGCGAGGGCACAATTGTAATAAGTGTGCGTGCGTGTGATGTATGTCTTCCAACCCCACGTCTTTCTCCTTTTATTTACCAGCTTATGATGGTTAGATTAGGGCATGTTTCAATTAGCATACAGTATGATAGCATGTTTGCATTCATTCATCTGTCTTGCATGCACCGGGCTCGACGCATCATACTAACTGCATTGTACTTCAATTCCGAGTTGAATACATGTTATCCGTTGCATTTCATATGCCATGTTTAGAATAGCCGAGCCTATCTTAATTGCATTTTGCATGTGTTGCATTAGGCATTTCTGTATAGTTAGGATCATGCATGGATTTCTAACATAGCTTTTGTTTTGGCTTGGAGTACTCGGTAAGTGTTTATGCTTTAGCATCCTTGCATGTGTGTGAGTGACTGCCATGATAGCATGCTTACCATGAGGCTATGTGCTTATGTGATATATCTGCCTGAATGCCTGTGGGTGAAGGTTGGATTATCTGAATTGGAATAATGCATTGACTGTGAGTTTTAAGCCCACTAGATAGTGGCAAAATCATGTTTTCTAAGCCCACCCGAGAGTGGCAAAATCTGCATTTCAAGCCTACTTGTGAGTAGCAAACCACTTTCAAAAAAACAAACATGAGATCTTTCGTTCCAATTCAGGCGATCCAGTCTATACTTGTATGTTGTGCGCATCACGTAGTAAATCTAGGCTAATAACCGGAATAAGAGCACATAATGTTTTCAAAACTAGATATCATGGTTAGTAGAGGCCGATCTTTGATCGGGCGAGCGGGGGTGCTCACGAAGTGACCTTCCCCAATCGTACCCAAGTTCCCGAGCCGAGGCAACTTTGGTGATGACGGATACGTGGCCTTAGGCAACGAGTCAGGGTTTCTTAAATTCCCTCAAAATAAATATTTAGGTGGCGACTCTGTATCTGGCAAAGCAGTCCATGTTTGGCACTTCTTTCAAAAAATCTGTTTTCAAAAACGATTTGCCGGATTTGGACTCTTTGATGATTCATCGGTCTTGCATTGCACTCCGCGAGATTAGATACAAGACCGTGACATTGAGTCCTGAACTGTAGTGAGGCCCAAAGGCGCGTCTACAGATAGGTATGAGACTGTTTATAGGGATTGTTTACAGGGATGTGTTGTTTACAAGGATGTATTGATGTGTTGTTTATATGGCTTCCAAGGGAGCATCTAACTTACAGATTTTAAGAAATGAGGATGTATTGATGTGTTGTTTATATGGCTTCCAAATGAGCATCTAACTTATAGATTTCAGATTGATATGTTGATGTGTTGGGGAGCATATAACTTACAGATTTTAAGAAATGTGAATGTATTGATGTGTTGTTTATATGGTTTCCAGAATTCTGTATAATTTCATCCCAGGCATCTCAGTGAGTTTAAATAAGAATTTAGCCAATAAAGTTAATTATTTTATTACGAATCAAATTTTTACAAATATTCATATTTTGTCCTAAAAATCATGATAATCATAACTGTAAAGTCAATTTCTGGTTGTCGCGCCTCTAAGGCCTTCAATTTAAGTGAGCTTAAATAAGAATTTAGCCAATAAAGCCAATTAATTCATTACGAATCAAATTTTTGCAAAATTTCATATTATGTCCTAAAAATCATGATAATCATAACTGTAAAGTCAATTTCTGATTATCGCGTCTCTAAGGCCTTCAATTTAAGTGAGCTTCAATAAGAATTTAGTCAATAAAGCCAATTAATTCATTACAAGTTAAATTTTTACAAAATTTCATATTATGTCCTAAAAATCATGATAATCATAACTGAAAAGTCAACTTCTGATTATCGCGCCTCTAAGGCCTTCAATTTTCAATTAAACTGTTGTAATTTCAACAGATTTTCTCATAACCGACAGATACAATGTTATAAACATGTAATTCACACATTAAAATATGGATTTTCACATCAATCACCTAAGCACACATGTAATCACACATATAATGACTAATAACAGTGGTTCCTTCATTCATTCGTCAACCATTCTACAAAACCATCCGTCCATTCCAAAACCAAATGTATAAATTTACAACATTCACTTGAACATTAAACAAATTAACACCATTAGCATGCTAAAACCAATACACACTATGCTTGTGATTGAAAGCAATTTCATAACTCCTTGGTTTGCCTCAAGCTGCTTTAATTTTCGCTCAAATTTGTCCAAAGCTTCCTTGTTTCTTTCAAAATCATTCCTCTCCATATCTTCATTCTTCCTATGAATATTATTAGGCCTCCATTGGATATTTGATACATTGTCATGTTGGCTAGCAGACGCTATGTAATAACCCTCACCACTGTTTACTGATAAACTACTGATTACTGCTAAACTGAGACTGATTATGACTGATAACTGAATTGATTGAAATACTGAACTGACTGATTGAAATCCGAAACTGATTGATCGACTATATCTGTTTAAATGCATTTTCTATCTGTTCGTTTGGTAAATTATCTGTTTAAGTTTTATGTTTAAACCGCAAATTGAAGGCCTTATCGGCGGTCGAATCTGAAATCGATTGATGTTTTGGAACCATCATAATTTATGTGATTTTATGGCATATTTAATTTAAATGTGTTTTGGTATGAGTAAATTAGATCAATATTGATAAATTACATAAGTTGGCTTTAATTAGAACTTTGCCACTCTAGTGGTCCACTACCTAGACATATTTGAGCCTTATCATACATTCAACAAACATTTCATCAGCCTTGTTGAGTGTCCTAGCCGACTAGAGAGAGAGAGACAAGAGGGAGAGTTGATTTCATCTCACTTTTGCTTGATATTGCTTGGAAATTTAGAAGATTAAAGGAGTTCTTGCTTGATTGAGCCTCTAGACTTGTAATTGAGGAACCTAGGTATGAGTTTCATCCTCTTAATAATGTATTTAAGTTCCTTCTAGCATGGATCATGGTAGTTTAAAGAGCTAAGTCAAGAATTGGTTCAATGGTGTTGAATTAGAGCTTGAATCATGCATGCATGTGCATATCCCTCATTTTTGGAGGTTGTTCTTCATAAATTCCCACATGCATATTCATGTTAATGTTAAGGACCATGATTTCATCGTGAATTTGAAAGAATGAGCTCATTTGAGCAAGCATTGAAGCTTTAAATTGGTTTAAATTCATGCATGTCATGTTTGAAATTATGTTCATGAAATGTTGTTTGAAATTGAGTTTAATTGAACTACCCTTGGGCTTTGATTTCCTAAATTGATCTTTGAAACATGTAATATTATGAGTTTTGAAGTGTTTTCCAGAAAATTAGCCCAAGAGGATCGAAATTTATGCATTAAAACTTGGTTTTGAGCTTGAGGTTCAAATCTGGAATTTCCAGATTTTGGACCCACGCTCGAGTGAGGAACTCCACGCTCGAGCGTACACTCTGTGATCATGTCTTTTGCTCGAGCGAGTAAAGTGACGCTCGAGCGTGAAATGCGTGCATTCAGTACACTGCATGAGCTTACAGTCCGCTCGAGCGAGAGAATTCACGTTCGAGCGAGGACTTGTGTCTCACGCTCGAGCGAGGGTCGAGCGCCCGTCGAGCGTGAATTTTGAGCATCCAGTATTTTCACTGTAGCTTACAGTCCGCTCGAGCGACGGAAGTCACGCTCGAGCGGAGCTCCTTTGTCTACATGTCCGCTCGAGCGTAGAAAGCCACGTTCGAGCGAGACCCCTGTTTTCTGAAAATTCTGAAAAATGCTTTAAAGTGCATCTTTGCATCCTCATTCCATCCTAGGCATTCTTAGGCCTAATCTAAGACATCTTAATGAGGATATAGATGTAGAACACACTGAGGCAATTAGGGATTAAGTTATTATCTTTCCCAACTGTGTAGCTTAGTGTGTGTTCGTTCTGTAAACTGTGTAGGGTTGGCGACTGGAGACGCGCTCTAGCTTTACTGTAGCCCAGAACTCTGTGAGTAACAATTGTGTAAAGATATGTTCAACTGTGAATATTTCTGACTGTTTAACTGAACTGTTTTCTGAACTGATACTGTTAATCGAATGAATGTATGTCCTATATTCTGAACTGTATTGTGGCATCCTTAGCAACTACTGTTTACTGTTACTGTTACAGAGATCTCTGTCGGTTCCCTTGTTGGAACCACTACTGTTTACTGATTGATGGCCATCATTGACTGTTCAGTTTTTCAAGACCTACTGTACTGTTCGGTCTTTTTAGACCTACTGTTTACTGTACTGCTATGCTAATGGATGTACCACATATGACTGTTTACTGTACTGAACAACTGATATACTGATTGAAACGACTGTTTTCAATACTGAAGGACATTCATTCTAAACCTCTTTACGCATTATGTTATTCACTGGGTTTTAGCTCACTGCTCATATATATATGTAGGTGTACAGGCACCAGACCGTTGCTAGAAGCGTCGGGGTAAACTCTAGTTTTGTCAAGCCAACTACTGTGCCTCACTGCGAGGTTCCAAGCCTGTCAAGCCATGGCTTAGGGGTGTTTTAATTTCCCCCGTCTGTCTCCGTATCTGTTCTGTAATTTGTATAGACTATTACTGTACTGCTTAATAGGGCTTAGGTCCCTGTTCTGAATGGTTGTAAATGTTGTACATGCTGTTTTGCACTGTTTGTTCATATGTATGAAAAGTCTTTTTGCATACAAACTGTCACAGCTCATTGGACATTGTTTATTTACTGTATTGGCTTCCGCCATGCCCCTGTACTCTGTTTCACTGTATTACTGTTAAGCAGGCCTTCGGTAATCTCGGATTACTGGCCGGTTACGGTGCTAAATCCATAGGGACGGGTTTGGGTCGTGATACGCTAAACATGCAAAGTAATCACAGAGGCTATCCACACGCTTTTTGGCCACATTTGCAACTTTGATTTTCGAAAAGGCAAACATCGAACTAGTGGAGGTATAAGCCGTTGACATGTTACTCCTAATTGTAGCATTTTATCAAATAATTAGTACATTATTAAGCCCAAAAAAAAAAAACCAATGTCAATGTGTAAATTAATGCTCTACTTAGAAATGGAGGACTCACAAAATGATATGGAATCTCTCTCTATTAATAATCTCAAATTGCCTATAGAATGAAAAAGAAACCAAGAAAATAGAAAATGGAGGACTCTAATATTCAGTCATAAGCATTTCACAGAGCCATAAGTAATAAGTTTCCTAGTCCACAAGCATTTCATCACACACAATTCATTTTTCAAAATCACAAAGTATTTCATTGAGGCATTTTATCATACACTTGTAATGCAAAATGTAAGTATAGAGAGAATCACATATTTTCAATTCAAACAACATTTTTCAAAATTACAACACATTTCAACAAGTCTATTTTCATAATCACACAGGTTTTTATCATGGGGATTAAATGGAGCGGATTTATAAAAATAAATAAATAAATAAACTTATTGAAATGCCTACCACCAAACAGCTTGTTTCATAGTTTTCATCATGGCGTGGAGAGTTATAACACACACAAAAAAAAAAAAAAATTTATTGAAATGCCTACCCACCAAATAGCTTGTTTCATAATCACACAGATTTCTTCATAGAGATTAAACGTAAACAGATAGTTTAAAAAAAAAAAAAAAAGATTGAAATGCCTACCCACCAAAGAGCTTGTTTCATAATCACATAGCTTTTTATAAATGAGCATATATAAATGAGCATGAAAACTATTGCTTCCAGATTTTAGGTGGGTTCTCAAACAGACTAGCAAACACATATAAATGAACATCTAACTTCCAAATTTTCACCATGATTCACACCCATGTTTGCAAGCCCATGATTCATTGAGGCATTTCATCATACACTTGGAATGGATTTGAACAAAAAAAAAAAAAATGAAAATGAAAAATAAAATACTACAAATCTGACCTTTGGTGTCTACAATTGTTTGGGAAAATAAAGATTTTCAAACGATGGAGTCCGAGGATGTCAAAGTCTTCCACCGTCGATCGATTTTAAATGGAAAAAAAAACTGAATCATAGATAGGGGAATGGGTTCTGAGAAAGAGAGAGAAGGAAAAAGGGATTGGGTTCTGAATTTATGAAAAATGTGGGAGAAGGGATCTGAATCTCGATATGTAATTCAAAATAATAAAAAAAAACAAACAAACTTTCCGTTACGTACCTCTATTTGGCCAAAACGATAGAATTTGGCGTCATTTTGTTTGTCTCTTGAGCTTCACAAACGTGGCTCCCTTCTCGCCCGTCAGATCCGTTGTCGCCACGCGTCTCCATCTGGTGGAATGGCTGGAGGAAGCCGGACGGTAAAGCGTTGGAGAGGAGGTGAATCCCCTAATTTGCCAGCAAACTTGGCCACCTTTCACTATATTCTCCTTTTTGCCCTTTTTTTTTGGGTCATAATTTCGTAATTGCGTGGTTTTTGGCCCCTAAAGAATATATTAATCACGTTTTTAACAAATTAGATTATATCTTAGCACGTATAGCAATGTATATATATATTTATTTTCTTGTTATCATTATTATTATTACCCTTATTGTTATTATTTTATTTATTTATTTATTATTATTATTTTAATTTTTGGAATAGCGTTGTGTTAATTAAATATTTGGGGTGTCACATCTGTAGAAGATCAAAAATACCTTTCAATGCACTGATTGGATACTTTGCATTCCAAACCGGTGATGCAGGAAGATGGTGGCAACGACGATGTCGAAGATAGTAGATCGATGATGGAGGATGGGGTGTTGAAGCTAGCAAATGAATGATGGGGGAGGAGCAACGGTGATGGCAACAAGGGAGAAGGAGATGGTGGTTGAGCCGAACGACATATATGGTAGAGGAGGAAGAGGAGATGGTGTGCCAATGACAGAAATAGAGAGAGAGAGAGAGAGAGAGAGAGAGGAAATGTGTTTGGATTTAGGATAAAATCACTAAACTGAATGTAAAGGGTAAAAATGGAAGATAAACTAAATTATTTTGGGTCAAGACTTCCTAGGAATTAAGTCTGGTCCAAAGGACCGGCCCGTAACTCTCCCAATAATGTTTAAACTTGCTCGGTTGATTTTTTTAACACATCGGTTCGTTGGCCAAAAATCTTAAACCCAAGCCTGTGGCCAAATGGGCTCATGAGTGGACTAGTAAGTTGTCTCTCATCTCATTTTTATATGTTTTTATTTTCTTTTTTAATTTTTAAAATTTATTTATATTTTGGGGTGATTTGAGAAGTTAGTTAAAAATTGATTTTTTGACTTTTTAAATTTTTAAATTTTTTTATATGAGAATTGATGTGACTTAAAATAAATTAAAAACTGACTTTTAACTTTTTTTTTTTTTAATTTGTTCACAAACGGGCCCTTTGTTGAGCTCACGAAAATGAAGTGATGGGCGGATCGTATTGCACAAGTAAACCAGCAGAATGGGTTTCAAGCATTAGACCCAAGTCTTATTTGGACTAGACCAACCCAATATGAGCTTGTGTTGTGGGACTTTGAATCAAATGATAACCCCAAACACTGTACTCATAAATTCAAATAATTTATTGCCACATCATTATTCTATAAAAATATTATTTATAGATCATTTTCCATTCAACAATTTACTTTGGTTTGAAAAAATAATTGAAAGAATTTACTTTGATTTGTAAAATAAATTTAAACTACTTATATTGTAAACTACTTTGTTTAAAAGAAACAAAAGCCCTTATGGTAATTTCCATGGATTCCAAAATTCACTGAGGGTTCGTTTGGTATGTGGGTTGGCTTTTTGGCTATTTTGGCTATTTTGGAAAGATGGTTATAATCAGCTTTTTGGTTAAAAACTGATTAAAAGCTGATTATAATCAGCTTTTTGTGAGAGAAGGAAGTGGGTTATAATCTGGGAAGTGAATTATAACCCACTTCCCAAAAGACCCCTTTAACCTGCGGTTAAAAAGTCTCGTTTGGGATAAGTTTTTTGACTTTTGTGAGAAAAAAAATAAAATGATTATGGTTTGGATGTGACATTTTGTCTTATTGGGCTAAAAAGTCTATTTTGTCTTTTTGTGACTATTTTAGCCAAAAAGCCCCCGTTTAGCTGATGCCAAACAAGTTCTGATTTATAGGGGTGATTATTCAGTGTTCCTAGAGTATAAACACGTGATACTCCATAAGGTTTTGATTGGTAGAGAAAGGTAGGAGCCCACGATTTATGTTGGAGATGGGGGAACAACATGGAACTAAATAATTGGTGATTAACTTGGAATATAGCAACGTGGTGTTCAAGAATTATTGAATAATTTCCCAATTTATAGAGTCAATGAAATGTCCTTCCATTTTGTTATAAGGGAATTAGAAATTGAAAAATAATAAACAACTTAGCCCCAGTTTGGTGTTCATGTTGGGGCTAAATAATCATAAAAATACAAAATTGACTACAAAAGTTAATAAGACAAAATATTAATTTTTACACTTTTTTTCTTACAAAAGTCAAAAAAATCCCAAAACAAAAACCAAACGAGACTAAAAAAGGCAAGCAAAAAAAGTCCTAACACAAAAAAATTGACTATATTAACCAATGTCAAACGAGCTCTTAATAAGCACACAAGTACATAAAAGTAGGGGTGCAACTCGGGCGGGCTCAACCCGAGCAACCGGAGCCCAGCCCGAGTTTTTTTAGGGCTTGAGCAACTATATCTTGTAATCTGGACGGGCCTGGGCAGATTTTTGATGCCCGAATTGTAATTCGGGCCGGGCTTGGCAGAACCAATGGCCAACCCGAGCAACCCGAACCCGAATTAAATTTATATATTATATAAATTATATAATATATATAAATTAAGTAAAAGAGTTAGTCTTAATTTTTAATTTTATTTTTTGGTGACCAGAAAATAACTTTGAATAATTCTCAATTCTTTGTTAATTATCAATTCTACCTACAGGTTTCAAAACAAATCTACCTACAAGTTTCTGGGCAATTCGGGCAATTCGGGCTAACCCGAGTTCAAAATACAAAGCTTGGGCCGGGCTTGGGCAGTAAAGCTCGGGTTCATGTTCGGGCTTGGGCGCTTGGGCACTGCTCTGGGCAATTCGGGTCGGGCTTGGGCAGACCCCCAACCCGACCGAACCCGCCCGAGTTGCACCCCTACATAAAAGATTTAGTATATGATTTAATTTAAAATGCTTATGAGTGAAGAATTAACATGGATGTAGAGAATACTAGTGGTCTATCTACCTCTCAAATTCATATGATAACTCCAAAATTACACAAAATATGAAAGGTTTAAATAATTGTAGAACAGTAAAATCAAATACTAAGTCGGGCCAAATTTGTGGAGTCGAGTAACCAACAAATACTAACCATAATTCTTATTGAATTTGGGACACTCACAAAACATGTTATACTACAATGAAGACATTTGTGGCTTCACATATGGTTGGCATAATAAGCTAAAATTACATTATACCATATATAATGGTATTCGAATTCTCTTCGCTTTTTGTCTTATGGTGGAATCAACCTTTCGAATTCATATGCTTTTATGCACTCATTTATTCACTCTCCAATTGTGTCTTGACTTGAGCAATACTGTCATATGCTTGCTTGTATAATTATTGGGCTGCAATTTCAAGCTGGTTCAATTGAGTTGAGCGTCTGTCTAAGTTCAGTTCGAACTATAACTCTTATCTCTAACTCAAATGTTTATCCAAGCCGGAGCCAAAATTATCACAAAGATTTTGAAATTTGCTTGGTTGCCCAAATTCGACACAAAATAATAATGAATATTTGATTGTTCTAAACTAATGTATTACACTTTTTGAAAATAAAAAGAAAAAATATCTCAAAAAATTATAAAGATGGAATTTAATAAGAAATTTGGTTTGGTTTGAGTTATCTGTATAACCAATCAAATTTATTGCATTATAATATGATTTAATCCAACAGTGAAAAAATATTCAAGATCATGTATATATCATATTTATTATATATGATTTATATATATATTAACAATAGAATTATGATTTCTCAAGTTGCTCAAGTTGTGAGACCCTTTGCATAGACATAAACAAAATTTTAAAATTTTAGTATTATTTATAACCTTAAATTTTAGGGATTTTTACCAACCGCTCCTAATAATTGAATCTATTACCCATTAGGTCTTAAGTTTTTATCTCATGCACAAAGAAGTCCTGTTATATTTTTTTATCCTGATTTTGCCCCTACTACTAGCTGGTAAAAATTCATATTTAAATCATCCTAAACACTTTCTAAATCTTTAATTGTTTATAATATTTATTACTCATTAATTTTTTCAATTTGTATTAACTTCTCTCTTAATCATTTTTTCAAAACTCTTCTTCTTTCTCATCTCTCTCTCTTTAGAAAATACCACCATTGTAGCTATGGCCATGGCCATCCACCCGCAACCACCATCGTCGTCCGTCACTAACCACCACCACATCTACAGGTCACCACCACCACCTTCGCCGGCCACTACCACCACCATTGTTCACCAACCATCTCCACCGTCTCCAATCTATACTTCACCATCTCCGATCAACTGCCACTGTTTACTAACCACCTCCGCTATCGCCGATCTATACTATGCAGTCTGTAATCTACACTCCAACATTCTAGATTTACATCGACTTAGTTGTTTTTACGGTGAAATCAACTTCAAATGACTACAAGCAACATTGATTATCCAGATCTCACTTCCCTCTTCCTCGCTCCCCCTCTCTCTTTTTATTTCTCTTAAACCAAATCAACTATATTAGTGATAAATGTATCAGTAATATATTTCTTTGAATCTTGTGTTGATTTGTGACAATGATGACGAAATTTTTTTTTTTTTTTTTTGGGTAATCTTTTAACAAACAACAAGTGAGAAATTTATCAGTGGATGTGTTTATCACTGCTAAATTTATTACTGAATATGTTTTTGAATCTTGTGCTAATTTGTAACGATAATAATGAGATTTTCTTTTTGTAATTTTTTTAACAAATAGTCAGTGATAAATTTGTCACTGAATGTGTCTAATAGTAATAAATTTATCACTAAGTATGTCTTTAAATCTTATGTTGATTTGTGATTTGTGATTATAAAGACTAAATTTATCATTGAATATTATTCCCCTACTTCATTTTCTTCATCCATGTTTTTCTCTTTTTCTCTTGTTTCCAGCATGGCGGTATTGGCCAAAAAAAAAAATATTGTCAAAGGTCGAAAGTGGTCTTCGGTGGTCGATTGAGAGAGAGAGAGTGTGTAGAACGGTTAAGCGATTTCTATGTGTGGGCTGAATATCCAGGGTAAAATAGGAAGATGTGTTAAATTATTTTGGATCAGGACCTCATGGGAATTAAATCAGGTTTAAAGGACCGACCCGTAACTCCCCAAAAATTTTACCATGTAGACTTGAGTTACTTTGGTTAGGCCCACCGTAATTGCAAAATGTGATAAGAAAGAGACCCAAACCTTTGGGCCTCTGGAAAGAACTCATGAAGTTGGCTACACACAATGAGGCCCAACTTAGTTATGCTAACACCATTTGGGCTTGTATTGACCAATCCAAGCCACTTTATTTTCAACCCTACTCATATGTTTTTAAAACTCTCTCAAATCTAACACATTGGACTCAAAGGCTTAAAAGCCTCATTGAAGCCTGCAAGGCATCATCATTCAAACACAACCTACAAAATGTCTTTCAATAATCTTGTTAATTTGTAATTTTCAAACTAAGGTTACATATCGTCTCATATCTATGTTAGGATTCATTGTGTTGATTATTCATAAAAAATAAAAATAAAAATAAAAAATTGATTAATTGGATATTTGTAATATTTGTAACCCTATAACAAGATCACATTTATATTTTAAAAAAATAAACAGTTGATATAATTTTGATTTTTTTTAGAAAACAATTAAGGCTTGATCATGGAATTACGTACATCTAATTAACCTTTTATTTATTTATTTATAGATGATATGTTTGATAAACCCTATAATATGAAGACAAAGAACTACACAAGAAGTTGCTATGGCCCTCATGGGGGTCGATGCTGGGCATAGCAATGTCATCCTTGCCCGTCGTTGGACATTTGCAAACACATAACAATATCACATTTATTTTTTTAAAAAAAATTAATAGTAAGTATGATTTTGATAATAAATTATTTATTTTTAAGGCCATGATCATGTGATTACGAATATTCGATTAACTTAATTTTTTATATAAATACTTTACTTGACGAACACTACAATATTAATTGTTTGAAACATCAAATATGGTCAGTATGAGCCCCCATTGGGGAGCACAACATGCAATAGTATCCTTATTTTTGAGATGTGATTGAGACCCCCTCAATCACCAACCCCCACCACCTCCACACACATGTGGGGGTTAATGATTGGAGAAGGAGAAAAAATAAATAAATAAAATAAATAATCTGGCCAATCAATCCAAGGGGAGGTCATGGGGGTGGAGGGAAAAAAGGGGTCCAGATCATTTTTCCTTGTTTTTATGCTATAAACCATTCAAATCATCAAAATAAAATCAATATCAATCCTCATTAAAAAAAAATACAACAATAACAATATCTTTATTTTTTTTAATATAAATGATTCAAATCATACGAATAAACTCCAGACCCATCTCAAATCCCACGACAGTACATTAGCCCGACAAGTATTGAGATGTGAAAACCTTTTCAATTTTTAGAAAAGAAGAGAAGATAATGAAGATCTTCTCTAGACAAGTGAAAAAAAAAGAAAAAGAAAAAGAAAAAGAAAGAAAGTAGATTATGACTTATTTTGAAAAGTTGATTAAATGTTATTTTTTAATTCTTAATTTACTTTTTTTTTTTTTTTTAAAAAAAGTTTAAAAATTAAAAAGAATCAATTTTTAACCCTTTCCTCCAAAACACTGCATTAATATTCTTTGGCAAAAGTGCCCACATTTTGCGTTTTTGAATTTGATTTTGTGAATGGAGTGCGGTGGGCCATTAACAACCCAACATTACCATGAAAAACATTACCATGAAAAAGAAATAAATGGAGGGGGCATGATTGACAAGGGGTTCGTTTACTTGTATTAAAATAATTATATAAGATAAAATAGATTATTTTTATTAAATTAAATAAAATATTACATTCATTTCATAATCATTTTATTTTTTCTCTTATAAAAATTAAAAAGTCAAAAAATTAAAAAATCAGAAATCCTATCATAAATAAGACTTTTTAATCTCAAATTAAAATAATTAAAAAAACAACTCCCACCCCAACCAAACTTAATAACATCTTCTTGAGTCTTTGTGAGATTCATTTGGCTTTTGCCTCAAATCACGTACCCCATGTGAAAGCTCTCTAATAGGACACACCGCCATTTTCAAATTGAAAAGGAATGAAGGAAGGTCCAAACCAACATCTTATTCCATTTTCCAGCTATTGTGATTGTGATTTTATTATAAGTTATCGACACTCTTTAATTATTTATGAATATTATTTTATTTACAAATTCATATATTTTGATCTCTATCACTTTCATTCCCTTTAAACCCCATTTAAAAGGTAATGGCAAAATTACCCAATCCATTTATATTTGTCAATAATAAATAAAAAAAAATTGAGAGAATATCGACAGGACAAGATAGAGTAAAATATATGAATAAATACATTAAAACTATAAAGATTAACATAAAATATGAAATTGTATTATTAAAATAATTAAATTTAGAATCAAGAAGAATTGGTATTCGAAACTGAAACACTTGACCTGTTATTTGTTTCACTTTCACCACCTCTAAAAGAGATTTATTGTACTATTTTCATAATTAAGGGAGTTAAAATATTAAGATTTAGGGGTTATTTGGGATGTCCTAAATAAGTGTATTTTTTATCTTTTTTAGACTAAAAAATTGAGAAAAAAAATATAAATGTTTGGGTTAACTTTTTGACTTTTTATAAAAAAATGTGTAATAAAAAATTGTAAAAATTAGTTTGTAGGAGAAAATTAGAATTGGGAGTTATGCAGCCGTAATTGTTATCTTTTGGTGAATAGTATTAACTTTTTAACTTTTTGAGTAACTTTTTGACTTTTTGAATTTTTCTAGACATGCCAAACTTGGCCTTATAAATAAAAAAATTAAGTAATATTTTACCAATAGCTGAGGAGCCTAGTGTAATTACTCCTTTATCATGAGTCATGTGGTGGAAATGAGAGGGATCAGATTCTACACACCTTCACGTTCCTATAATGCAATAGGAGTTCCAAATTTTCTCACTTTCTGGGAATGGAAAGGAAAGTTTGGCAACTTGACAAAACATATGCTCCCTTGATTTTCCACCATGAATGGACACACAACTAGGCCATCAACTTTGCAAAAAATTGAAAATAAAAAATATATTTTTTAAATTTGTAAAACATGTCGCCTGATTTCATCAATTTTTGTCTTTTTGTTGTTGATTAAGGCTGTATTTGCGGAAAGAAAAAAATTAACAAAATAAAGTAAATGAAATACAAGGAAAGGAAAAAAAAATTCATTCCCTTATTTCTACACAAATTCAAAATTCAAAAAAACTCAAGGACATTTTGTTAAAAACTCTTAAATAGTGTTTAAAATGAGGTGAAATGAAAAGAAAGAGTCATTCCGGAATTTGGTCATAGAATGGTGATTCTATCTTAACGATAAATAACAATTCTGTTTACAATGCATTTACTATTATTATTATTATTGACGATGATCATTCAATTTTACATTGACCCAAATTTAGATTCATAAGACTGTTCTTGATTGAAGAATTTTGGAAGAAATTTAAAAAAGAAAAGAGAAAAAATAAATAAAATATATACACATCTTACTTAATTTCACAATTTTTTTTTTTCTTTTCTAAATCTCTTTAAACCCCAACCCCCCCGGGCCCAAAAAAAAAAAAATAAGGTTCAATTTCCTTTCAATTATTCCTTTCATTTCTCATTCTATATCTTGTTCCCCTTTTCCTTCACGAATTGGGAAAAGAAAGAGGTCCTAGATGCTAAAATTGAAAGAAAGATTTAAATAAAAGACAATTCAAAATTCGAAGAAATTTACAGAAAATATGAAACTTGGAAA
Source organism: Camellia japonica (assembly GCA_030407325.1). Lineage (NCBI taxonomy): Eukaryota > Viridiplantae > Streptophyta > Magnoliopsida > Ericales > Theaceae > Camellia > Camellia japonica. Next base: position 78,160,294 of record JAPPVO010000019.1, on the reverse strand, counting down.
GGACACAAAAGAAAAGATATATAAAAAATAAAAACCAAAAAATATTTTTTGCAAATTACACTGTTCATCTAAATAAATATGACTACATTAAAATTATTACATTCCAAATTTCAAGTCTATATGTGTATAAATTTATTAATTATTATCACAAAAAAAATTTTTAAAAAAAAAACCCAGAAAATTATATCACAAACCCACATGGGAAAAGTTGTTTTCTTGTCAAACAAACAGAAACCCAGAAAATTAGGATCAAAGAATTATTAATAATAAAGTAATGAATGATCTTATACAGAGACAACACAAAATATTAAAATTAATAACAACAATATTTTCATCATAGCCAAAAGAAAAACATCAGCAATCTTCCTCTTTTCCATTGTATAACAAACAATCCCAAAAACAAAAAATAAAAAATAAAAGAAAAATTAGAATTTTTGGAAATGAAAGATGAGGGGAAAACTAACGCCTGCAGCGAGTAATGGCACTGCACCCACGGGAGTACGGATTGGCCTGTGCACCGGATCGGCAGTTGTAGTAGGAGGCGCCACGTCGGGAGCAGGGAACAGTGTTCCTCTGCAGCGCACCGTAGCTGATGTAACGGGTTGTGGCTAGGATGCGCCGGGTGGCCTCGGAATCGAGATCGAACTCCTCATCGGTGGAGAGGCACTCGGCGATGGTTCCTCGGCATCCGGATCTCGCGGTTGGTGCTGCCCACCCCATCAGGTCCCCGCTCGCTGCGACGGCGCGTGACGATGAGAGGATGATGATGAGAGAGGTGATGATGATGAAGAAGAGTGTGAAGGTGTTGGAGAGAGATGAAGTGGTTGCCATTGTTGTGAAGCTTTGAGAAGACCTTAAGATGAAGATGAAGATGAAGATGAAGATGAAGATGAAGCAACTTGTGATCTCCCTCTCCCTCTCTCTCTCTGTCGGTTTGTTGTTTCTGAGTTTCTCTCTCTATATTATGTGATGTGTGCTGTGGGAGTTTGTCTTTCTGTCTTCCTATCTCTCTCTCTTGGTATATGTAAATAGTTGATGAGAATGATGGCCGTGTTTTACTTGTTATTTACATAATTGCCACTCAATTTACTTGTCTTTTTCTTTTTAAGGCCAAGTTTGACATGTAGCTAAAAAGTCAAAAAATTAAAAAGTTATTATTATTTATCAAAAATTAAAAATTATGGTTGCATAATTTTCAATTTTAATTTTTTCTACATATTAATTTATATAATTTTTTAATACATATTTTTTCATAAAAAGTTAAAAACTTAACCCAAACAATTATATTTTTTTCCTCAACATTTTAATCTAAAAAATCAAAAAGTATACTTATTTAAGACATCCCAAACAATCCATAAATAGAGAATCACTTTTGTCCCCCCTTTTTTTAAATAGTATTTCTAGGCACACCTCCTAAATTATATATGAATTAAAAATAATTTAATGCATAATCTAAAATGCATAATTTTTTTTTTCAATGTGAAGTTATTTTGCCGTCCATGAACTTCTTAAACTGAATATATTTTAATTTTAAAGTTTTTTATTACAACTCATGTTTTTTAATGTATATGTCATGATATGAAATTTAGGAAAGAGAGAAATATCAAAAGAGAGGTTTTAGAAATTTATAATTCAAAATTTTAGATAATTTTTTATTTTTTCTTTAACCTATAATCACATTCTTAGTTAATAAAATTATTTTTAAATATTATTAAAATCACAAAAATTAACAATTATGAAATAAGATTTTGAAACCCTCATAAATCTTCTCATTAAAAATTTTATTTTTCTTATACGTTGTTTGGCAAGAATTTGTTTTGGATTTTTTTTATTTTTTCCACTAAAAGACAAAGTTTTTGCAAAATAAAAAAAAAAAATTCAAACAAAATATCACATCTAATTCCATAATCATTTCACTTTTTCTATCACAAACATCACATCTAATTACAAAAAAACTCAACTATCTTTTCAAACACAAAAAAAAATTCTTCAATAATATCCTATAACTAAAAAAATTACATAAAAACTCACTTCCCAAACACCCACATAAATAAATTGTAGGTATAAGTGTGAATTTTTTTACATTCGCAAATATTTTCCTAAGAGAAATGAGGGCAACGTCGTAATTAGAATAAAAGTGACGCACTAATTGATTGGTCTACAATAGAGACCCTGACTGAGCTGTCTATCGTTAATACAGCGTAAGAAGAAGAGATTGCTGCCTTTAGTGAATGACGGCTGGAAGTCCAGAGAAGACCCTCAAAAAAAAATTAAAATTTATATTGGAAAAAAATACTTTTATAATAAAATAAAATTTTAATTTCAAATTTTATCAATTAAAATATTAATCTTTTAATTTATTTTTAATATAAATTATTTATCAATTTTTATTAATTAAATTAATTAAAATATATATTTTAATTATTAAGCACAATGAGAAAAAAATATTTAGACTTTTTATGTATATTTAGATTAAAGTTTAATGATTAAAATATATTTTTTATTAATTTTACTTAACAGAAATATACAAATAATTCAATATTAAAAACAAATTAAAAGAATAAAGTTTAAATTGATAAAATTAAAAATTTAAGATTTATTTTGTTATAAAATCAAACTTTGTTTTTTTATTTCTAATTTTTCCAAAAAAACACTAAGAATATAAAATATAAAAAAAACAAATGAATTAACAATAGGCCTCATTTGAAAACTAAACATTTTAATTAAAAAATTAAAAATTTATTACAAATTATTACATCATTCTTTATTTTTTTTTACACATCTTTCATAAAAAAAATTTATTAAAAAAACATGTTTATGATAGATTGAGATTTATTTGAAAAGTGTGCCTTAGCCTCCCTTTGGCATTTATTATGGGCCTAAATAATCACAAATGGACAAAAAAAAAATTACAAAATCATAAAATATCAAAACACTTGAGTTGGGATGTAAAATTACTAAATTAACCTATATACAAACAAAAAGTCAAAAAATTATTATTTCCAAGTAAAGGGCAATTTTGTTATTTCACTTTGGGAACATCATTTTCAATGCAAAAAAATCAAAAAAATTCAAACAAGAAAACCAAACAAATAAAAAAATCACATATTAAAAAAGTCCAAATTTTTTTTTTTAAAAACCAACTAAAACGAACACTTTAGGGGTTGTTTGGGGTGTCCTAAATAAGTGTACTTTTTGTCTTTTTGGACTAAAAAATTGAGGTTGAAAATATGGATGTTTCGGTTAACTTTTTGAATGTGTAATAAAAAATTGTAAAAATTGATTTGTAGGGAAAAATTCGAATTGGGAGTTGTGCAGCCGTAATTGTTGACTTTTGGTGAATAGTGTTAAATTTTTAACTTTTTTAGTAACTTTTTGACTTTTTGGCTTTTTTACAAGTTCCCAAAATTAGATTTAATTTCGAATAATGTTAGGGATCATGAAAAAAATATTATAAAAATGATCATGAAAGATTATTGGGTAAACTACCAATAGGTTCTACTTTGGAGACTTATTACTCAATAGGTCCTATTTTGGAGACTTATTACCCATTAAGTCCTATCGATAAATTTATTAAGTGATAAAGATAAATTTATTAGTCTTTTATTTTTATGAATAAATTTATAGTGATAAATTTATCAGTCTCTTTATTTTTATGAATAAATTTTTAGTGATAAATTTATCACTCTCTTATTTTTATAGTGTTAAATTTATTAGTTAGGACCTGTAAGTAAATAAGTCTAATTAATAAGACTAATTAGTAAGTACCCCAAGATTATTCACCTTTAAATTACACATATAATAAAATACCACACATTAATTAAAAAATAAAAAAATTTCATAATATTTTTTTCATAATCCCTAACATTATTCTTTAATTTCAGTCATTCACTGCATTTTTAGTGAACCAGTCTCTTTTGAAGTATTGCTCGAATTTTTTCGCAGTGAAAACAGTACCCCCCAAAAAATATATATATTGCAGTGTTGATGAAGCCTCATATTACAAGTATGTAATACATTTTAAATTTGGGTTAAAATAGTCACAAAATAATAAAATAGATTAAAAAATTAATAAGATAAAATATTATATCTAAACCATAATTAGTTTATTTCTTTTCTTATAAAAGTCAAAAAAACTAGAGAATCCATCCCAAACAAAGATTTTTAACCCAAACTAAAATAACTAAAAATCCCAAAAATTAAAAAGTCAAATTATATCTCAAACAAACACTACGATATTACGTGTATTATTCTCTATATCTTTGGTGAGTGTGCCTCACTAATTAAAAAAATAATAATAAAAAAAAATTAGTGAAATATTCCTGTCTAATTTTGTGTAGTAAGAGAGGTCAAAAATATTTTTTTATTAGTTAAGGCCCCTCAATATTTTCACAGAGCAAATTTGACTCAGAGAAATTTCAACTCCGACTCAGAGAAATTTCAATTTTCACTGAGAAAATTTCTCCAAATCGAGCAACATTTATCCGAATTGATTTTTCTCTGTAAAAATATTGAGAGACCTTAATACTATAATATTATCTTATAAAATCTTAATATCATGAATCTTAAAAAATATTCCCTTAAAAAAATTTATAATAAGTAGAAAACAACTACAAGTGAGAGAAACAAAAGTACCCAACATTTTTAGCCTCCGTTTGGCAAGTTGGTTTATGGACTTTTTTGGTTATTTTAGGCACAAAAGACAAAATAGGCTATTTTAGCCACAACAAACAAAACATCACATCCAACCCATAATCATTACACTATTCTCTCACAAAAAAAGTCAAAAAAGCCAAAAAATCAAAAAATCCTTCCCAAATCAAACTTTTTAGCCCAGACTAAAATAGCCAAAAAAACCAAAAAGCCAACCCATTTCCCAAACGAAGCCTTAGTATTTTAATATTTATTTTTGTGAAATTATTTTAGATAAATTATAAATACACCATTTTAAGTTTGATTAAAATATAAATTGTCTCCTGTAGTTCTGGAAACTATATTCCACACCCTAAAATTTTTAATTTCATAATAAATCGTCCATTTTATAAATAAATCATCAAATCAATTAATAATTTTTAATGATATTAGAAATATGTTTCAAGTAATAATTTAAGTAATTTTATTATTGTATAGGAGTGCATCTATGAATTTTATTTTTTTAATTAATTATGTTAAATAAAAAAATATGACAATAGGGTATTTATATTTTTTTCAAATTACAAGAATCAATCTGTACTTTAAACAAAGTTTAGAAGGTGTATTTGTAATGTACCAAATTATTTTTTATTACTCCATTTGGTTTTGGAGAATTTAAAAATAAATTTTTAATTCGTATTTTTTTTTTATTTTTAGTGATTTTTTTTTGTATTTTAATTATTATTATTTTTTACTTATTAAATCCCCTAAATCGTAAATACAAAAAAAAAAATGATTTTAATATTTGTTGACTTGTTTTTTAAAAAATTACAAATATTTAACTTTCTAAGTATATTTAGATTAAATTCATCTAAAAAAATGAATTTTTTTTAAGGTATATTTCGATTAAATGTATCTAAAAAATAATTTATTTAACTAAAATGCAAAAGAATTCACTAAATGCAACAAAACATGAAAAGTCAAAAATTTAAAAATCATTTTTGAAAAGAAAAAATAATTTTTTTTTAAAAAAAATCAAACCAAATGCGCCACAACATTTCAAATCGGAGACGGTAAGGGTTAAAAACGACAAGGTATTCATGTTTGATTTGTTTGGAATTTCAAATTGGATAAATTATCGTAAATCTCTTTAAATTATAATTAATTTTCATTTTGTTTCTCAACTTTAAAACTTAACTGCTAATCATTTAAAAATATAATTTCGTTACAGTTGGTATTTGTCTTAGGATCTTATTAGGGATATATAGAAAATCAAATAATATGCAAAGCAAATGACACATTTAATGAATTTTTAGGACAATTCCATCCTAATCTATTGATTCAATTTGCGCTTTGTCACTAAATATAAGTTAAACAAAATATAAATAAAATTATCAGATAAAAATATTATTATCTTAAAAAAATTAGTACTGGGTATTATTGTATTAAAAAATTAATAAATTTGTCTTATCTTTTACATTCTTACGAAAAATGTTAAGGGTAAAACGATAATAATTCGAAGTGACTATTTGTGGAGTTTTTTAAAATTTTAGAGATAAAGTGCAAATGATTCATAGTTTGGGGGGTTTATTGTAATTTATCATTTGGAATTTGATTTGTTTGGTAGGACGTGAGGAGCAGAAACGGCGTTAGGCAGGAAAGTGAGCGAGCGCGCCGACCTGACTAACGTGCGCGTAGGCGTTGGAAGTGGGCCCCAATCACAGATCACCCCAAAAACAACGAATGGACGACGGTGTTTGCGCGTTCTCTTCTGTATCTATCTATCAACCCCCACTTTCTGTCAACGCCAGCTGTTCTCCCCTAATAATTTTATAATTCACCAACACATACCTGGGGTGTTTTAGAAAGTTGGTAAAAAGTTAGCTTTTAACTTTTTATTAAGTTTTTTGGCTTTTTTAAAAGTGATTTGGGAAGTTGGTAAAAAGTTAACTTTTTTACTTTTTGGTTTAATATTTTTTTAAAGTGTCACATCACTCCAAAATGATTAAAATATCCTTACTTTTTGATTTTTAAATTAATTAATCAAAATTTTCTAGAGGGTAATTTGGTAAATTTAGGGGTGGCGTTTTTGGTCTTCCCAAATGGAAATTTGAGGCGTTTTTGGCAACTTGAATTTTTAGCAACACACCAAAAACGTTGACTTTTTGCCAACTTCCCAAAATGGCACATACACTTTACTCTTTCTTTTTTTTCTTTTTTTTTTTTCTTTAACTTTAATATTGACCCTATTTGGTAGAACTGTGAAAAAGTGATTATAACTTATAACTTAACAGTTTATAGTTTATAGTTGTGAATTGGTTGACCGGTAAAAATTGTTTCAATAATAAATTGGTTGACCGGTAAGGCAAAAATTATATATATTTTTTTTTGAACTGGTTGAACCTTTTTTTGGAATTGTTTGAACCTTTTGGTGGTCGACCGGTTGGTCTCCCCCAACGGTCATGCACAGTGTTTTGGTGAAATGCGGAGCCTGTCCTCATTTTGTCCTCATTTTGGCGAAACGTTTGGTGAATTCTCGATTTGATATCAATTTGGTGAAACCGTTAGAGCTCCAAACAGTACTTTTTTTACCAAATTTCAAATTTGATACTAAGTTTGGTGAAGGGTTAGAGATGGTCTTAGGGGTTGCTATTCATTTTTTTTTTTATATTCACACTCCAAATTTTGTCAATTAGTATGCATCGAAGATTGTGTCGTATAATTTTTCATGCTAAAACCAAAACATGGAGTGTAATTATAAAAAAGAGGAGTGCCAATAGCAATCTCCTTTTATTTTGTCAAACTAGCTACTCATATTTTTTTTATTTTAACTAATCAATCAAATCATCTTAACTAATTTATATAAAAAAAAAAAACTATAAACATAAATAAAAAATAGAGACCGTGTTTGGAACCCTTTTCTAAAGTTAATTATACCCTTTTATTTGGGTTACATGTTTGTTTATAATTTTTCAAAGTTAATTCTACATTTAATTTTGAAAACTCTGTCCTAGACAGGAAAATTTGAGCTACGATCGTCCGGCCGATTGTCTGGCCAGTTGACCGGAATAGTAATTATTATTATTATTATTATTTTTTTTTTTTTGCAATTGACACATTAATTTTTATATATTCGGAAAAATATTTTTTAATTTTTTTTATGAGTTTTAATAGAATTTTGAATTGTGTGTTTGTGTTGGCTACATATTTTGTAAAAGTCAATCACAATTCGACACGTGGCAGAGTAAGGGTAATATAGGAAGACTAGTCAAGTCTTTGATCCTGATCGTACACGTGACAGTTAATATTGGTTCTCACGTGATCTGAGTAGCATTGGATCAGTAAAGAGATGCAAGGTGACGTGGTTGCAACGGTTACTCACATTCAAATTCAAATATAGGAGGGAAGCCTAACTGCAAATGATAGTGTAGTGGAACTACTTATAAGGCAACATGGTCAGCGATCATGGAGGAGCAGTTCGACGGTTTGAAGTGCAGTTCGAAGGTCATCATTGACAAGTATAAATAGCAGGGAAGCCCCCAGAAAAAACCTCCAGACTCAGATCCAACAAACCAGTCATTTACTTCATATTTTTCTTTTCCAGTCTTTACATTTTCTGCACTTTAAATACCTGCTCTTTACATTCCTGCACTTTAAATTCCTGCACTGCACTTCATTCATAGGAGTAGTTTCGAGTAGATTGTCGCTGTAAACTTCTACGAGGCTGAGTTTGGATCATTGTAAGTTTTCATCTTAATGAAATACTTCAATTGTTCGTCATTTAACTGTTATTTTGCTTAATTTCTCCTAAGTCAAGCCACCAGTAAAAGTCCTCTTCATTGAGGCTGAAAGAACTAAAACACAATCGTCTGATAATTGGTTGGCAATTATAATTTCTATAAGGACTGATTTATCCTTTCTGGCACGCTCGCTTTTACAAAAATACCCTTCGAAAGTCAAAAAGCCAACATATATTTTTGGCACGCCCAGTGGGACTTGTTAAAATGGCTAGACGAAGACGACAAGGAGAAAATGAACGCTTGGAAGAAGGCGTAGAAGGAGAGGTAGAAATACCTAATCCAGAGGATAATGTGGTAACACATCCTGTGGAAACTCCCATGTCATTAAAACCTATGGTCGAACAGACCAGTACTTCGGGACAAAAACCATATGTTCATAATATTGGACGAAACCAAGGAATTGGACCATCCACTGTTCCATCTACTCAGCCAACAAATCCATGAGATGACCTAGTAGATGCTATGGGACAACAATTAATGAACACAATGGAAAGGTGGGCAACATAATTTTTGGATCGAATGAATAACCACCAACCAACAAACACAAGATACACAGAGGAAGTTTTAAATGTCCCTCAACAAAGATTGACTAGAGATAAACAGCCTATGCAAGTTAATGGGCATTCTAATGGTCAAACTAGTAATCAGAACTATGAAAGACCATCACCTCAGTCTTGGTATGAACCCATTTCGAGGCCTATAGCAGGCCAAAATGCCTCAGTACTCAACAATGAAGCCACACAAGTTGGTGGATCTGGTCAAGTACAAGAAACTGGCGTAAGAATGGTTACAAATCCCATGTTCGAAGCCATACCTGGCACTAGGGGGTATAATAATCTCTTATTCGAATTTATACCCGGGGGGTTAGAAGGTTGGCCTGCAAATGAAGGGACACAACACCTGTTCCAGCACCTTTTGCAGGTCCTTTCCCAGGACAGGCTCAAACGGGTTACCCACACCCCCAACAGCAACCTGTACCACAGGGACAACCAGTCCCAAATGTACCACCTTATGGACCAAGAGGACCACAAGCACAAGTTTGTCCACCAAATCCTGTGTTTGTCCCTCCAGTAGTGGTTCAGTAGGCACAAAATATGGTCCCTATGGACCAAATTGCTGATATTGTCAGGGAGATGTGTGGACCGATGGCTCGGGGGGTCCAGACTCCTGTGTACAGAAAACCATACCCATAATGGGTGGATAGGGTACATGAATACCCAAGGGGGTTCAGGATACCAGATTTTACCCTTTTCTATGGGACTGGAAATCAATCAACAATAGAGCATATTGCTAGGTTTGCTGCTCAATGTGGTGAATTTACTAATCATGACTATATGAAACTAAGATTATTCCCAAATTCTCTAACTGGGGGAGCATTTGTATGGTACATCAACCTTACACCTGGCTCCATTCAAAATTGGCAACAAATAGAAGAGGCATTTCATGCCCAATTCTTCCAGTCGGAGCCAGAGGTTTCTATGGCAGACTTGGCTAGATTGAGTCAAAGGCCTGAAGAAAAGGCTACTCAGTTTATTGCTAGATTTAAAAGGGCTCGAAATAAATGTAGGGTCATCCTGCTAGAGTCAGAATTCGTAAGATTGGCTCAAAATGGCCTAGAGTTCAAGTTCGAAAGAAGTTTGACTTAACTGAATTCAGAGATATGGTGGAATTAACCTATAAGGTATCTAGATACGAAGCATTACTAGAGGAGGAACAAGATCGAAATAATGCCTCGTACAAGACATATTATAGAGATCCAAATTATGAGATCGATGCAGCAGAGATTGTGGGCAAAGAACCTGTGATCTGTGAAGCATTGATTCATAAGGATACAACAATTGACCAGCAGTTTAAAAAGAAAGACTTTCACAGAAAGTATTCTTTCGATTTAACAAAGGCAGATGACATCTTTAATCATTTGCTCGCGGCCAACTTCCTTAAGTTATCTAAATGAGTAAAATTGCCATCTCCAGATGAACTTAAGGGAAAAGTATACTATAAATGGCATAACTCTTGGTCTTACTCGACTAAAAACTGCATTGTTTTTCGAGACATGATCTAAGAACAAATTCGGAAAGGAAGTTTGAAGTTTCCAGCCAAAACAGAAAAGGCCATGGGGATCGACAGTAATCCATTTCCAGAAGTTGGAGAGGCGGCAGCCAATGTCATTACGTCAGACTTCCAGAACTTGTCCTTGACAGAATTGGAAGAAGTCAATGTACAGATGCATGTTGCTAACCAGACAACCATCAAGAAGGACACCAGAAACCCACCAGCTATTGGACAAGGTTTCTCACACCGGAGGGAACACTCTGATGAAGAATCACTGGATGATGATTCCTTAGAGGCAGCAGTAATGCAAAGGATGTGTCCCAGGTGCAGACTGAGTTATAAATGGTTGAAGGGGCTTCCAATTGATGGGAAACAATACTACAGGGATGTTCAGAGACTTCCTAAATCAACCAATACTTACAACAAAAGGCCGTATCCGGCTAGTGATAGGCAGCGACCACCAGTGATTGAGCCTGCAGTGGACAGAATTCATGCTAAAGGCAAGAGGCCCTTATATGAATCCAGGCCACCTAACTACTACAGAATGGAGAGCAGTCATTCTGAAAGAAGACTGGAGAAAGGCTCAGTTCATGGGATCAAAGCCAGAGATTGGCCCCCTAGACCAGCCTCACGCAGGACAGAAAGTGGCTACCTTCATCGAAGGTCTGAATCAGGCTCGAAACATGAGGTCAAGGCCAAGCACTTACCTTCACAGCCAGCTTCGAAGATGGCTTCGAAGGTAGAAAAAAGCAGTTCAACATCTGAGTCAGCAAGTTCGTAGATACCTGGAGTCCCAGACTGGTTTGTAATGCAAAACAAACCTAGGGAAGTGCCTGCCCGAAGAGATGTTGGAATCCAAGGCAGGATGGTCAAGCCTCCTTTGGTGGCTCCGAACAATTGGGTATTGCTTAAACACCCAAAGACAAAGGAACCAGATATGGTCCCAGTCATTTCGAGATCACAAAGAAGAAAGATTCAGCGCAGGTACACTCAGTACTAGAACGATATGAAAGAAAATGGAGAGAGCTCTTCATTGGTCCAGACAGAAGAAAAGAAAACTCCAAAGTCAGACCATACTCCAAAGCCAACTCTACAAAGCAAAGTGGGTTGCAGCAGAGAACAGTTGGCCAAGGTTCATTCTGAACTAAAAGCCAGAGAGAAGTCTAGCTTAGCAAGATTGGAGAAAGCTCTGATGGAGAGTGATAGCGAGACAGAAGAGGAAATTGGCATAAGCCAAAAGAAAGAAATGGTGGAGGAAGAAATGTTCGAAGCCTTCATGGCTGAGCAAACAATTTTGGTTGAAAAACCAGTTGAGAAAGATCTTTCGAAGGAATCAGTTAACAATGAAGTGCCAGAGTGCAGCATGGAGGATGCTGCTGAAGTAACCGAACAAGGTGGCCAAGGGAGGAAGCAGGTACAGCCAGCCATCCAATTTGGCTCATTTCCTCCAGTATCAGTTAATATGGTACACATACTGCCTCATGAGTTCCAAGCTGGGGATGATGACCAAGACATGGATCCTATTCATGTCTCTAGTGAAGACTCACAAGTAAGTATGGTGCAAGATGATTCTGGAATGGCTACCCCAATGGAAAATGAATATGAAAGTGGAGAAGAGGTGAGCATTAACCTCTCGTATCCTTTTGAGTATCCCTCAAATTCTATGACACAACATGTCAAGCCTTTGTACATCAAGGCTTTCTTCGATGGGATACAACTGAACCGAGTCCTGATAGACAATGGGGCAGCAGTGAACTTACTACTGAAATCTTCTTTGAAGAAACTAGGGAAAAAGAATCCCAGGTTGATCCAACCAGCACAACCATCGCTGGCTTTGCTGGAGACAAACAGATGGCTCAAGGGATTCTACCCATTAACTTGAGTGTGGGAACCAGGGACTGCATGACAGCATTCTTCGTAATCGACAGTAATGCTAAATACAATGCTTTACTTGGGAGAGATTGGATCCACACTAACAAATGTGTGCCTTCCTCTTTGCATCAGAAAATTATGATGGCCTTAGGCAATGGAGAGACGGAGGAAATTGATGCAGATCCTCAACCCTTCATAGCCTGTGCAGACTTTGCAGAGGCCAAGTTGTATATTGAGGGAGTGACACCACTCAGTATACTGAGGAAAGCTGATGGCTCAGTCGAAGTGACGGCTGATGAGGAAGTGACACACCTGAAGCACTTAGTCCAAGAAAGTGCTGATGAAGAGATTGCCATTAAAGATGACAATGATGCCTAGTTGTAGGCAAAGAGATGAAGAACAAGAAGCCAAGTCTTTGGCTTTAATTAAGTTTTCAACATTGGATGTAAAATCAATAGTCCAGCAAGTACAGGAGCAAGAGAGAAAAGCCATGATAATTGGCTGCAAATAGGAGTAGCAACAGGTCAGAATTTTGACCCTTAGCAAATACTGTGCATTGGACATTGAAACAAAAGTCCAGGAGATATAGGAAGAGGATGCCTTATGGACAGATTTTGTCTATGAGGAGGAGGGCAAAGATGTTGAACTAAAGAACCAGGGAGCAGAACAAAGCGAGAAGGTTGCTTCGAAGGAAGAAGAAACCAAGGAAGAAGCTTCAATAAGTTCTCAGACATAAGACCCCTTAGAAGAAGTAAATTTAGGGGAAGGTTCTACGCAACAGCCCACCTATATAAGTGCTTGTTTGAATGATCTGGACAGGGGCCAGTTATTGGTTGTTCTAAAGAGATATAAAGATTGCCTTGCATGGTCTTATAATGAACTACCAGGATTGGATAGGTCATTAGTGGAACATAGGCTCCCTATGAAGCCTAATTTCAAGCCATACAAGCAGAAACCAAGAAGAATGAGTCCAGAAGTAATTCAGAAAGTCAAGGAAGAGATTCTTAGACTACTCAAGGCAGGCTTTATTAGGACAGCCAGGTATGTTGAATGGCTATCTAATATTGTGCCTGTAGTCAAGAAGAATGGTAAAATGAGGGTATGCATTGATTTCAGAAACTTAAATCTAGCAACTCCAAAAGATGAATACCCTATGCCTATAGTGGATCTGTTGGTAGACAGTTCAGCAGGGCATCAAGTTTTATCAATGATGGATGGGCATTCTGGTTATAACCAGATCTGCATTGCAGAGGAGGATGTTCACAAGACAGCATTCAGATGTCCTGGAAATATTGGCACCTTCGAATGGGTTAAAATGCCATTTGGCCTGAAGAATGCTGGGGCTACATATCAGAGGGCTATGAACACTATCTTTCATGACCTCATTGGAGGGTATTTAGAGTATTATATTGATGACATTGTAGCTAAATCCCAATCCATGGAGGATCATATGTTTCACTTAGAAGCAGCCTTTGAAAGAATGAGAAAGTTCAAATTGAAGCTCAATCCTCTTAAGTGTGCTTTTGGCCTATCATCTGGAAACTTCTTGGGCTATGTGGTACACAAGAAAGGAATACAGATTGAGCAGAATAAAACCAAAGCCATCATTGAAGCCAGGCCTCCATCAAGTAAGAAAGAATTACAAAGGTTCCTTGGACAGGTTAACTTTCTTCGAAGGTTCATTTCTAACACTGCAGGGAAAACTAAAGTATTTTCTTCCTTGTTAAGGCTGAAAGATGAAAAGGAATTTGTGTAGACAGCAGAGCATCAAATTGCTTTCGAAGGTATCAAGCCTACTTGGCCAACCCTCCAGTGCTGATGCCACCAAAGGGTGATAAACCCTTGAAGTTGTACACAGCTGCAGCAGAAGATTCATTGGGAGCTTTCTTGGCCCAAGATAATGAAGAAGGCAAGGAGCAAGCTGTTTATTACCTTAGTAGGTTTTTAAATTCTTGTGAATGTAAATGTTCAGCTGTTGAAAAGCTGTGTCTTGCTTTGTATTTTGCTGCAATGAAATTAAAATACTATCTTTTACCTACAACTGTCTTGGTAATTGCAACCACAGATTTGGTTAAGTACATGTTATCTAGACCTATGTTAATGGGAAGAATTGGCAAGTGGATACTAGCCTTATCAGAATTTCATTTAGAATATGTCCCTCAAAAGGCAGTAAAAGGGCAAGTTCTGGCCAATTTTCTGGCAGACCATCCATCTCAAACAGAGAGCCAAGAGATAATGGAACTTGGCATGGCTAGTGTTGAGCCATGGCAGATGTGGTTTGATGGATCGAAAGCCAATGACTTAATTGGAATTGGTGTTGTGATTAAATCTCCACAAGAGGTAGAAACCACACATGGTTTCAGAGTGGATGAAGCTACCTGTTCTAATAACCAAGCTGAATACGAAGCCTTAATAGTGGGACTAGAAATTCTTATTGGATTACAAGTTCATGCAGTTAACATATTTGGAGATTCTCAATTGGTGGTTAACCAAGTGAAGGGGATTTTCAAGTGTCAAAGCATAAGCATTTTACCATACTATGTTGTTGCATTACATCTGCTTTCTCAATTTCAAATAGCAAATGTAACTCATGTTCCAAGATTCTTGAACAATAGAGCTAATGATGTGGCTCAGAAAGCTTTGAACTTTAAGAGAATGCATAATGCCCAAAGGGACATAAGCCAAACAACATATCAGAAATTGATACCACCTTTGAATAAAAGGAATGTGGTCTTGGAAGTCAATCATAATGACTTACAAGAACAAGATTGAAGGCATCCAATAATGCAATACTTGGCTGGTCCATCTTCGAAAGCCAGGAGAAAAACTAAATTGTAGTCTATGCAATATATGATATATGGTAATGCTCTCTACAAAAGGGGGGGAGATGGCTTATTGCTGGAATGTTTAGGCCCAAAAGAAGCATTAACAGCTATGGCTGAGGTTCATGAAGGCATTTGTGGTGCTCATCAGCCTGGTGTGAAGATGAGATGGTTGCTTCGAAGGCATTCCTACTATTGGCCAACTATCCTTAAAGATTGCGTAGAGTATGCAAAGGGTTGCCAGGCATGCCAAAAGCATGGCACAATAAGGCATGTGCTCATAACTGACCTACATGCAGTAGTGAAGCCCTGGCCATTCAGAGGGTGGGCTATGGATATGATGGGGAAAATACACCCACCTTCTTCGAAGCATCATTGTTTCATTCTAGTGGCCACTGATTACTTTACTAAGTGGGTCGAAGCCAAGCCATATAAGGCTGTAGACCAGACAGAGGTCATTGGGTTCATTAAAGATTTGATCCATAGATTTGGCATCCCACAAACTGTAACTGTAGATAATGGGACTGTGTTCGATGGGAAGATGGTGAAGTCCTTTATGGCAGAATTTGGAATTAACCTTGTTAATTCCACACCCTATTATGCACAAGCCAATGGTCAAGCTGAATCATCCAATAAATCCTTGAAAAAGGGAATACAAAAGGTTGTGGAAGATAATCCTAGGGATTGGCATAACCTGTTGTTGATGTTTTGTGGGCTTACAGAACTTCCCTAAGGTCGAGCACAGGAGTCACTCCTTATGCCTTAGT
The DNA here is from genome assembly GCA_030407325.1 of Camellia japonica. Lineage (NCBI taxonomy): Eukaryota > Viridiplantae > Streptophyta > Magnoliopsida > Ericales > Theaceae > Camellia > Camellia japonica. Next base: position 78,144,349 of record JAPPVO010000019.1, on the reverse strand, counting down.
ATATGGGCATGATGCAGTGTTACCTGTGGAGATTAATGTTAAATCTTTGAGGATAAGATGCCAGGACCAGCTAAATCCTGAGCAGTACCATCAGAGTATGTGTTTGGAATTAGAAGGCATAGATGAAGCCAGAATTCTGGCATTAAATAGCATTCTTTTGCAAAAGAAGAAAGCAACCAAAAATTACAATAAGAAGGTCAAATATATTGGCTTTGATGAAGGTGATTTGGTATGGAAAACAATACTCCCAATAGGAATTAAAAGCCATAAGTTTGGCAAATGGTCACCTAACTGGGAAGGACCATATCAAATTCATAGAGTTCTGCCTTTTGGAGCATACCATTTGAGAAATTTGAATGGGTATATACATCCCAAAAAGATTAATGGCAGATATCTGAAGCCTTATTTTCCAACTATTTGAGAAACATAAGGAATAAAATAAACACCAAGTACAAAAACATAAGACTGCTTAAATGATAGACAAAAATTTGCTTTTTCATAAAGAATTAAGCACATTTTGCCACAAATTGGCCCAAAAATCATTACAGTGTCTTAATTGTTTTTGTACAACAGATTTCCTATTGGTAAATGCTGAAAACAGTTGAATAGCTGCAGCCATTTCTTCCTTTCGATCAGCCAGTCCTTGGTTGGTAATTTGCAGTTTAGTGTTAGTTCGGACTAAGGCCTGATTCACTGCAGATACCTCTTCAAGTTGAGCTTTCCTCTCCAGCAACTGGACTCGAAAGTGGGAGGCAGACGAGTGTTGTTCCTTAAGCTTTGACACTTCAATATGTACATGAGAAACAAAACTCTAGTCGCCAGCCAATTTCCCATCCTCAGCCTTAGCAGCCTGGCAAATGCTAATGTAAAAATCGACAGTGGCTGCTGCCTGAGATAGGTGACTTGAAACATTCATGCCGGACTGCTCAGTAACTTTGCAGCATTGGAGGAACCCATTTCTGATTATAGGCCTTTGTAGAGCCTCGAAGGGGATCCTAGAAAAAGAAATCAACAGATCCAGGCATGTCTCCAAGTCTATCGAAGGTGCAGAAGGCTTGCTGCTGGAGGAAGAAGAACTCTCGAAAATTTCCAGCAAGGAGTCAGCTAAATTTAATGGCTCAGCTTCAACATTGAATGTTGGAGAGGTAGAGGGTATGTCGAAGAGACTAGCTAGTCTGGCTTTGAAGATATCGACCTCATCCATAGACATGAGAGGCGCAGAGAGAGTTGTGGTGGAAGGCACAGAGGACTGCATGGGGATAGGAGAAATGGATGGAGTATTTTTGGCAGTCTCTATAGTCTTAGCCACCAGTGAATCAAGCGAGGAGGGACTGGAAGTAGGCAAAGGTGATGAATTGTGAGTTGGAGAACTTCCAGCACCCTCAATTGGGGAATTGGCTGCCTTCGAAGAAGAGGTAGCAATTTGAATTTCCTTGGAAGGAGAAGGAGGAGCAAGGCTCGAAAGAGAAGTAAATTGAGGGATAGGCTCAGTGGTGATTGCTGCAAAGAAATATGAAGTAATGTCAAGTCTCAATATTAAAGATTCGACAAGAAAAGAATAGAGGCATGAAAGAAATTACTTGTTCCAGAAGCGCTGGCACTGATGGGAGAGCTGCGAAGAAAATAATGTTCGGCAGTCTGTTGCCTTCTTGCAGCTTCCCTTTGTAATGCGTTAGCAGCAGCAGCAGCTTCATCCCTCAGAAATTGTTGCTGCCGTCTCTTCTCAGCCCTCTCGAAGGCAATTATGGCCTTGGAATACTCTTGTTCTACGGCCTTAGCATCTGCTTCATGGACGGGATCTTCAACCAAGTTAGTAGTTGAAGCAACCACTTTCCTTCTTTTTTCTATTGCTTCGGCAATGGTCTCGGAATCGAAGTCTTCGACGAAATCAGAAGGAGAGAGAGTTATCTTTCTTCTCTTCTTTCTCTGTATTGATATTGTCGGCTCCTTCTCAATTTCCTTCTCAATTTCTTCAGTCTGAGATCCGGATTCCCTAGAAAAGAGCTCTTCTTCTACTTCTCTAGCAGCTGTCTTCTGTTGAACCAAGTCAATCACTTTTTTTCTTCTTTTCAAGGGAGACTCCTGCTCTTGATCTTCTTCTTCTTCTTCTACTTGAACCTCAGATATTTCTTTTTCTAGCTCAAGGAGTCTCCTCTTCTTTTGTTGTTAACCACCTTCATAGAGGAAGAATTAAGAATAAGATAACCAGCATCATAGAGAAAGTCGAAGGAAAGAAAACAAAGGTATATACCTTTCTTCGAAGCAGTCCGAGTGACTTTGAGAGGAGTTGAGGCAGCAGGAATGGACTGGGTTGGAAGAGGCACAGTGGAAGAGGCACTACTAAAGAAAGGGCCTTTTGAGTCGGTTTTTTGAGTCGGCAAATTTTACCGTCGCAAAAGGTAATCTTTTTGAGACGGCACAGAGTTACCGACACAAATACCAAACCTTTAGCGTCGGCACCGTTGGCCGACACAAAAAATTAATATTTGATAGCATTACTTGAGTCAGTTGAATTTACCGACTCAAAAGATAGACCTTTTGCGTCGGCAAATTTGTGCCGACGCAAAAAAATAGACCTTTTTGTGTCGGCAATTGATGCCGTAGCAAAAAAAAAAAAAATTATAGCCAAAATATATATATTTACTTGATTATATTTAATAAATATATTTATTTATACATATACTTTTATATTAATATTGAGTGTATATACTATAAATAATAAATATCTCAGTTAATATCTGAAAGAGGTAGAGTGGTGAAGTGGACTTAGTGTGGTGACTTTGGGTCAAATTTGCCGGTCAAATCTTCCAAATGGAGTGGGTTCGAAACTTGGGTGCCTCAATGAGAAAATTATGGGTTAAATTTTTTAAAACATTGAACCACTTTTTGAGTCGGCAATCTACCGTCTCAAAAAATTAAAACTTTTTGCGTCGGCAGATTGCCGACTCAAAAACCTTTTGCGACCCCACCATTTTCGACCCTTGAGTTGCCGTCGAAACGCCGTCGCAAAAAGTTTTTGCGTCGGCAAATGTGCTATTTGCGACGGCACTCTGCCGACTCAAAAGCCCTGTTTTCTAGTAGTGAGGTAACAGTTCCAGTTCCCTTGGGCTTGGGCACATCCAACACCTTTAGTAGGTTTTGAGGTGAAATGGCCAAATAGACTACCATATTGTTCACCCACCAATTTTGGTATCTCTTCAATACGGTACCTTGAGGAATGAAAGGGGTATACTCAAAATTGGCCAAGTCATCTATAAATTTGAAGGTTGCCTCTTCTAGCCTCAACCTCCGAACCTTCAAATCTCTCCTAGTAAGGCTCAAATTGGTGTTGCTGCAGAGAGGTATTGGGACCCCTTGTGTGAAGCCAAATTATCTAGCAAATTGAGCAGGACAATAAGGCTCAGCTATGCATTTATAAGCTCTGGGATTCGTAGTCCCGATGAATAGCTCTCTAGGAAGCAGAAAGGAAACCCATATATCCTTGTGAGCAGGTGAGGCACAGAGCCTGTCACTTAGGAAATTATTCAACCAAGTTGGACCAATGCTGGGTTCGAAGGGACGGAAACGGTGAATAGGAGGGGCAGCTGGTAGTTGATGGAAGAAAGAGAAATAAAAGGCAAAAGTGGAGGGAGAAAGTGAAGCATTGGCCAGTCTTATGCCATGGGTGAGAGAGTGTAGCCCAGAAAATTTAAGGCATTGGGATTGTAATTCAAAAAAATAGGCGAAAAGCCAAAGCTGAAGGATCCAGAATGGCCCCCCTTGATTAGCATCTAAGGGTTTTTCACAAAAGATGGAGCAAACTCTATATACATGGCCTAGAACATATGGGGCCAAAGCTACCCTTTTTTGCAAAACAAAGGCTTTGGCAAGAGGGGCAAATTCAGGCATGATTCTTTGGGAGGAGGTGCAGAAAAGGAATTTGCAAAGCCAATATAACAAGAAGGAAAAGAATTCCCTATCAGTTACTAGGCCCTCTCTTTTATTCTCAGCTTTAACAAAATCACTGTAAGATGAGTTAAGAGAGGGAAGGGAGAAAGGGACTGCTAAGTCAGGGAAATCTGGTGTAATGGGGGTACCAACAGAGGATACTCCTAGTAGATGGCAAATATCAAGAACAGTAGGAGCCATCATCCCACATCTAAATTGAAAGAAATTAAAGATGGGGTTCCAAAAACATAAGGCAGCAGGAACTAGGAAAGGGTACTCTGAGATAGTTACCCTAGATAGTCGGAGAGTATTGAGAAGACAGAGCTCTTGAAGGTCCAATGTCCTAGCAGGGATGACCCGGTCATACCATTCTTGCCACTCCAGTCTCACTATGGGCCAGCATCGGTGAGGGCGATTGGTTCTCCAGTTCCTCCAGTCGAGATCACCTTCATAAAGGAGACATTGGTTCTCCAGACGAGGATATAGGGCTGGGAGCTCAGTAAGGATCTCCTTGAATATGGGCCCGAGCACGTAGTCTTGCTGCACATGGCGACGAAGAACAAAGATACGTCCATCGATAGCGCTTTTCTCCCCAGCCTTGTACTTCTCACACTCTGCATCAATGAGCCTTTTCAAGGCCACAGATGAGCTCACACGCTCTATGACTGGCACTTTTGGTAAAGAAAAAGCCATTGATAGTACACTTTTTCAGAAAGTGAAGAAGGGAGTAGAGAGAAGATGGAAGACTGATGAGGGTTTGTACGTTGAGAGCGTAAGTAATTCCAGAACGCGAAACAAAAAGGGTTTTAAAAGCCTTTGTGTCCGGAAAATATATCCCATAAATCGTTAAGTACTAAAAGTACGAATACGAGAAGTCTCGTCCAATATTGATAGTTTTTGAAGGGAATAGCACATTCCGGATGGTGATGCCAGCTTCGAAGCAAGATATTTGGCTTTGAAACCAGATTTTGGCGCCAAAAATCAAACAACAACGGCTTCGAAATACAGAAGTCGGCTTCGAAGCATACTAGATGCTTAAAAATATAAGAATACTCAAGGGTGGGTTTACTGAGAAGAGATCAAAGACCTATAATAGGTTTCTTAACAAAAGTAATACCTTTGAGGCAAAACTTAAGGCCTCTTAAGGATGTGAATTGTTGTTCGAAACATATAAACCAATAGTTGGTTTGTATATACACAGAGAATTGTTTGTTCAGTTAAAACAGTGTACCCCAAGGGCAATTTCCATATTGTTGTAAGTATGGACTGTTGCAAAACTAGTCAGTATTAACCATGACTATATTTTGGTTATGATTAAAACAGGCTTTGAGGGGAAAGATTGTTAAAATTCGAAGCACCAATTCTAAACAAAAATCAACAAGAGTTGGTAACCATAGTCCATAAATTGGACAGTTCATCTCAGCATCCTTATTTGAATTAATTGGATCTATATTCGAAGGATAAGATTGTTAAATTCGAAGCACTGATTCTAAATGAAAATCAGCAAAATTGTCAATTCTATTCCAAAAGTTGGAAGAATTCATGTTGATTTTAGTGTTTTAACAATTGTGTCCAGTTTCGAAGAATGAGTTTGTTCAGTTCGAAGCTTTGAATTGGCTTTTGAAGACAAAAGGAAACAGGGTCAAACAATGCCAAATACAGAAGAATTCTGTTTGTATTCAAGCCAAGGCAATTACATCGAATAACCCTATCTGGGTATAAACTCAAGCTCATAAAACTAAGGAATGAAATAAATAACAAGATCATGAAATTTGGTCCAACAGTGATCAATGAATTTTTGTTCTTTCTTTATTATATCTTCTATTTCTTCTAATGTTGGCTGCATGAGTTGATGTGCTCTCACTTCGTAGTAGAGCTCTTCAGCCTTTATTTCGAAAGCTTCCTCTCTCAATCTTTGTTCCAATTCGTTTATGACCAAATCATCCCAATACGCAGAATCTTTATTCTTAAAATCATCGAATTCTTCGATAAAGTTCTCTGCTTCGTACTGGGCATGAATTCGAAGAGACGAAAGTTGGTCTAAAGATTGTGTAGTAGCCATAGAATTTCGATGCCAGTAGAGGAGCAATGGAAGTTGGTCCAGGAACATATGAAGTTCTGCTTGGGCAAGGGGATTAAGGACATGGCCCCTAGTCAGAATATCACAAGCCCATTGAAAGTTCTTGAGAGGGACTGCGTCCTCAAGAACATTGAAGGGCAAGTGAGAGAAAGCTGCAAGCAGAAGTTGAGCTTGTTTCCACTCAGCTGGAGTAGGGGATGGTGGAGGTTTGTAAGGTGGAAAGACTTCATTCATGGGGAGGGCAAGCCTCAGTTTCTCTGTCCAGCAAAGAGTTGGTGGAGGAGAATGTGTGGATGCTTCTATTATGGGAGATGACACGGGGGTGGAAGGAACAAAGGCATTAATATAATTAAGCCAGTCAGAAGAACAAATCTTCGTCTTCTGGGCTAAGAATGATGGGTTGTACCATTGTGCCTCTTCTGGGCGTCGGGCAACAAGCACTGTCGTTGTGGGCATGGAAGATGTATACCATGCCACAAGCAGATTCTCCTCAAAACTACGTCGATGGTCAATGGGCACATAGAGGTAGACCACTGAACTTCGAGCGTAGGAAGGGAACTCCAAAGGGTCAGTGAACTCAACAAAATAATGGTTGAGTCGTTCCCTCAAATCATAAGTCTTAGGGGTTGACCAACTTGTCCAGCCAAAAACCCCAGAAGATGAAGAAGTTACAGCTTTATCCCATGCAGAGGTTTGTAAAGAAGAGTTTCCCAAGTCCATATTTGCAACTTTCTGAATCAAAGATTTGGGGGTAGTTTGTTCGAAGCACAAGAGTGAGTCAGAGGAGGAATTTCTTGTATCTATATTCGCAAGTTTCTGAATCGAAAGATTAAGAGCAATGTGTTCGTAATCCAAAGGTCGATAATTTGTAAAGGCATCCATGACCTGAATATGGAAAGGTGGATAAAGGTGACTAATTAATGCATGAAAATTCTTTCGAGGAGGAACAGCATCATCATATGACTCTTCGTGTGCTCGATCAATGAAGGAGAAAGTTGATTCGGCCATAGAAGGAGTATCAGTCTGTGCGAGTGCTAAGGTATTGGGGCGTTCACAAGATTGAAAGTGAATTAATGCAAATGATCATCAATAAACGACGGTTGCATTTCCAGAATTTAGACCCCATGCACGTTCTAAAAAACGCGGGAAAAGAGCTTTGATCCACTAATATCACCAAGTATTGGGTATTTAGTGCGGGGAGTAATGTTGGCTACATATTTTGTAAAAGCCAATCACAATTCGACACGTGGTAGAGTAAGGGTAATATAGGAAGACTAGTCAAGTCTTTGATCCTGAACGTACACGTGGCAGTTAATATTGGTTCTCACATGATCTGAGTAGCATTGGATCAGTAAAGAGATGCAAGGTGACGTGGCTTCAACGGTTACTCACATTCAAATTCAAATATAGGAGGGAAGCCTAACTGCAAATGATGGTGTAGTGGAACTACTTATAAGGCAACATGGTCAGCGATCATGGAGGAGAAGTTCGACGGTTTGAAGTGCAGTTCGAAGGTCATCCTTGACAAGTATAAATAGTAGGGAAGCCCCCAGAAAAAACCCCCAGACTCAGATCCAACAAACCAGTCATTTACTTCATATTTTTCTTTTCCAGTCTTTACATTTCCTGCGCTTTAAATACCTGCTCTTTACATTCCTGCACTTTAAATTCCTGCACTGCACTTCATTCATATGAGTAGTTTCGAGTAGATTGTCGCTGTAAACCTCTACGAGACTGAGTTTGGATCATTGTAAGTTTTCATCTTAATGAAATACTTCAATTGTTCGTCATTTAACTGTTATTTTGCTTAATTTCTCCTAAGTCAAGCCACCAGTAAAAGTCCTCTTCATTGAGACTGAAAGAACTAAAACACAATCGTCTGATAATTGGTTGGCAATTATAATTTCTGTAAGGACTGATTGATCCTTGCTGGCATGCTCGCATTTATAAAAATACCCTTCGAAAGCTAAAAAGCCAACAGTTTGGTTATGAATGGTAAGTTTTTATATCAAATATCATATGTCACATCAAAAAATTTTCACTCAATTCAAAACTCTTTCACCAAACAAATTTTCTACACTCAAATCATAATTTCAAAACTCACAAACTTAAAATACAACTCTTACTTTCAAATCATATTTAAAGAGCTCTACCAAACGCAACCATAATCTTTTTATGATATGTTTATGCACCTAGTATTAACATGACATTTACAAATATTTATTTTTTAAAATAATATTTTTATATGACCATATTTTTAAAAATAACAATGGAAAAAATAACAATGGACTAGAACAAATAGAGATGCAACAAAAATTGAGAGAACAAGCAGAGATGGAGACTTCAAAGCAGCGTACAAATTCTTTTGCATAGCAATGGAAGCTAGTTAGATGTGGAGTGAAAACAAAAAGGGTTAATTACACAAATAGTCCCTATAATTTGGGACTTGTGTCACTTTGGTCCCTAACTTTTCAATTGTGACATATTTAATCCTGAATTTTGAATTTTAAATCTTATTCCAAATAAGGACAATTGAAAATATCATTAGATTTTTCAAGGGTAAAATCGTCAATTTGATAAAATATAAACTAATTTGATAAAAATAAATGTCAAAAAAATATTTTTAATTTTTTAAAAATTATTTTTATCCACCAATGATAAAATTATGTAAAATTAATAAAAATTACATGATTAATTTTTTAAAATTAATTTTACATGATCATCATCCAAACACATAATAAAAATTAATTTCGTAAAATAAATAAATAAATGTCTAAAAAGTTTATCAATTTTACATAATTTTATTTTTAGTAGATAAAAATAATTTTAAAAAATTTAAAAATATTTGTTTGACATTTATTTTTGTCAAATTAATTTATATTTTATCAAATTGACAATTTTACCCTTGAAAAATCTAATGATATCTTCAATTGTCCTTATTTGGAACAAGATTCAAAATTCATGGTCAAATGTGTCACAATTGAAAAATTAGGAACCAAAGTGACACAAGCCCCAAACTATAGGGACTACTTGTGTAATTTGTCCAAACAAAAATGAACAAAATGTCTCTTGTGATGCAAAGCCTATTGGAAGAAGAAAAAATCAATTTCACTAGCAAAAATGCTCATGTGGTCCTTTTGCCTCATCCCTTGGAGATGATTACCAAATGATTGCATTGATAAAAAAAAATAAAAAACTAAAATCTAAAATCCAAACGAAACCTTTACTTTGCGAAATGACTTCATACTGTTTGGTAGAGCTTTTTAAGTTAAAAGCTGATGATCAGCACCTTCACCCCGGCTTTCAAATAATCAATTTTTTTCAGCTTATTTAAGCTATTTCTACCTAATAAGCTATAAGCAGAAGCTATACCAAACAGTCTAACACAAACTCCCAAATCAAAATAAGCTATAATCACCCCAAAAGTTATAACAAACAGTTCCACTATTCCAACAAACAATTTATACCAGCCTATTTTTAAACAAGTTTCCCAATTCTTCCTGCTCCATTTTCTACCTTATCTCTTCCCCTGGACCAAGTCCAGGAAAACCCTTTGGTGTTGTCATGTCACACTTAAAATTAGTTGAAGTCAATTCCACATTAAACCCTAAAAATATTTCTTATTCTAAAGACCTAAAATAGCAAATGAAGAACTGCTCTTGCAAGCTGTAAAAACAAATAATTCTTCCCTCAACTTGGTTCATGGCACCATCTATCGCTGTTCGTGTCATCTTTGGCCATCCATTCCTTCCAAAGTTCAACTTTGCGTCGAGCATGAACTTGCTGCAAGAAAGCATATAGCAGGAATCAATCAATATTAAGAGATTCAATTCACATTACTATTCTGCTGCATTAATGCAATAGATCATATTTTTTAGACAAAATAATAATAATAATCCAATGGACATGTAGCACAGGAAAGAGTTATCAATCGTAGTGGGTTAATGGCATAACAGAGAAATGGGACCTCCAGAGTTGAGACCAATCATTCAAATAGATGGGGGTAAACCAATGAGCTCGGATATTAATGAACTCCATATAAGTGTTATTTATCGTAACAAGACTCTTACTAATGATAATCTATTACCAACAAGTAGATATACAACAGGAGAATTAGTAATGTGCTAGGAGAAATTGGTACAAGGAGTCGTGGATACACTTCTTGATAATGAAATCCACAGAAACCTATGAAAGATGGTCTTAATAAAATTTACAAGTCATTTTCAGATGTAATTGAACGCAAAGAGAGAAGATTTTGTCAGACTCTGCTTGGCAAACAGGTCGATTACTCGCAGTGTTTCAAATGACTTTGATAGAACAAAGGAAGGGAAATGTGCAATCATGGGGCAAAGAGCCATAGCTTACATGTACAAACAGCTATATAAAGACAAATAAAGATGGAGGAGATGACAGAGAACAAAGTCTCATTCCACTTCACAACAAACTAGCACAAACAGCTTTTGGTTTCTAGCAATTCAGTTGTTTCCAGTATTTTATTCCTTTTTTGGTTAACCAATTTCCAGCGCTTTCAATTTCAGCAATGGCAATCTCTAGTTTTCATCGGTTTTTTGCACTTCACTTTCTACCTAAACTTTATTCTCATGTGTATTGTTCAAACTTAGTCCTGGCACACCCGCACAGTCTACCTTGGCCAGGTGTTCACCAAAAATTGATATGGAATTCATGGAGCTACTTGTTCTTTCCAAAAACACCATAATGACTAATTTATCTCCTCAGGCCTAATCCAATTAGATATAAGGAAGGTGGTAAAGGCAAAGCCACGATTCATCTGGTGAATATAGAAGCCAATTTTAGATTTTAAACAATCTAGCCAAAATTATTGGGATTCCCGATCTGCATCATAATATATCATCAGCGAAGCTAGCACTATTTAATGAAAATTTTCTCACTCCTTCAGAGATAATTTAGGACATACAATTGTTAAAAAGTATGAGTCCAATTCACCTCAACTGTTCTGCTTGAATTTGTTGACAGTGACAGAAACCCCTCATCAACACAATAAGAAATTAAAAAAAAATAATCCCTCATTTTACTCCTAAGCAGTTGAGATTTTGCTAACCAATATTTTTCTAGTATTAGTATTCTACATGTTTATATGATGTCTACGCTGCAAATCTTTTAAGCAATTCCGTCCAATCAAACTAATATGCCCAATTATTGGCAAAAAGTTTGCCTATACTAATCCAAACATGGCACATAAATGGGCCATCCTTTTAGAATGCTGGCTCCACCTAATCACATATACTTGAGTTGCAAACAGAATTTTATACCCAAAAGCAAAATCATGGCAAGGTGAAGTTGCTGAATAGTTTATGGGAATGAGAATAAAACAAAAGCAATAAAGCGTTTCAGTCCAAGAGACACGAGAACTTACAACATAATTTAGCAGTCCATCCACCCCATTTGCAATAAGACAAAGCTATGATTAGTATCATTCTTCATGATACGGTGGCGTTGACTGGACACACAGTTCAGTCTCATCATCCCCTTCATCTTCGTCATCATCTGCATCTACCCAGTTACTAGGATGGTGTTGTGATAAACCATTGCTGACATTTTCTGCCCTTTCTGAAAGTCGTGCAAAGCAAAAGGGCATCAGTTATTGCAAGACTAACTGCAATTGAAAGATCAAACCAAACAAATGAGCATTTTGAATAACCTCGAGGGTCTTGTGCACGATCAGTTTCCATGGGATGGCAGCTACTACATTCAGTCAAGAGAATTACTTCTCATTCTTTACAGGTAGAACTACGCAGTTGATTAGAATACATATCAGGATTCTTACAAACAGGCTATTCTGACTTCTTAATGAAGTCTTTGGATTGTACAGTGCAGTTAAAATTAGACGGCTCATGACACTTCCATTGTGGAGGGACCTTTTGGGTTAGAGCTCAAAGGGACAAACCTGTGAGGCCAGCTGTTGGGCTGGGCCATAGTGGACAATACTTCTAGATGAGGTTGGGTCATGCATCTAACATGGTATTAGAGCAAGGGTTGTGCTTGCGCTATGGAAGGTAAGTTGGCCTCACGCATTGGTTGTGGACAATGTCCATGATGGACTTACAAGATGGTGCAAGACACCTTCATTGTGGATGGAGGTGCCTTTTGGATTGGACCCAAAGAGACAAACTTATGGGGACAACTGTTGGGCTGTGCTATGCAGACAATATTTCACATGGGGTTGAGCTGCGCATCTAGATGCTTTGGGATTAACCTTGGTCATAACTTCTTGGCCTCAACAGAGAGCCACAGAGCCCACGTATTCAAAGAACTCCACTTTTCTATCTTTAGAAACATGAAAAGTGAAAGCAAATGAAGTTAATACTTTTCAAGTATCTGGAGGACCTCTCAGCTTAACTAGTGCCTTGCTTGTAAGGTATCAACACTCTTGTGAAGTTTAATCCTTCCAGCAAAAACATCACAAAACATACAATTGTAAAAGTTCTACATTCCTGGACAGAGGCTTGCCTATAAGACTCAAGACACTCGAGGAAAAAAAAAATTTAGGATACGAATTGGGAACACCTGCCACATTTCCCACAGCAGACCCAGCCCTAGAAATATGCATTGTGCTAATTCTCTGAATGTCCCTCTCTTCATCAATATTTGGATTTCTGTCCCCTTCAACGCCATTACCACTTTTGGCCCCACTTCCTGTTTGAAGTCGGAGTTAGAAGAGTCAAGGATGGATAATATTATGTCACCATTTAAACATTGATAAAAATTATAATATAAAAAATAAAAAAGTTACCTGAAAGTTCAGACCAAATTCTGGTGTGATCAGATGGTTGGTCAGAGACATTTCCTCTTGTCCTCTCTTGTGCTTGGGACCCTGCTCCATGTTCAGCCTGACCATGCGCTGTATCAGCTGCAGGTGGACGTTCTGAGGGATTTCCTTCATGGAGCTGAGATATAAGCATTGTTGCAAGTACTAGTGTAGCGTCAAAGTTTGAAGTGGATCCATCATCTAGACCGAATTTTGGTGCCATTAGGATAGGCCTGTTCACGCAGAATATGTTTTTAAAATTTTTTTTGTAAAATTAAAATGAGATTTGGAAGCCATAAATCTTGCATCTAAAACAATAAAGAGCAAGTGTGATCCAAAAATAATGGACAAATAATAAACTTCCAATTGTACATTTTAACTGTGCATTTGCTTTATAAGGACATAAGGCCCCGTTTGTTTTCAAAGGTAGAATGGAGGGGATTGATAAAGTTGAATATGCAGTCCTAACCGACAAGACAACTGATTAGATAATCCTAACATTCATAAGTACAAATGACTGCCTAATCATGTTTTATTTGCATCTTGATTGACCATCCAATCAAAGACAGCAAGTTGAGAAGCTAAAATCATTTCAGAGATGGTTATACATAATGTGATACCCATGGATACACAACCAAAACTGCACATGGAAGATCCAACCAGGGTTCCAGACAGTCCATTTGAAGTTTTCTGAGTAAGAGTCCTCAGTAAGGACAAGGAGACAAGCAAGATGGAAAAGAAAGAAAGAAACATAAACTAAACAAAACAAACAACATCAAGAGATTCAAGACAAATAAAATGACACAGTTAGTAGAAGTATCATACTCGCCAGCTTTCTCAAAATGTAGGTGGATGTCAACTTCACATCCTTCACAAAAAGAAAGAAATGCCTGAAATTAAGGAATGGAGAGAGTAGTTAAGTGGATGCCAAAAACATCCTTCATAAAAAAAAAAAAAGGAAGAAATGCCTGAAACTCAATAATTTCAGAAAAAAATGCTTCAGCTAAACAAAATGAAGAGATCAAATGACCAAAAAATACAGACTGGGCAAAATTGGCAAAATAACTGTATGCATCAACTATAATCAAGATGGTGATGACAGTGATTAAGTGAATTTTATCTTCATGAAAAAGCAATAAGGCTCATCACTTGGGGTAAGGCTTTGTTGAGAATTGAGACTAAAGATGGTTCATGTGATTAATAAAATCAAAGACAATTAGGTTCTACACAGTTGTTAACTATACCTTCAATTCCTTCACACCAAATGTAATATCTACAGGGTCCCCAGTGTGAGTATATTGCACAAACTCTTCAGTTGGATCTATCCATAGCTGAGTGTGTAGCGATGTGTCATTCTCTACAATAAAAAATTTCAAGCATAAAATGTGTGCAAAAGATAAGTTCAACATAGTAGGGGGAAAAAAAAAGAAAAAAAGAAGAAGAAGATAATAACATAATTTACCTTTGGTGGGGTCTAGGTAACTTCTAAGTTCAACAGCTTTCCCTCCAATTTCACTTGCCGCATCAGATGGTAATGATGTGGGTTCTGTTGCAATGATAGTAATCTCCTGAAGGGTTGACTGGAAATTACCTAGCAACCTGTTCAAATCACGAGGCCTCACCACAAAGCTGCTTGGAAGCTTTCTCCTATCAAGTGAAAGCTGTTGTATGTCAGGTTCAACATTGCAAGTAATCCAATAGGCTTTCCTCATTCCTGCAAGATGTACACCACAGTATTTACAAACAACCTAAATCCAAATAAAAAATCAAGCAGTAGAACAAAAAGACAAAAGAACTGCAACTAACACCTTACCATTATAGCAGTCTAAAGTCCACTGCACTTTTGATGCATCTGGGTTGGGCAATACCACACTTAAATGATCAATGCTTGTAAGAGGTGTCCTAAGAACAGAACAAATGGCCTATATACATCAATTAGAGTAAAAATTCTATTTACACAATCAAGCTAAAACATAGATCATATAACCACACCTTCAAAAGCACACTACATTGCACTTGAGTACCAGAAATTGTATAGACATCAAAAAAGTCGGGCTTAAATGTGATAGACTGATAAGCAGACCTCGATGAGTTGAGTGTGTGACAAGCAAGCTGCAGGCAAAGGGAGTACAAAGACAGATAAACCTTTAAATTGATGCAACTAAAGTAAACAACTGATTAGTCATTTTCATGCTCTTTCTTTAACATCCTTATCCCTTTCTTACAAGTTTCAAGACAATTCAGTCCAGTAACAAATCAAACAAATAAATATATTACAAAATTCAAGGAAATCAAAAAATAAGGAAAATAAAAACCCAACAAAAAAGAAATAAAAAGGTGTCCCTAATTTCAAAAATGATATTGCTCTATCGTTGTATACACTAATTCAATACTTTGCTAGATGTTATTGGTATGAAATAGGCAAAGCCAATTAACCCCAAGTTTGGTTGATGAGATAACTGACTGTTGTGTATCAGTGTTTTGGTTATCAAGAAAGAAAATCAACCTTAATGAAACAAAATATTATTAAAAGGCCGAATCAAGCAATTCCATTTTCTTTTTCCGCCTTTTGGGGATGAGGTCCCAAATGATTTAGATTTGACCTCGCAATCCTAATTCAATTTTCTTCTATTTTTTATCAAATACAAAACAGAGGTTTAACCAGAAAAGGCAGTAGTTTCTTGTATTAATTATCACGCATGGTCTTTCCAAAACCCTGTAAACCCATGTTTGGATCTTCAATTTGTGGAGCGAAAATAAACTGAATTACTCTCTTCTTTTTTCTTTTCTTTTTTTCCAGTTTCCCTTCCCTTTTACTTTCCCTCCACAAATTCTAAGATCCAGACACAGCCCAAACATCATCAACCAAGCATAGAAAATACTATCCACTGATTTACAGGACAAATCAAATAAAACCCATTACTCTAAATGGTTTTTCATTATGTAAGATTTGAGAAACCCACCAACTAATTAGGTCAATTCGAAGTTGTACAAGCTAGTTTGACGAGAAGGGCATATTCATAATATATACTTTTCTTTCTTTCCAATCTCCCTTCCCTTTTACTTTCCCTCCATAAATTCTAAGATCCAAACACATCCCAAACATCATCAACGAATTCTAGAAAACTCTATCCACTGATTTACAAAACAAACCAAATAAACCCATTCAAAACAAACAATCAACTACTCTAAATGCTTTAATTATATGAGATTTGAGAAACCCATTAACTAATTAGGTCAATACGCAGTTATACAAGCAAGTTTGAAGAGAATGGCATATATATATATATATATAATACAAATATGTGTCTGTAGATGTTTGTATACATTCTATGAAGTGCATAGAAAGAAGCAGAGAAAGAGCAAGTGAAGTGGGGAAGGGGATACCTGAGAAGGAGAGGCTTGAATGGCGAGCTCGTTCCCAATTCGTGCGAGGCACGTGATGGACCTAGCGAAGGTTTTTAGGGCGTTCCCGCTCAGGCTGAACTCCATTTTTGCTGCTCTCTCTCTCTCTTTCGGTAGGCAACCAGATCGACTCAAATGGCGGGAAAGGGCGCCCGCTTCACAATCAACTCCTTAAATTTTTAGGACTCATTTACACTTTGCTCTTCCAAAATAAAGTATTATCTTGGGTCAAGTATATCCATAAATTTAATGTAATAATCAAATATAATCTTTTTTTATTTTTTTATTTTTTTAACTGTCATGTAAGAGAACACGAAAGGTATCTGTCTTTGGTTTTAATTTTTTAAAAATTAAATGTTTTATTTTTTGTATTTTTTATTTTTAGTGAATTTTTTAAAATTTTAAACAATTTTTACATTTTTAGATGTACTTTATTTAAATATATCTAAAAAGTAAAATATTTGTAAAAAAATAATGGAGCATAAGAAAACTTTTAGGACTAAATGGTTCAACTTTTCAAAAACTAGGACTTATGGGTAAATTTTCCAAAAATATTTTAAAAAATCAATAAATACATAGGAATACGAAAAATATACTAATTTTTTATATTTTTGGTATTTAGAGAATTTTTTTAAAAAAATTTCACAAATATTATAATTTTTAAATATATTTTTGTTAGGTGTATCTAAAAATTTAAAAAATTACTTAAAATATTAAAAAATTCAGTAAAAAAAAAAAAAAAAACAAAACAAAAAAAAAAGAGAAAATGTTTTGTAGCTCGAAACTTATTTGTCCCGAATGGCTCGATTTTCGGAAACGACGTGGTTTGACCTCTTCTTTTTTTTTTTTTTTTTCTTTCCTTTCTTGCTTTCTTTCTTTCTTTCCCTTCCACTCCAAACCCAAACAAACAGAGAGAAAGATAGAAATGGAAAAGGAGGAGGAGGAAGAGAGGACGCCGGAGATGACTTCACCGATCGAATGGAACGTCGTGATCTGGTCCGTCTTGTATCCTTTCATCCTTCATCTCTCTGTGAAACATCCATCTCTGAGATGACTCTGCCGATCGAATGGAAAGCCGTGATCTGGTCCGTCTTGTATCATTTCATCCTTCATCTCTCTGTGAAACATCCATCTCTATGAACGCGTAGAGACAGATTGTGAGCTACCAGTGTCGACTTGCAGACAAAGCATATTTATCAATAATTGGTTTTGAGATGGAGCATATATATCAAGAACTGGTTTTGAGAACAACCCTCAGGGTTACTTCTCTGGTCTTCATGGTGCTCCAAAGGCTGATAATACTAATAATAATAATTAGATTATGTTTATATTTTGATGGCTTTTGTGGGTTTTGGACATGGGTTTTGTTCAAATTGCTACTGTTTTAGCGTTGTTTTGGTGCTGAAATTAGGGGTGTTTTGTGCTGAAATTGGGGCTGTTTTTTTTCTTATTCTTCTTTTTTTTTTCTTTTTTTTTCCTGAAATTGGTTTTGATTTTGATTTTTTTTCTCAGGTTAGTTTTTTGGGCTGTTTGATTTTTTTGGGCTCTTCTTCTTCTACTTCTTCTTCTTCTTCTTCATACAGCCCAAATTTTTCCTTCTTCCTCTAATTTTTCAAATTGCCCAGGGGAATGGAAGAAGAGGAAGCAGAGAGGAGGGGAAAAGGAAAAAAAAAAAAAATGTCAAAACGAAGTTGTTTCCAACAATCGAGTCATTTCGGGCCAATGAGTTTGTCGAGTTACCCAGCAGCTCCGAAAAAAAAGTTAATTTTTCAAAAAGTGAATCTTAAATTACGAAACCAAACAAGTTAAATGTTTTTTTCCTTTTTTTTGATTCAACGGATATTAAACGAAACTAAGCATTTGAAATAAAGTAGATAAATTAGAGGGCTAATCTCTCACAACACTAAATCCAGTCATATCATCTATGATCAAAGTTCTCACTGATCTAGGGGGTCTTCAAGTATTACCATGTGTTCATCTTGTGCAACACCTATATTGACTAGTTTGTCAACGCATTTGTTTCCTTCTCTGAGTGTGTGTCGAACCCTCAATGAGGACCTTGTGGGGTGAGTTATGGCATGAGCCATTTTGAATTTGGTTGATTGCTAATTCATAATTGGTTTCTATTTCCATCTCTATTGTGTCTTTTTGAAAAAATTCTCCAAATGCTCTTCAAATGCATGATGTAAGGGCAAAATGTAATTTTTTTTTTTAATGTTTTTTAAAGGGCAAACTTCACTTTACTCCCTTATGGTTTGGGGTGGGTGCAGATTACCCCATTGATGTTCGAATATCACCACATAACCCCCTTATGGTTAATGGATTTATGTGCACAATTAGCATTTCCATCTATTCTAACAGGTCGTGTAGTACACGCGAATAATGTGCAATTGGGCATGAACTGATGATGATCCCTTACAATGAAAAGACCAAAATGCCCCTAGAGTTAGAAATAAAAAGCTTACCAAAGATGATTGCTTTGTATACTCTCTCTTTCCTCTGTATGTTTGAGTTGCGGGCCAGCAAAAATGTCCTATTCAAGCATGGGCAGTAAAAAAGAACAAATGTTAAGGTTCATCAGCAAGAAATGTTGTTGTGGGAAAAAAGCAATCATTAGAATCGTAGAGTCCAAAAAGCCTTCGAAAGGTAGGTTGTACTATGTGTGTAAAAATGCGGGTTTGGGGGTTTGTGATTTATGGGCTTGGTGCAACCCAGTTGGATTTGCTCCCACCTATGGAAGAGATAAGATTGATGATAAGAAGCCAATAGTTGAGGAAGGTGTGCACCTTAATGGAACACTCATGAAGTTGGAAATGAAGATGGAGGCATTGAACATGATGATGAATGCATCTATGGTGGTTTTGGTTGTGTGTTTCATTAGCACCATGTTAATGTTCAGTATGAAATGAATTTGTAAGGTGCATTATATACTTGTTTGAAATCAATGAAATTATGTTTATGAAATTAGTGATTTTTGTATTTATTATTATTTTTTTTTACTACATGCCAATGCAAACAATGTAAAAAATAGAACTCTGCTGAGTTTAATTTTTAAAAATAATAATAATTCTAAATTGTTGTTACTGCATTCCAATGCAAAAAATAAAACTAACATTAAAATTCATTCAAACTTATTCGAACACAATTAACCCCGCTGAGTTTAATTGCAAAACAAACAAATAAGTGACATTTTTCCAAAAACAATACTTCCAAAAAATCTGCATTACAATGGCCCAAAACTAATCCATTTACAGAACTATGCTGCATTTCAATACCACAATTGCCAATTAATCTAATATGCTAAAAAGCCACAAAAAACACAACAACAGTTTGCACAATAATTGAACCAATTTTTCAAAAACCATAACTCTAAGTATGTGTCTACCCTTCCTTAGCTTAAATACAAACAAACCCTACATTATTGTTTCAATACAAAAACAAAAATAAGAACAACAGGTCACCCTATGCTCTAGTTTGACGCACTAGCCAGTTTTTTGACCTGCCTCCTTGCTCTAATTGTCTCAAGTACAGAAGTTATAGATACAACATGCCCTCTCACATCAGCATTCAATTCAGCATTCACTCCACTTCTTCCAACATTGACTGCAGTTGCATTAATTGGTCATCTACCCTTTCTCACCAACTGTGACTTTAGGTCCTTTGGCAAGACCACTTGATGCCTTTCTACCATGGATTGGTAGTTTTGTGGGCTGTAATAACATTTTTAATTAACAAACTTACAAGTTACAAAACAAAAAAGTTGGAGCTATACTCCTTTTCAGTCCAATAGAAGCACCTGTCACTGGTGGCTGAGATGCTGATTGGCCTCCTCTTCTGGTTTGCTTTCCATTGGACATCTGAGGCAAAAAAATTTACAGTTAGGAACATTCACAAATTGGGCACCCTACTACACCTCTGGTACAAATTAATTCAACTTTAAATTAGGCCTAAGATGAAGTAAACCCTATATTGAAGTTACAAGTCAACATTAAAAGTTAACCTTTGTCATGTTACCTCATTGGATGAGATGTTTGTTGTTGGAGTATAAGTAGGGGTTGATGCAGGTTGAGATGAAGATGATTGCCTCATAATAGATCTCTCTTGCAACAAATAACTTAAGTTACCAGCACAAACAAATCTAATAACAACATGTGTACAACAAATGAATGCATAAGTCTACACTAACCTTCACTATTTTGGACATAGGATGCAGTCAGTAATTGCATGACCTCTGATTGTGCCCCTTCTGCAGACACTTAACATATGTCACATTGATGTTCTTCTTTGATGCCTTGTGTGGATTTATCGGCTCATCTGCTTGTCTGTTTCTTAACTTCTTTGGTCTTCCTACTAATTTCTTTGTTTTTGGTGGATTCGATTTCTGGCTACCTTCCTCATACTTATGCATGTCTGAAACAAGGTGTATCATGAATGCATAAGTATCAAAGTACTTAGACTTGGTGTAATACTCATGCACATAGTCTTCTAGCTGCTTATGATTGATTTGAATGTCACTGATGGCATGGCTACAAACTTCATTCCAACTACAAGTTTGGAATCCTTCATCATCTCTGCTTTGTATTTAGGTTATCCCTTATCTGCTTCATCTTCCTCACCTGATGATCTTTTCAGACTAATCAGTTCATTATCATCATCAGGATAGGAATACCAACCAACATCAACTGCTTGATTGACTGTAGGTCGTGGTCCTTCTGTTATTCTGTGTGAGGTTTCATCAAATATGTCATCATTTGGACCCTTTAAGTCTTTATACAACCAACTTTGGTCATCACTTTTCTCTGCACTATCCTCAAAAGTTTCAGTATTTGTATTACTATTTTATTTACTAACTATATAGTCCAAGTCCTCAGAATCATCACTATAACTTCTCTTTTTATCAGCTAATTTTCCTCACTGACTATATAGTCCAAGTCCTTAGAATCATCACTATAACTTCTCTCTTCATCAGCTAAAAAATTAGTCTCACTCTCTGCAATGTCATTCTCATTAGCCTCATTACCTTCTACACACTCAGTGTCAGTAGTGTGCTGCAACCCCTCCTTATTTTGTGTATCATTACCCTTATGTTGACTTCCTATTTGACTCTCCCTAGCCTAATTCTGACTTGAATTGTCCCTACCCTTAGATTCCTTACCCACATGTTCACCTTCAACTACCTCTGCACTGTCCTCTAAGTCATTCCCAACGTCATCAATTATGATGTCAATATCAGACAAGTTGATATCAATAATGTCTGTATCACCACCATCTATGGCATTACCACACTGTTCTACACAACCAATATTAGCTCTCTTTTGTACACCTTGAGTATGCCCTTGTGCATCATTAGAATCTGACAACAACTCACCATTGGATGACAAAACCATAATAAGATCTACACCATTCTCTACATAAACTACTACATAATCCAAACCCTTACAAGTCTCAAGCATTTTCATCATATCAACATCATTGTAAATTGTTTTCAACACAACATTTAAACTATAACCAGGCTATGTATAATACATATCTATGTTTGCTCATTTTCCACCAACCAGGTCATAATAAAAGTCTTTTAACTCAAACATGGGCATTTTATCAGGGTCACAGTTAATTATTTGATTCACCCTACCACCCTCATAAACAACATGTGGATGAATGACAAGATGGCCCCCATGATGCATTTCAACAGTAATGAAATTGTCTGACATTTTCAGCATACACTCCTAAAGAAGAAAAGACTTCCATAAACGTATTTGTTGGACCACAACCCTAAACCCTAAACAACACAAATAGTCATACATGCAACTAACGTAGAGTAAAACCATTTATGAATTTCAACATTCCCTCCTAAAGGAAAATTAAATAAATAAATAAAACTTCCATAATTACATTTTGGCACCACCACTCAATACCATAAACAAATAAATATTCATGCATGTAACCAACATAAAGTAAAATAATAATTGAATAATCCCTAATCCTCAAACAATTCACACAAAACAAAAAGAGAATATAAAACCAAATATACATTTATGCCTACACTATATGACAAGCATAAAGTAATAGAATAAAAAAAAAAACAATTCCTAATTCTATTGGGACCACAACACATAGGACAAATTTGCAATGACAACAAACATACAGTTAATTGAAGAAGGAAATTTCACATTTTCAGTGCATACCCCACTTCAAGAGAAAACACAATGACAACAAACAAACAAAACAAAACATTGATATCATCCACTACAAATAAACAAACAACCAAAAAAGCAAATAGCAATAGGATATGAAGAACATCATCGAACACAGTGTCCATCATAAAAAAGTGAACCACTAACAGTACAAAAAAAGGGTAACATCAACAACAATTAAATAACTTTTTCTATTTATGTCGCGGCACAGAAACCCTAATATACAAAACATAAGGGACCATACTATACAGCAAAAAAAAAAAAAAAACTACATCAACTAACATTATATATATATATATATATGTGTGTGTGAGCAAATTGAAGGGAATCCAATACAAAATAAAAAGAAATGATCGGAAAAATACCTTCCAACTTGTTCTGTGGCTTCGTTTGCTTCGTAAATCCCCAAATCAGTAACTTCGCACCCCTAATTTGTCGAATCGAACAATCGAAGCCTTACTTTGTCAAATCTAACCACTAATTTGTTCAATCGCAAACCCTAATTTGTTTAATCGCAAAACCTAAGTTCTCTCCACTTTATTTTTCTCAAATGCACAACTATTGAGTGTAATGGTAGGCAAGGTTATATATATACAAGGGCAAATTAGTCATTTTATGTCTATCATTCACAATGTTAACTGTGCATGTCAACCTATTAACCCTATGTAGTGATATTCAAACGTTAGAGAGATAATCCGCACCCGCCCAAAACCATAGAGGGTAAAGTGAAGTTTGCCTTTTTTTAAATGACAATTATTGTAAAAAATTACATTGGATTATTTGTGAAGTTCAGTAATGTAATTGTTACTATAAATTAAATATAAAGAATACGAAAAATAATATATTTGAAGACTATTTGTGTTTACCCTTTCTACAATAAACAAAAATTATATCTCTTCCTAATGTGTTTGTAAAAATTAATCAGTGTGTTTGGTTTCAATTTTCTGAATTCAATTTTTTGGAAATTAAATTTTTTTTTGTTAGTTAATATTCTTAAAATTTTAATCAAATTTTTTTTTTTTACTTTTTTAGACGTACATTACTTAGATATATCTAAAAATTAAAATATTTGTGAAATAATATTTTAAAAAATTAATAAATACAATAAAAATGAAAAATGTACTGAATTTTCATTTTTTATTTTTGGCATTTAGTGAATTTTTTAAAGATTTTATTCACAAATATTATACTTTTTTAAGTGTATTTATGTTAGGTGTGTCTAATTTTTTTAAAAAAAAATTAAGTGAAAACAATAAAATACGGAAACAAAAAAGTAATTTTTTTTTGAAAAGTGAATTATGGAAATCAAAACCAAATAGAGTGAATGGTAACCCATGCTATGCACGGGACTTTATAAATTTAAAAAAAAATTATAATTATCTTGAAATATTTTAATATTTTGTCTTGTGGTATAGATGAAACTTATAAGTTAACTTTTATGTTTATAACTTTTTAAATAATTAGATTAAAAAAATTAAAATATATATATAAATCTATTTAGTGCAATTTTGATAATTTTTATTAAAAAAAGTTAAGCCTGATTAAATGAGATTAAATGAGTTATGACATATGAAAATATATAAATTACAAATTTATAATTAAAACAAATATATAAATTTATTATTAAATATGAAGTGAAATGAGATTTAACAATAATTGATATGATGTTTCTATTATTAATCCAATAATTTAAGTTACATTTATGTTGATTTTAGTTTCATAACTAAAAATAAAATATGAATATAATATGTACACGGATTTCTAATATTTAATAATAAGAAGGTTTCAAAATATTTCCAACTTTTCATCATTTTCTTTTAATTTTTTTCTAATATAATTTGATTTTAAATTTCAACAAAAAATTTGATTTGGTATGAACTACTTTAACTTTTTCATTAAATTTTTATCAATTTTTAAAAGAACTTTCATTCTTATCTCATTTTTTTTTCCCATCAATTTTGATGAAGAAAATAATAATTTTTAACGCTTCATCTTTTTAAATTTCTATCAAATTATAATTTGATAAAAAAAAAATTACTGGTTGAAGATTCTCTTAATTGAAATTATAGTGAAATAGCATCTTGAAATAGTAAAAGTTTTAGTATGTGGTTGGTTAAATGTATAATTTGATTAATTCTTTTCTTACATTTGTATAAAAATTGACACTTATGACCACATCATTATAAGTCAGATTATGAATAAAAAAAAAAATAGGTGTCAAACATTTTCCCTTTGTAAATATCCTACCTATTAAAAAAGGAAAAAAGAAAAGTAAAAAAAAAATGTGTAACTTTTGGATATGTGTTTATTAGTTTTGTTTTGTGAACATGAACAACTGACATTTCAATTTAAAAATTTTGAAAGTAAAAAAACTAAATAGAATGGGTTTTTGGGGGATAAAATAAGCCATCTAACTTCTCTATATACTATTTAAGATGAACTATTTTAGTCACATAAAAAAATATAAATTATATTTAGAGATTATCCTCATATATTATATTATTATATACAACTATAGCGGTAGCAAATTAACGATAATATATATGAAAAGTTATACTAAGCTTTCAGTTTCAATTAATTGAATTATAATTAACAAACTAACAAATAACAGTAATGGTATAATGAAATAGAAAAATGATAAAAATAAACAATACAATCATATTTAAAAGTTTTAAATTTACCTAGTTATACAAAAATCTAATGTTATAGTAAAATATTGAATTCTCAATAAATTTTCACACTTTCTGTAAAATATAAAATAAAGAGTTAATTACCTAAAAGTCATATTTACCAATGTTATGGTAGCTCAAGTCCTATCTAAGATTTTTTGAACCAATAAGTCATATTTAGTAAAATTGAAAATATTATCAGTTTTTCTCAAATTTTAAAATTAAGAATGTTATCAATTTTGCATAGTAGTGTTCAAGATAATTGTTTCACTAACTGATGAAAAAAAAACAGAGTATGAGATTAAACATTTTTGCCCTTCTGCTTATTGGTTTGATTCAACTATCTAATAAAACCGAGAACATTATCAGTTTTTCCAGTTTTAAAATTGAAAACATTATCAGTTGTTTTTATTTTTATTTTTTTATTTTAAGTTTTGCACATCAATTAAAATTATCATGATCATTTATAAATACAAAATTTTGAGTTTTGCACAAAAAATAATTAATTTTTTTCAAAAAAATAAACTTTTTTTTTTTGGGCACATAATTTTTAATTTTAATTTTAATTTTTTTTTAACTTGAAAGTTAATGTTTTAAAGTTTTGAAAATCAAAATAAATGTCAAATTATTATGTTCCTGATGGGTCGTTGAACACACCAAAATATAATCACTAAACTATACCAAATTCTATTAGAATAATGGCAAGTCCAGGTATCGATCCATAGAGACTATTGTCAAATTAAACTAATTTAATTGCCAAATTCCTAAATTAATTTTGATAAAAAGATTGGTTGTTTATAACCTAATTTAAAAACGAATAAATTAAACTAAGGAATTAAATTATCAAGAATAATTGAAATTGAGTTTACTGAATTGGGGAAAAATCTTAGGGTGGAGAATTCATCACTAACCACATAATTAGGGTTTCTAATTGAAATAAATTATGCTATGGTTTGAATGGATTAATGTTTCGCAATTACAAGTTCGAAGCATTTGACAAGAAGATCATCACATTCAATGTACGAGCACGAACCATCTCAAGTAATACGAATCGTTCACTCTAAACTAGGGTAGTGATACGACTCGTTCCTCGTAGTATGGTTCGTCCCATACCTTGAATGTGAAGGAAAAGAAAACAATTTTATGGATAACATTCAACAATAACAGAAAGTCAAATATTCGAAGGAATAATAAAAATTATATAAAAGAAACTTCTAAATCACCATACAAATGTTCAAACCTTTACATAATTTAAAATCAAAAAGAAAACTACATAATTACATGGCTAGGGTTTCATCAAAACCCTAAAAAAGACGACTAGCCACTCATGGAGGAGTGGAATGAGGAAGATGGAGAAGGAACCACCATAGGAGACATCTTGGAGCTTTTTGTTTTCCTCTTCTTTTCCAAACCCTAGCCTCCCTCTTTAGGTCAAAACAATTTCAGAACCCTCGAAAAGCCTTTTTCTTTTCTTTCTATACTTCTACTCATTTCCAAACAGGTTTAAAACATCAGTTTGACTTTTCCAGAAAAAGTCAACTCTGTCCAAATTTTGTCTTTTTGCCCATTTTATGCTCCGACGATGTACAACCTGATTGACATTCAACACACATAAATTATACGGTTTGACCAGCAAGTGAAGTTAAGAGATTCTAATTAACGGCCTCAATAATGTACATTTCGGCCTTAATTACATCCCCCAACTTACTACTTGCTAGTCCTCAGCAAGTAAAATAAAATAAAATAAAACAAAATCTATCTATTTTTTCTTTCGTGGGAAAAACGGTTACATTTAGCATATGCAACAATCCTTTAAACCACAAGGTTACCCCAAGTGGACGAGTAAAGTCTCGTGAGGGTTTCCAGAAATGATACCCACAAACATTAACATATTTATATATACTCAACAACAAATGACTACATTACTCCACTTAACAATCAACTTATGTGCCACTACAGTGTGATATTGAGACATCATGAGTCATTAAAGGCACAGTGGACAAGCATGAAGGAACCTATTGAGTCAAAACCACAATTCAGTTAATACAAAAGTAAAGTTCCATATATTTGTGCATGCTAGTAGACAAGTCATGAGTACCTTCGGTGTAAAGTGCAATCTCCATATTAGGTAACTGTCCACTATAATAGCCCAGTGTAACTCATAATAACACCCAACATATACAGAAAAACTAATGTGTTGCAGCCAAGATTTTCAAATTTTTTTTTTTTTTAAATGACTGTGCAATGTCCTAATCCATTAAGCTTTCTAATCAACCCATGTAACAAGTATTGGGCCAATGACTCTCAAACCAGACGGTTTTAGGGCACTAGGTGTAAAGACACTCCTACGGGCTTAATAACTCGAGTTGAAAAGGCTACGAATCCGAACAAGTCATTTTTCTTATTTTTCCTTAACTGTGCAATGTCCAAGTTCCTTAAGTTTTCTAATTAACCCATGTAGCAAGTTTTGGGCCAATGACTCCCAAACCAGACGGTTTTAGGGCATTAGGTGTAAAGACACCCCTACGGACTTAATAACTCGAGTTAAAAAGGCTACGAACCCAAACAAGTCAAGTGTTTTTTTTTTTTTTTTTTTAAAAAAAAAAAAAAAAAATCTTGGCTCCTCATTTATTTTTCTGCAACTCTAGCTATTATCAATAATGTACACCAGGGATTATAATAAAAAGATCACCGCTATGATAGTGTATTCATGTGAATTAAGGTATACTCATGACAAGTGTACTAAAATCACAAATGTACGGGAAAGAAATACACCTTCTCGTATAATCCTGTTGATCAAGTCTGCGCTCCTCCGTACGACGTCGCTTTATCACCTACGTGAGCTAGCAGGTGGGTGTTTGCCGGAAACCTCTCCGATGCCTAAGTCAGTAAGCTTGACAAATAGATAAAAGCTCTGTGTATTCAAAAAACAAGGTTGTGTTACCTCTCCTAAGGTGATATTGGTGAGCTTTTATAGGTTCCGTGTGGCACAATCCTAGTAGGACTCTTATTCCTCCATGTAGAGTCCTCCTAGAATTCATACTCCTGAGAGATAATGCTTCTCTCAACACCCCCCTCACTGTTTGAACCAAGTGAGATGGTTTTACCATGGCCAAACTCCAATATGACCGAAGTAAACGTTAGTTCGGCCCTTACTTTCCATTCTCTTACCTCGGCTTTCCCATGCTAAGACCGAGCTAACCATAAGAGAGTTGAGCCGAACTAACTTCAGAGCCAAGTCCTCTTAAGGACTTAGCATACCTCGGTTTCCATACGCTACGACCGAACTAATTACTGAAGACCGAACACCGCATTCCTCAACCGAAGTAGAAATAAGCCTTATGTGACCGAACTAATTACCATGGTTGTGACCGGTCTAACACCAAGGCTACTTCTTCAGACCGGAGTAACTTAGACGGCCTTTTTACTCAACCCTTCGCAGTGCGACCCAAACTGGCCCATCACTTTAGCTTGGCCCAATTTATCCAGCTCGGCCCAATTTACCCAGCTCGGCCCAATTTTCATATAAATTACCCTCTCAATTGCCCCTTAATTCCATCTGCAAAGCATGATAGGGATTACCTGTCTATAAGCCGAGCTATAGTTTTAACCTCTCCAGCCGAGCTAAAAAAAAAACCCATTAGCCACTCCAGCCGAGCTAAAACACTTGCTTTTCCAGCCGAGCTACACTTAAGCCGAGCTGCGCACGTCCGGTCAAAACGTCTTTTCAATTGCAGCAACTGAAACGTTTCCCTTTCCAGTGACACGTGACAGCCTTTTATTGGTCAATCCTAGCTGTTGCGTCGCCCTCGTACTTCATAAGTTTTGAACAGTTCCCGCCTTTTTCCTTTCTACCAAAACAAAAACCTTTCACTTTACTTTGAATCATACACTCTACTATTCACTCTCTGCTCTCTCTCTTGCTCCACTGCTTTTCAACGTTTGCAACTGTGAAACTTGTGTGTTGCTCCCATTTGCTTCAATCTTGTTCTTCTTTCTCTCTACCAGGTAAGCATCATGAATTTGTTTCTGTTTTTCCTTTTTCTGCTTTCATTTAATCTGTTGTAGTTTGTTTGGTGTTTTTGCAAAACATATTGTTGCTTCTTTCTTGCACTTTCTAAAAAAACCTTTACAAGAACCTCATGATTTTCAAGAAATAGCTATTTGAACACCATTTCGATCTTTAAACATGCCTCAACCGAAATAGGACACGGTTTGTGCTGTATGTAGATCCAGGCAGACTAAAACCGAACTAGAACTTGTGCATATAACACTAGTTTCAATAGGTCACCAACTGATTCACATTAGCCGAAATAAAAACGCACCGAACTAGAAATCTTGGCCCACAACCGAGCTGAGCCTTCGGGGGCTAATCCAGCTTTCTCAGTTTCTAAACCGAACTCAGAAAGTTGCCCTTTGATGCCCAACCGGAGTAACAAACCCACAGGTAGAACCGAGATAACCAAAGCATCCTGCCAAGCCGAGATAACAAGCACCTTGTTGAAACCTAGGTAGATCTTGTAGTGCCCTATGTAGCCGAAGTAAGACTTCTCTTTTCTTGCTTTGTTTTGTAGCACGGTCAACGATCTGTGCTTAACACCTTGTTTTTCCACTTTGCAGACTTTAGGTTGCCCAAGCCATCCTCTTGAGCGCTCGATCGAGCTTTTGAGCACAACTTCTTAACCGAACTAATTTATTCTTTATTTATACAATAAATGGGGAAGTATAGGTTTTTAGTAGAAACCTCAGGAGGCCTAGCCGAATTCCGTAAGGATTACAACATACTAGCCGATGTCCACCTCACCCTCGCCAAAAAAGACACCATACCTTGGGGGAATGAGGGTTTTGTGCCTTTTACCCTGCTTTCAATAATAGAAACCGGACTGAGATTCTCAGTCCAACCTCTAATTTGTGAGTTTCTTAGGCAAACCAGACTATGCCTAACCCAACTTTTCACCAACTCATACCGTATACTAATGGGCATTGCCAAACTAAACCGTCAAACCGGTCTGAACATCAGTCTAGCCGAAATATTCCACCAATACTCCTTAGGATCCAAAGAGGATGGATGGGTATACTACTTAAGAATACGTCGCCGACGTGAAAAAATAATAAAAGACACGCCGGATAAGGACTTAAACGACGATGATTTTTTCTGGGTATCTGGGAATTTTGAAGACCACCAAGCCCAGATCCCAGGCCGAAGTATAAACTGGAACAAAGGGAGACCTGGTATAATTACTTCGGTCTTCCATGTATTCATCTTTTTTACTCCGGTTGCTAATTCCAAGCCGAACTAACAGTTGCCTTTTTAATGCAGATCCAGCCCACATTTATTCATTGTACAGTCACCCCAACCTTGCTACACTCCGCGCCGCACTACGGGTCAAAGAAAGAAGTTGGGCTAAACTGCTAGACTTCGAACCGACATACCGATACAGTGGTCGCCGAAAAGCGAGGGTGACCGACTTTCTTCTTGAAGCAGCACCAGAACCGGACCCATCCTTGCCCCAGATCAACCTTGTGCCTCTCACCGCCGAACAAGAGATGGCAAAGAGGAGCAGGCTAAAGGCCCTTTTAACCGCAACAACTCCAGCCGATGTGCAACCAACCGGTCAAGCCACTGAGACCGTGGTGGCCCTTCCATCCTAGCAGCCATCTTCTTCTCGCCGAAACAAGCGTGCCCGGACTAGCCAAACCGAGCCACGACTTGCTGATGAGGACGAGACCATTCTGCCACCAAGTCCTCCCCTAAACATTCAACCAAACCCCCAACCAGGGCAATCAGACCGAATTGCCTCCTCCTCCAAATGGGTTCCCGAACTAACCTTCAACAACCGAGATATCACCGCTTCTGATTCGGTTGTCACCGAGAAGGACCACCTGATGGCTTTTAATCTAGCCAAAAGTGTGTGCCTTCCAAAAGATATGGAGCACCACTACAAGCAACTTAACACCGAACTGAAGTCCATTCGGTCTTCAACCAAGTCCATGATCCTGGTAAATAGCTTTCTTCTTTCTATGTAATTTTTTCTAACTTTCAGTCCGGCTAAAGTTACTTCTCCTTTGCAGGCCATCCAGAAAAACCAGGTTACACACAGGAGGGTCATGGAGCTTAGGAGAAAGACAAGGGAGGCCATGGCTGAGGCCGAGGCAAAAACAGCCGAACTGGAGGAGGCAAGAAAACAAATTGCCGAACTAAGATCTGAGAATGGTCGGCTGACCGAGCTTGCTAATTCGGTCGAAGCCGAAAAGCAAAAGGTTGCCAACGAGGCAAAAGACAAATACCTGCGCCTTTTGGCCAAAATTGAGAAGAAAAAGGACGCCGAGATAAACCAACTGAAGGTCGGAATGAAGGAAGCCGAAAAACGAGGCTTTAAAGAGGCCGAAGACGCATAGACCCTTCAATGCGATGCAGCCAAGGATCTCTTCTTTAAGTACGGCTGGAGGAGTGCAGTGGAGCAGCTCGGTTGTTCGCCGGACACCGATGTCTATAATGCTCCACCGTACTCTATTCCGGTTTCACTGTCACAATACGCTGCTGATCTTCAAAGGCAATTTCTGGAAGGGTCTGACAACGATGAAGATGATGATGATGAGGATGAGGAGCCAACCATTACTCCGGTCGTCAATGAGTAGGCCAACAATCAATCACTTCGGTTGGAGCCGGTTGTGGAAGACCTAACTGATGGGCTGCCGACTGACGCTGCGCTGCCAGTTGATACCGAGGTCCAAGTTGAGACCGAACTCCCACCTCAAACCGGACTTCGAACAGATGCTCATGGTGACTTTGATGCAGAAATTGATGATCTCTTTAGCTGATTTTCGTTTTTCTTTCTTCATTTTGGATAGGTTAACCGGAGTAAAGTAACATCCTTCTACTTTTGATAATTCGAATGCTGCTCTTTTGTTTTGAATTTGTAACCGGGCTGCAGCCCCTCAGTTGTATTTGTTTTTCACTTTAATGAAAAAGTCATCTTCTAAGCCAACTTGTATTCCGGTTTTGTGTATGTATGCTTGCACTTGTAATGTACTTATTTGCTCAACTGTGATCTCGGTTTTAGCTATCTAACTTACTAGCCGACCACTTTTCAGCCGATATAGCTACTTCAGCTGAAGAGTATCCAGTGTTGGTTTAATCCAGCCAACCATTCTTTAGCCGATATACTTACTTCGGTTGAAGAGTACAAAGAGTTGGTTTAATCCAGCCAACCACTCTTCAGCCATACACTTACTTCGGCTGAAGAGTACAAGAGTTGGTTTAATCCAGCCAACCACTCTTCAGCCATACACTTACTTCGGTTGAAGAGTAACAAGAGTTGGTTTAATCCAGCCAACCACTCTTCGCCCATACACTTACTGCGGCTGAAGAGTACAAAGAGTTGATTTAATCCAGCCAACCACTCTTCGACCATACACTTACTTCGGCTGAAGAGTACAAGAGTTGGTTTAATCCAGCCAACCACTCTTCAGCCATATACTTACTTCGGCTGAAGAGTACAAAGTGTTGGTTTAATCTAGCCAACCTTTAAGTTGGTTTTTCCAGCCAACTTAGAATATGGTGTTTGGTTATTTCGACCAAACGTCCTGCAGCCCGGATCCTTATCCTGGGTTTAGGAAGGGTCATAGTTGGTTATTCCGGCCAACTATGTTTACAATGCTCCTAACTAGGGGTGAGCAGCGGATATACCGATCCGCCAAAACCGACTGAACCGAACCGAACCGATCCGCCGCATTTTGGACGAATGCGTAATGACGAGCGGATGGTTGCGGATTGATTTTCTCCAATCCGCTAATTTGGCGGACGGATGGCGGATTTGAGATTTCTTTGGCCGCAACCGAACCGCCAAACCGCCAAATCGCGAGCACCCCTAGTAATTTATAAGACTTTGTATTTTCAATTTGTTTAAATATTATGTTTGTGTTTTCAATTGAAAAAGAGTTTAAATATTCTGTTGAAAAAAAGTTTTCAACTTGAATATATTTTTTGAATTGAAAAAAATAAACGTATTATTTATCTATATTTTTTGGTTTTTAAATCTAGCTCTAAAAATAATAAATAGAAAATATGATATATGCTGGTTGGTTTTTTGTTTTCAAAAACATATGTAGATGTAACAATACAGAGACATACAATCTCTACTACTGCTCTGTTCATGGTTTTGGTGGTTTGAATTGTTATTATATTTTAAGAATCACAGATGGTAATACTTTATGTGGATAAATCATGCTGTGATTGTAATATGTGGATGAGGCATGCAGTGATCGTGATATTCTAAAGTTTCAAACTTTCTTTCTTTGGATAAGGCATATAGTAATTGTAATATTTTTTTAAGTCATTGACTGTAATACTTTCTTTTTCTTTTTTTTCTTTTTTCTTTTTGAGGAAGTACACAAGTTGAATTATGTTGAAAATTTATAAAATTTTAAACCGCCAAACCGATTCGCATCCATCCGCCAAACCGCCAATCCGCTCAATCCACATCCGCCGAATTGGCGGACGGATGCAGATTGATTTTCTTCAATCCGCCAATCTGGCGGACGGATGGCGGATTGGAGGTTTTGTGGCCGCAACCGACCCGCGCCCACCCCTACTCCTAACATACTAAAGTGACAGTCTACTGAAAACAATTATACTGAAAAAGAATCAACTTGTTTTATTGAGAAAGTAAAAAATTACACATACTTAAAAGAAAAAAAACTAAAAATAAAACAACTTGAGATTGGCAGTGTTCCATGGCCTGGGAATTGCTTTGCCGTCCTCATCTTCTAAGTGGTATGCCCCTTTGCCTGCTAATCCGACCACTTTGTAAGGTCCTTCCCAGTTAGGTCATAGCTTGCCATCTCTTGGAACCAAGGTATGTCCCATCACTTTGCGCAGTACCCAATCTCCGATCTTGAATTGCCTTGGATGCACTGTTTTATTATACTTTCTGGACGACTCTTGTTGGTAGGAGGCGATGTGAACCAATGCTCTGTCTCTTCTTTCCTCCGCAAGGTCAAGCTCCAGTGTTATGGCTTCGCCATTTAAGTCTGGGTCAAAGTTCTCGCTTCGAATTGTGGGGAGGCCAACTTCTAAAGGGATGACTGCTTCCATGCCATAGGCTAAGGAGAATGGTATTTCCCCTGTTGATCGGCGAGGTGTGGTGCGGTAAGCCCATAAAACATGAGAGAGTTCTTCTGCCCACTTGCCCTTCGCTCTCTCTAACCTTTTCTTCAATCCATCCAAGACTACTTTGTTTGATGCCTCTGCCTGACCATTTGCTTGGGGATATGCCGGTGTAGAATTGTAGAACTCTATCTTGTACTCTTCACAAAAGC
Organism: Camellia japonica; assembly: GCA_030407325.1. Classification (NCBI taxonomy): domain Eukaryota; kingdom Viridiplantae; phylum Streptophyta; class Magnoliopsida; order Ericales; family Theaceae; genus Camellia; species Camellia japonica. The sequence goes on along the minus strand of JAPPVO010000019.1, from coordinate 78,109,966 downwards.
CTCTGAAAATCCTACCATCGAATTGAGTGCCGTTGTCTGATATCAGTGCCTTTGGTATGCCAAATCGAGTGATGATATTCTGCCAGACAAACTTTTTCACATCTTTTTCCTTGATTGATGCCAAGGCTTCTGCTTCCACCCATTTTGTGAAGTAGTCGGTTGCCGCAAGGAAGAACTTCCTGTTGCCGGGTGCTGTTGGAAGTGGCCCTACTATGTCTAAGCCCCACATTGCGAAAGGCCATGGGCTAGTGAAAGGTAGAAGTTCTCTGGCAGGTTGGTGTATTTGATGTGCGAACTTTTGGCACTTTTCGCACTTTTTGACATACTTCTCTGAATCTGTTTGCATGTATGGCCACCAATATCCTTGTGAAATCGCTCGGTATGCCAATGATCTTCCTCCTTGATGGCTGCCGCATACACCCTCATGTATTTCGAATAGGAATGCTTCCACTTTGCTGGGGTGAACACACTTCAAGTAAGGTCCTGAGAATGACTTCTTGTATAATGCCAAGGATGGAGAGAGCCAAAATTGCTGCGACTTTGCTCTTATTCTGTTGGCCTCTTTCTTCTCTTCCGGTAGGGTGCCGTTTTTCAGGAATAATATGATGGGGTCCATCCAAGAAGGGCCTAGATCGGCGCAACATACCTCTTCTGCTTCTGCGTCTTCAATGCTCGGCCTAGGCAGATAGTCAATCAGTAGTGGATGAGGGATGAAGGTATCTGCCATTGAGGCGAAGCCTGCCAGTTCGTCTGCTCTGCCGTTTTCCTCTCTGCCGATCTGCTCTATCCTGACTACTTCAAATTTTTTGATCTCTGTTCTAACCAACTCTTGGTACTTGGCCATCCTGTCATCCTTTGCTTCGTAGTCGCCAGATATTTGGTTTACCACCAGCTGTGAGTCGCTGTAAACCATTAGTTCGGTGGCCTTCATGTAGAATGCTGACTTGAGGCCTGCTAGAAGCGCTTCATACTCTGCTTCGTTGTTTGATGCTGGGAAGCCAAGGTTGATTGCCTGTTCCACTACTAGGCCGTCTGGAGAGATGAGAACTATGCCAAGTCCTGCTCCATGCCGGTTGGATGCTCCATCCACAAAGAGCTTCCACATATCTCCCATGAACAACTTCCAGTAGGTAGAGGGGTCAGATGATGCCTTGGGATCTTCCATGCTGCGAGTGTCTTCTTCAGAGTCCATGCTTGTTGTCTGCCCCTTGCTTTCTGTTTGCACCAAGTCTTTATTTGTTGGCGAGTCCTGACTTGGTGTAGCATGGTTTGCTTCTTCCTTCCTTTCCTTACTCTGGTATGCCTTGGGGCCTGACTAAATAATCATTACTTGGGGTTGCGTTATTCCGACGTCAACTTCCATCCCTAGTTCGGTTGTTTCAGTTAGGTCGACTGGGCAGATGTGATGACTTCCTAGTGTGAATTCTGCGACAAAATCTGCCAATGCTTGTGCTTTTATTGCGGTCCTAGGTTGGAACTTGATGTCGTATTGTCCCAACTCTCCTGCCCACTTCAGAATTCGCCCAGAGAAGTTTGCTCTTTCAAATAAAGCCTTTAATGGGAAGGCTGTGAGAACAACTATGGTGTGGGCGTGAAAGTAGTGCGACAACTTTCTTGAGGCCATCATCAAGGCCAATGCTAGTTTCTCCAGTGGCAAGTACCTCGTTTCGGCGCCTAGTAATGTCTTGCTGACATAATAGATGGGCAGATGCTAGATTCCTTCTACGCGGACCAACACTGCGCTGATTGCGTGCTGCGAGACTGCTAGGTACAAGAAGAGTTCTTCTCCAGGAATTGGAGTTACAAGTAATGGTGGGGAAGACATGTATTCCTTCAAGCTTTCCAGAGCTCGGTCGCATTCGTCGTCCCACTCAAACTTGGCCTTTAAAGCATGGAAGAATGGTCGTAATCTTTCGGACGACCGGCTTATGAACCGATTGAGCGCAGCGGCCATGCCGGTGAGATGCTGCACTTCTTTGACTGAGTTTGGTCTCTCCAGATCTTGAATTGCCTTGATCTGGGAGGGGTCTGCCTCTATACCCCGGTTGGTCACCAAGAAGCCCAGGAATTTGCCAGATCCTACTCCGAATGCACACTTCGACGCATTGAGGCGTAGCTTATGCTTCTTTAGGATCTCAAACATCTCTCCTAGGTCTTTGAGATGGTCATTCTCATTATTGCTCTTGACCACCATGTCGTCGATGTAAGCTTCCATTGTTTTGCCTAGCAATGGTTCAAACATCTTGGTGACCATTCTCTGGAATGTCGCCCCTGCGTTCTTTAGGCCAAAGGGCATGACCTTGTAGCAGTAGAGTCCTCTTGGAGTTGTGAAGGATGTGACCTCCTGGTCTGGTTCGTGCATGGCGATTTGGTGGTAGCCTCTGTATGCGTCCAGAAAACTAAGTCGGTTGTGCCCTGCCGTTAAGTCTACCAGTTGATCTATCCTTGGTAGAGGAAAGCTATCTTTTGGGCACGCCTTGTTGACCGTTTTGTAGTCGACGCAAACACGCCACTTGCCATTCTTCTTTGGCACTACGACGGTGTTGGAGATCCATCTTGGGTAGTGCACCTCTCTGATAGCCCCTGCCTCCAGCAGGTTTCCTACTTCTTCTGCCACTATTTCGGCGTGGTGGAGTGCCGATCTGCGGGTGCGCTGAATGATTGGTCTGGCAGAAGGGTGGACATTGAGTTGGTGACAGATGAAGTTGGGATCAATGCCTGGCATGTCGTATGGGATCCAGGCGAACACTTCGATGTTGGAGGTCAAAAATTCCAAGACCTCCAATCTCTCAGTGCTGGACAACGACGAACCAAGCAAAAAGAACTTATCCGGGTTCTTTTCATCTATTCTGACCTCCACCAAGTCCTCCACTGCTTTCTGACTAGCCGCTTTGCCAACATCTGCGAATAGTTCATTACTCTCAGGTTCTTCCACCGAATGAACGTATCCTTTGGCAGCGCGGCTGCCGTTCACTGTGACAAAGTACTGCTTCGACATGATCTGATCTCCATAAACTTCTTCTATTACTCCGGTGTCGTTGGGAAATCGCATCACTTGGTGGTAGGAGGACGCCGCCGAGCGCATGGCATGCAGCCATGTTCTGCCCAAGATAATGTTGTAGGTGGAGGGGGCCTTCAACATCCAGAATTCCACTTGTTTCGTCACACTCCCTGCTCTGACTGGGAGGATAATTTTACCGACGGGCCATTCTGGCATGGAGTTGAATCCGATAAGGGGAGATACGGCAGGCGCCAGGTCTTTATCTTGCAACTTTAGTTGTTTGAAGGTTTCATAGTACATGATTTCACATGAACTACCTTAGTCAATCAGAATCCGCTTGACGTCAAAATCCTTGACTCGGAGAGTAACGACCAAGGCATCGTTGTGAGGGCAATAAATCCTTGCCAAGTCTTTATCCGAAAAAGACATGACATTTGTGGCTTCTGTCTTCCCCTTTTTGACGACTGGTTGGGCACTTAGCACCTCTCTTAAGTGCTCAGCCTTTTTGATTGAACCTCTGAGCTCGCATACACGCTCAGGTTCAAAGACTCCATGTATTACGTTGATGATGCCTTGGGGCGGGACGTCGATCGGCATTCCGTTGGGGTTGTTATGGTCCTGGGGGGCTGGTTGTGCCCCTCCCTCTATGTATTTGTCCAGGTGGCCTGCTGCCACCAACTCTTCCAAATGCTGCCTCAATGGTGTGCAATTCTCAGTGCGGTGCCCCTTTTCTTTGTGGAAGGTGCACCTTGATCTGTCATCGTAGTCCTTCTGTGCCTCGCCTAGCTTGGCTGGCCACTTGACGAAAGGCTCGTCTCGAATCTCACTAAGTATTCGGTAGATCGGTTTCTTGAATACCGTGGTTATGGCAGTGCGGACTCTCAACCATCTCTTGTCTTGGTCCTCGCCGTTGTCTCGTTTGCCCCGTCCGTTTCGATTTTGGCGATCTACCGTATTGACCTTTGCTGAGGTCTTCTTTTCTGGTGCTATGGTCGCGCCAGATTTTGCTTTGGCACGAGCGCCATCCTCTTCTACCCTGATGTGCTGATGCACTCTCTCCATCAGGGCCTCCATGGTGAGGGGCGGTGTCATGGTTATAGAGTCCCTCAGTCTGTTCCCGACTGGAAGGCCTCTTTTGTATTGCGCAATGGCGAGATTGGTTGGGCAGTCCCCAATCTGGTTGAATGTCTCCCAGTAGCGACTGTTGTATGATCTTAGGGTCTCCTTGTCGCCCATGTTGATGGAGAGTAGCTGGTCGAGCTCCACCGGAGTTTTAGTGTTTGTTCGGAACCTTGTCACGAACGCCTCCGCCAATTGCGCCCAGGAGGCTATGCTGCCTTCTGGAAGTTTCTCAAACCAAGTCAGGCCTAGGTCGCCAAGGCTTGAAGGGAATAGGATGCACATCAAGGCCTCATTCCGCCGGTATACAGCCATGACCTGGCGAAAGTGGCTCAAGTGTGAGTAGGGGTCCGTCTTCCCCTCATATGTTGTGAATTTGGGCTGTAGGAAGCCTGACGGTAGGGGCGCGTTCTCTATTGCTGGGACGAATGGTGAGGTCTGCAGCCTCGCCAATGCCTTGTCCGTTGGTTCGTAAGCGGGGCGCGGTATTGGCATTCCAACCTCGACGCTTCCATGCGTCCGAGGAGCCAACCGCTGTAAGGTAGAAACTCTGTGTGGATCGCGCGCCCTGGCGTCCTCCTTCCACCGTGCTTTCTCTTCTAGCACGGTTCGTAGGTCGGACGATCTGGGCAACTCTGTCTGTCTGGATCTCGTTTGGTGTGTATGCGACGGCCAATATGTGCTTCCCTCAATGTACGACCTCTCAGATCTCGTCCTCTCAGACCTGGAGTGACGAGTTCTGGAGGACCTGGATTGGGTATCGCCTGTCCTAAGGCTTTTACTCTCTCCTTGTGAGGGTGTAGTATTCCTGCTACGATTCTCCGAGTGGCGAGGGGGCGTCTTGTTTGTGTGCCCCTCTCCTGTCGCCACTCCTTTTCCCTTCACCTGGCGCTTCAGAGATTCCATGTCCGCTGCCATCCGACGGATCAGTTCGTCTTGTTCCCTGACGCGATCCTCCAAAGTTTGAGGATCAATTCTGCGTCTTTGTCTTTCTGGGCTTTGCGAACGAGAGTGATGGGGGCTGTTATTCCGCCTTCGTCCCCTTGCATCCCTCCTGGAATTTTGTCTTTGTGGTTCCAGGTTCGCCATGGGAGTGACCAAGGGTAGGCCTTCGCGCCTTGCACCCCCTTCTGGAGTTAGTCCGTCAACGGCGGATTGTGGTAATTCTTCGTTGTTCGCCATTGATTTTTGGGAGGAAAAGCTTGATCAAGAGGTTGTTCTTGCCTGAGTTCCCACAGACGGCGCCAATTGTACGGGAAAGAAATACACCTTCTCGTATAATCCTGTTGATCAAGTCTGCGCTCCTCCGTACGACGTCGCTTTATCATCTGAAAACACAAACGTGAGCTAGCTGACGGGTGTATGCCGGAAACCTCTCCGATGCCTAAGTCAGTAAGCTTGACAAATAGATAAAAGCTCTGTGTATTCAAAAAACAAGGTTGTGTTACCTCTCCTAAGGTGATATTGGTGAGCTTTTATAGGTTTCGTGTGGCACAATCCTAGTAGGACTCTTATTCCTCCATGTAGAGTCCTCCTAGAATTCATACTCCTGAGAGATAATGTTTCTCTCAACACCCCCCTCACTGCTTGAACCAAGTGAGATGGTTTTACCATGGCCAAACTCCAATATGACCGAAGTAAACATTAGTTCGACCCTTACTTTCCATTCTCTTACCTCGGCTTTCCCATGCTAAGACCGAGCTAACCATAAGAGAGTTGAGCCGAACTAACTTCAGAGCCAAGTCCTCTTACGGACTTAGCATACCTCGGTTTCCATACGCTACGACCGAACTAATTACTGAAGACCGAACACCGCATTCCTCAACCGAAGTAGAAATAAGCCTTATGTGACCGAACTAATTACCATGGTTGTGACCGGTCTAACACCAAGGCTACTTCTTCAGACCGGAGTAACTTAAATGGCCTTTTTACTCAACCCTTCGCAGTGCGACCCAAACTGGCCCATCACTTTAGCTTGGCCCAATTTATCCAGCTCGGCCCAATTTACCCAGCTCGGCCCAATTTTCATATAAATTACCCTCTCAACAAACATAGACAACTCTCCTCATGCAAACATCACATGCAAGTATCTACCCAATAAATCCTTTTCATACAAGTCTACTATGCTCTCCAATTAACCTATGCAAATATCATCACCCTACTAGCAAAAAGTCACATCAAGTGAAGTAATGCAATCAAGTGAAACAGGTATAAGCATGAATTATGAGCCAAATAGAAATGCACAAAAGAAAATATAACTCTCATCCCCCAACTTGAATATGACATTGTCCTCAATGGAAAAGTAAGGAGAAATGAGAGAAAATTACTAGAATTGTAAGTGCACATCCAGGTAGGCAGAGAGTAACATATACACACTTCACACTCTTTTTTTTTTTCTTTTTTTCTTTTTTGTGTAAATAAAAACGAAAATAATTAAATAAATGAATAAAAATGACTTTAAATTAAATTAACTAAATTATAAACTAAACTAAACTATAAAATAACTAAACTACAAAAGAGCCTAAAGTATGGAATAAAATAACCTAAACTAACCTTTTTTTTTTTTTTTTGATTAATAGAAGAGAAGAAAATAAAAATAAAAAAAAACTAAACTGCTTATTAATTAAATGAACAATTACAGTATAGAAGAAAAATAAAAATAATATCACTAACTACACAAGTATAATAAAAATAAAAATAAAACCAAAATCTACTAACTAATTAAACTAACCAGAATCACTACGAAGCAATTTAAACTAAACAAATATAGCAAATTAAAAAAAACTAAATTAATATTAATGTTAGCACCATGATTTTTGAAGTTTTTTTTTTTTTTTTTTTTGCAAAATAGAAAATAGAAAATTAAAAATAAAATAAATAAAATTTGATTTTTTTTTTTAATAAAAAATTATAAATAAAATAATTGTATATTTATTTATTTAGTTTTAAAATTTATTTATGTATTTATTTACTCAAATAAATCAAAATAAAAAAAAATAAAACAAAGAATAAAGCTTGAGAGCTCGAAAATGAGCCCCTTAATCCCCCTAATGCCCAAAACGACGTCGTTTTGGGCATTATTTTTTTTTATTTTTTTTTATTTTTTTTCGTCTTCTTCTTCCATTTTCAACGCAGAGGGGAAGAGAGAAACAGAGAATTAGAGGGGAAGAGAGCCCCGATCGTCGATCGTCTTCTTCTTCCCAGCCGTCGATCGTTGATCGTCTTCTTCTTCCCAGCCGACGATCGTCACCCAGCCCAACCCCGCCGCAGCCCAGCCCTGCCGTCGCAGCCCTACCTCTACTGATGGCCCCCTCCAGTCCCCTCCTTCCTCCTCCTCCTCCTCCTCCTCCTCCTACGCAGCCTCACCTCTGCTGATGGCCCCCTCCAGTCCCCTCCTTCCTCCTCCTCCTCCTCCTCCCTCTTTCTCCTCCTCCTTCCCCTCCTTCCCCTGCTGCTTCTTCTTCTTCTTCTTCGAATTCGGGGGATTCGGAGGGGGGGCCTTTCGAGCTCTGTAGCATAACTCTAAAACAAAACCTAACATTTGTTTTTTTTTTTTAAAAAGATTTGGCCGCACTTGGCGCCGCACCTGCTTTAATAGCAGAGTGCAAACTTCCATTCATTCAAATGTCCCGCACGTGCGGGGCCCAGGCCGCACGTGCGGCGATTTGAACCCTAGGCGCTTTTTTTTTTTTTTTTGATTCGGCGTCCCGCACGTGCGGGGCCCAAGCCGCACGTGCGGCTTGGTCAAAGTCCTTGGTGCCGTACCTGCTTTTAAAGCAGGGTGCTACAGCTCAAATTCACAAATTTTTTTTATTTTTTTATTTTTTTAAATAAAAAAAATAAACATGAAAACATGTTCTCTTTTTCTTTTTTTTTTTTACAACAAGTACAGCACAAAATTATTATTATTATTTTTTTTATGTTAAAATGAACAAGTATAACCCCCCATTTTTTATTTTTTATTTTTTAAAAAATCAAAACTACGCATTTCTACCTTCAATTGACATCCGAAATAAATATAGCACATAAGAAAATAACGGAATGCCCACTAAAGGTATAATCTTCACGCGAAAACCACGAATACTACTTTTCTCCCTAACTGTGTTTGTAACTTTCCCTATTCTCCAACAGGGTGACAGACTAGGTTGATTCGGTATCCAGAATCGAGGCGCATAAAGCTACCTCAACCTATGGGGCTGCCATACAGAGTTCAAGCCGAGGTAGTTTTGAAGCAATCTCCACACCCTTGGGTATTTAAACCAGACTCTAGTCTCGGAAATCCCAAACCTTTGTGTTCTAGGCTTTGCCATTCGAACTCTAGTTTCCACCGTCTCAGTTGGTCTCCTAGGAACTCACTACAAACACGGTTAGGTGGTTATACCAGACCATCAGATGCCGTTCGGGCACGGCTAACAACAAAGGAATTACACCTTTAGAGGATTTAAAGTCTCCTAGACGCTAATAAAACATGACGAGAACAAAGAAAAACAGAATAGCATAGAAGGGAAAGAAAAGAGAATAATGAATCAATTTATCAATCATAATAAAATGGGTCCATCAAACCCCTGGGTAAAGGAAAATGATCCTTCCTAGTGGAGGAATTTAGTCTCCTATAATCAATGCACACTCGCCACCCAGTAGTGGTTCGTGTGGGGACTAACTCTCCTCTCTCATTCTCAACAATGGTGATGCCCGATTTCTTGGGCACCACTTGTGTGGGACTCACCCACTTGATATCTGAGATGGGGTATATAATACCAGCATCCAACAATTTTAATACCTCCTCAACTGACCCATCAATATCAAAATTTTCAAACCCAAAATGAGTTAGACAAGCCTCTAAAGGGTCCTTTACAAGAATGGAGGGCAAAGCCTCCTCCACAATCTCATCTACAACATCCACTAATAAGCACTCCTCTCTCTCATGAGGTTGTTGGGATGCTTGGAAAATATTAAGTTTCACTTGCATGTTGCCAAATGAAACTTCCATAACCCCGGTCCGACAATTGATGCATGCATTGGCCGTAGCCAAGAAAGGTCGACCTAAGATCACCGGGATTTGTTTCTTAGAACTGGCTACCGGTTCCATATCTAACACCAAAAAGTCAACAGGGAAGTAGAACCTATCAACCTTAACTAGCACATCCTCAATCATGCCACGTGGCACTCTGAGGGACCGGTCAGCCAATTGAAGAGTGACAGTAGTGGGCTTCAACTCGCCAAGCCCAAATTCCTCGTACACAGAGTACGGCAATAAATTGACACTAGCCCCTAAATCTAATAAGGCCCTATCAATGAAATGGTCCCCTATAATGCATGCAATGGTTGGGGCACCCGGGTCCTTAAGCTTAGGAGGTGTGTCATTCAACAAGATGGAGCTTACTTGCTCCGTGAGTAGGACCTTTTGGGACACATGTGTCCTAGATTTACGCTTTTGTGTACAAAGGTCCTTCAGAAATTTGGCATATGATGGTACTTGCTTAATCGCCTCCAACAGGGGGAGGTTGATTTTTACCTGTTTAAAGACATCCATCATTGCCTCCATAGATGTCGCCTTCTTATTAAAAGGGGACGGTGTGTCAAGGCACTGGGGAAAGGGTGCCTTAGGCACATATGGAGTGCTAGGGACTAAGTCATCCCTCTTAAGTGTTTCCCCCTCACCTTGCTCTCACTAGGTGAACCACCGTGGTCACCCTTCCTAACTCTAGTTGCATCAGACGCAACTGGCTGAGGCTTTAACTCCCTACCACTTCTCAAAGCAACCACCGCCTGCACTTGCTCATGTTGCTTTCCATTTCCACTCGAACTCTCTGGCCCGTATTGTCCCTTAGGGTTGGCCACAGTTTGACTTTGTAATTTTCCCTCTTCTCTCCAATTCATGTTGTTAGCCATTTGACCCAATTGGGTCTCTATCTTGGCAATAGAGTGAGTGTGGGAGTAAACTATCGGTGCTAACCCCTTAAGTTCTGAGAGAACTTCCAACACCTGAGTCTCAAAGGCAGAGTTGCCCTGAGGAACATGCGGGGGTTGTGGTTGCCGGTACGGTTGTGGGGGTCGATAAGGTTGCGGTGGTTGGTAGGATGATTGGTTGGCAAAATTATTGAAATTCTGCCTTGGTGGTGGAGGATTGTAAGAAGTGCCTTGTGAAGGGGGTCTCCATGAGAAATTAGGGTGATTTCTCCATCCCGGATTATATGTGTTGGAGTATGGGTCATTACCCGGGTTGGAGAATCCTTGAGCCACATTCACATGCTCTTGGACTAACTCCGGAAATTGTGATGCCGAAGGGCACTCACTCAAGTCATGAGCAGGGCTCGCACATATAACATATGCCTCACGGAATTGAGGCTGATCTTGCTGGATAGGGGCATGTCCCGTAGCTAATAAGTGGTCTATCTTGCGGGATAGTGCCTCTACTTGTTAGGCTGACTCTAAGTTTTGCCCGACCTCATAAATGCCCCCTCTTTTCAGGGCTCCAACTACGGGTTGCCGGACTTGCTGGGCTGTGGAGGCATGGTGAAGGGAATTATCACTTAAGTTCTTAAACAATTGCCATGCCTCGGCATCATTTTTAGACATAAATGTCCCACCACAGGACGAATCCACCATTTGGCGGTGCGGCTCAGTTAAGCCATAATAAAATGTTTGAACAAGTTGCCAATCCAGTACTTGGTGGTGGGGACACTGTTGGAGAAGGTCTTTAAGTCTTTCCCACGTCTCATGGAATTGTTCGCCATCCATTTGAGCAAAGTTTGTGATGGCTTGCCTAAGTTGGTTGGTTTTACCTATGGAAAAGTACTTCTCCAAAAACCGTTGCTGTAATTGGTCCCAAGTTGTGATTGAATTAGCATGTAAAGAATTTAGCCAGTGTTTGGCTTTATCCTTTAACGAGAATGGAAACAATCGCAACATTAAGGCTTCATTTGTGAAATTCTGGATCCTCACTGTCGAGCAAATTTCCAGAAATTCATTCAAATGCTTATAAGGATCATCATGAGTTAGTCCATGGAATGATGGGAGCATTTGTATGGTGCTGGACTTAATCTCATAATGAGCAGCAGTGGTGTTGGGTAATTGGATGCATGATGGTGATGTATATGCAGTGGGTGTAAAATAATCCTTAAGTGTCCGGTTGGGCACATTCGGGACATTAGGATTTGCCATCTCTAATGGCTCAATGTATGAATATGAATATTCAAGCCTAGGAACACGGGCAAAGGCCCTAAGTCTCCTAAGGGTCCTTTTTAGTTCAAGGTCCAAACTCCACAATTCAGGGCGACAAGAACGACGCTCGTGCATACACTACCCAAACACACACAACAAGTTCTGACTCTGTGCACTAAGTATGAAAGCAAAATACCAAAGGAAGAAATACTCACAGCGGTTTAACGAAAACGCTTTACTCGTCTTGCGGATGCTTGACGTGTAGACGTTGTTTCAAACCTCTGTTTGAGCTTTGACTTTCGTTTTAGCACTTTGGTGCTTTGCTTGTGAGTGTTTGCTTCTATTTACTCACTTTAGTGCTGCGGTTTTTATTTAAGCTCGGCTGCGCTCCGCTTGCACTTCAATGATCGCTCCAATTTCAAACGCTCTGCACACTTACCAACACCAACAGCATAAAATCCTAAACTAAAAATTAAAGTAAGAATGTAACTTTAAATTAACTAATTTCGCCAGAAGTCCCCGGCAACGGCGCCAAAATTTGATGGGTCGTTGAACACACCAAAATATAATCACTAAACTATACCAAATTCTATTAGAATAATGGCAAGTCCAGGTATTGATCCACAGGGACTATTGTGAAATTAAACTAATTTAATTGCCAAATTCCTAAATTAATTTTGATAAAAAGATTGGTTGTCTATAACCTAATTTAAAAACGAATAAATTAAACTAAGGAATTAAATTATCAAGAATAATTGAAATTGAGTTTACTGAATTGGGGAAAAATCCTAGGGTGGAGAATTCACCACTAACTACATAATTAGGGTTTCTAATTGAAATCAATTATGATATGGTTTGAACGGATTAATGTTTCGCAACTACAAGTTCGAAGCATTTGACAAGAAGATCATCACATTCAATGTACGAGCACGAACCATCTCAAGTAATACGAATCGTTCACTTTAAACTAGGGTAGTGATACGACTCGTTCCTCGTAGTATGGTTCGTCCCATACCTTGAATGTGAAGGAAAAGAAAACAATTGTATGGATAACATTCAACAATCACAGAAAGTCAAATATTCGAAGGAATAATAAAAATTATATAAAATAAACTTCTAAATCACCATACAAATGTTCAAACCTTTACATAATTTAAAATCAAAAAGAAAACTACATAATTACATGGCTAGGGTTTCATCAAAACCCTAGAAAAGACGACTAGCCACTCATGGAGGAGTGGAAGGAGGAAGATGGAAAAGGAACCACCATGGGAGACATCTTGGAGCTTTTTGTTTTTCTCCTCTTTTCCAAACCCTAGCCTCCCTCTTTAGGTCAAAACAATTTCAGAACCCTCGAAAAGCTTTCTTTTCTTTTTATACTTCTACTCATTTCCAAACAGGTTTAAAACATCAGTTTGACTTTTTCAGAAAAAGTCAACTCTGTCCAAATTTTGTCTTTTTGCCCATTTTATGCTCCGACGATGTACAACCTGATTGACATTCAACACACATAAATTATACGGTTTGACCAGCAAGTGAAGTTAAGAGATTCTAATTAACGGCCTCAATAATATACATTTCGGCCTTAATTAGTTCCTTTATAAATAATCATAAATGATGAACAATCATTGTTTGAAGGATAATGCCAACTATTAAAAATTTAATGGGATTTGAAGGTCCAAAAAATCTTAATTAGGACTTAATGGAGTATAAATTCATAAATTAGGGCTTGTGTGTAATATCCCTAAACTAAATTTTTTTGATACTCATTTGTTTTTACTTCAATTTTATGGTTTTCATTGAAGAAAACAAAATCCAATCAAAATCTTTAGCATATAATGGGCATAGATACTTCAATTGTAACCATCATCACCAATAATTCTTTTCCATCATGCAAACTTATAAATAAACATATAAATCTCACTAAAATCGAAACCAAAACCAAATCGATAGTAGAGAGAGAGAATCACGTAGGGAAAAAAAAAAAATTTAAAAACAAATAAATTTATACAGTGGTAGGATGTTACCTCCAACAACTTAGACCTCACCTAGTCCAATCTGTCAACTCCTCTACCAGTGCTCGCGAAGTCTAGAAGTTTGAATGACTAATCAGATTATTCTTTAAATAAGACTTCAAAATTAATTAATTTGTTCCATTAAGTGATTTAAAATTTTGATAGATATACATAAAAAAATATATAATTATATTACTAAATCATAATTCAAATTTAGATATTGTCATACCTTTTTGAAATCCATATCTTAATTATTATCTTCTTTATTTTTGTGTGGCTTCTTTTTTTTTTTTCAATTTATTTAAGATGGAGTTGTGGGTTTCTATTTTTAAAAAAATTTAATTTATTTGTGGTTTTTATTTGTTTTTAATTATTATTATTATTTAGGTAAGTTATGTTGTAAGTTAGATATGTGATAAACATACGAATTTTATTGATTTAAAATATGATGGTGGGAGATATTTTCAAATTAGATTTGTTTAGATAAACTTTAAAAAATTTTAAAATTTAAAATTGGATATTGAGTGGCAAAAGAAAGATTTTGATTGAATCAAATTTATTAAATTTATCTGTTTGTATATCTGTCTTTTTATTTTATTTTTTTATTTTATGTTATAATATAATGGAAAAATTAGTGAAATATCCTTCTCAAACTTTGTATAGTAGGAGAAGTCCAAGATATATTTTTTTATTATCTGAGGTCCCTTAACATCTTCACAAATAAAATTCGACTTAGAGAGATTTTGCCCAACTCAGAGAAATTTCACTTGTCTATGAAAATTGAAATTTCTTTAAGACGGGGTGAATTGGACAAAATTTCTTTGAGTTGAATTTTATCTGTGAAATTGTTAAGAAATCTTAACTACTATGAAAATATTATATATTTTTTATCTTATAAAATTTTAATGTCAGAGACTTTAAAAAAAATTTCCCTAATATAATATATAAGATATAAATAGATACCCATAACTCTCATGAAAAATATTACTATCTAATTTTTGGGGTAGAGAGAATGAAGGCAAGTTTTAATATTTTCTTTTGAAAATGGGTCAAAGAGATTAGAATGAAGAGATTATGAAATATTTTTGTTATCTTTCCATTTGAAATCCATAAATTAAGGGATAATTATTATTTCTAAAGTAATTAAATAAATAAATCAGTCAATAATTTTTTTTAATTTATTTTATAAATTAAAAAATCAATAATTTTAAGAATGAAAGTTCGGCGCTCGTAAAAGGTTTCTCATTAGAAATTTCATTTAGCTTATATAGTATATAGATATGTTTTGTATTATAAATATAAACAAAAAAAAAAAACTCAAGTTTAAAAGTAAATAAATATTTAATATGCTTAATTTTACTGCCACCTTTTAACTATGATTGAATATTATTTTATACTCTTAATTTCAAACTCAAATTGCAAAGTGATCTAATTTTATAATTTAAAGAATTAAAATATATGATTTTAATTTGCGTTATGTAAAAAATTATTGAGTAGCTGAGAGTGGAGGTTTGTACTACTCCTACTTATTTCCATCTTTTTCTCTCTATATATTGGGGTGTTTTGGAAAGATGGTAAAAAGCTGATTTTTAACTTTTTATCAAGTTTTTTGGCTTTTTTGAAAAGTGATTTAGGAAGAGGGTAAAAAATTACTCTATTTTTTTGGGATTAATATTTGTTTATGGTGTCACATCACACTAAAATGACTAAAATACCTCATATAACTTAGAAAATTTACATTTTTACATTTTACCCTAACCCTCAAGATGTAAGCATGGAGGGTAATTACATAATTTCTCAACCTGCTTTTTGGCCACTTCTCAAATGAGCAAAAACGCAACTTTGGCGTTTTGCGAGGCCACAAAACGTGACTTTTTATTGGGGTTTCTAAAAGAGCCCATTATATCAACCATTAAAATACAATAATTCTAAATTTATATTTAGTAAAAGGAAACTCACATATTTTTAAATGGACGTGGTCGAGGAGCGTAAAATGGTCATTTTTACACCAAATGACTAATGTACGGTATGAGAAAAAGTAATGTGAATTTAGATTTAAAAAAGGAAATAATGCTATATATAAAAATAAAATTTATAATATTTTCTTATAAATTGATTATATTAGTTTATTAGGTTATGGAAAAAATCATTTTATTAGATAAAATGTACTTATTCAATATAATACGTGTTTTGTGTTAGAATTGAGAAATTCTATTACATATGTCTACTATTTAATAAAATGATTTAAATAGTGGGACCCGCTGTATTTTTTTTAGTGGGACCCGCTGTATTTTTTTCTTATAAATTGAGTCTTTTAGTGGGACCCGCTATATTTTTTTTTTATTTTTTTATTTTATTTTTTATCCATACATTCTAGCTGCGAGGTCGTCCAGATCTGCTGCTGAGAGTTGGTCGTAAAAGTCATCCCCATCTCCCATGGGCGGTTCATCGTACCATTCTTGATTCTGTCCGTCGATTTCTGGTGACTCATGAGAAACGCCATGCTGATAGTTAGGGTACCGACTTTCTTCGACAAATGTCTCTTTACTGAATGGATAACCCGGGATGGCTAGATTGCAATGTATCTTCTGATATTTATCTTCACAAACTAGATGTCCGGAATTCCCATTATATGCTAATAGAGAGTCGCTAGCAAATTTTCTCCATTTGTTGAGCTGGTCTTTGAGTGGAAATCTTCTACATGGCCAGGGTCTTCTATTGAGAAGTGCTGGATATCTTGAAGTTCCTCTGAGGTACATCTTATGCTTAGCTGGGTTGCACCATATTTCCTTCCAATCTGGTAGTTTGCTATCTATCAATGCCTCTACATACGGATGAAATTCTTCAATTACACATAGTACTGCATGAGCAAGCTTATGTCCAAAGCTATCTGTCTGATCTGGATCTGTGAAAATTAATCTGGAGACAAAGCCGTAGTTAACAATTTTGGGGCTGTTAGATAACAAATCTCGCCTCTGATTTCTATCTCCAATGGTTCGAATGTAGCTAAATTTATCTGGCAAAGGCAAACACTGAAGTCCAGGTTACACTGACATCTTCCAAAATGCTCGGATCTCCTGTTGCATTTTTCTTCATCTAAACAGGGCTGTTCTTCTTCTTCATAGGTATAGGTCCACTGATAAGCTAAGCCGGGGCAGTCAACTCTTGCTATGGAAAGGTCTTGAAGAAATTGCTGAATAATGACTAGCTCGCTATTTCTGCTATCTTCGGCTAAGGTGTAAATATAGGGTTTTAGGTCTTCTATTACTTGGCTTTTCTCACAAAGAGATCGAATGATAGAATGCCTGAAGAAATACATTCTAGCACTCAATTGTTCAAATTCCTCACTGGTGAGTTGTTTGATTTCTGGGCTAGGTAAGGAGGTAGGAGTTTTTTCTGGAGCTAATTTTTTAAGCTGATTGGTTAGGGTTCGAACTGTTGCTCTCAATTGTTTTTCTTCGTCTCGGAGCTGGTCTAGCTCTTCACTGACTCTTTTGCCTTTATCCATAATTTTCTTGAAATTTCTGGAAAGGCCTTCACAATGTCTGCACATTTGGAGAGGATTTTGAAAATCTGTCTGAGGGTTAGAACTACTACTACTGCCTGAACTACTGCTTCCAATTATCTGGCTAACTGGAACTCCACTAGTAGCAAGGATGGTTGACCTCATCTTGCTCAATGTGTCCAGGTAATCTTTAGCTATCTGACTAATAAAATAACTGGTTCCTATTTGTCTTCGAGCATAGGTACTGGCTGACTCAAAATCATAAAATCCTTTAAACTGGGGTGTAGGAAAATTTTTAACTAAGGGTTCTACTTCTACCCAGTCATGGTAAATACCTGGCTTGGTTCCTTTAGCTACTACATAGAAAGAAAAACTTTTTGATAAAGGTTTATTTTGGATTTTTGAAAAATATATACTGAGAGAGTTTAGGGCTGAAAGGCGTTTGGCTGGGTGGTTCTGACTGGTCCAAAGGTTATCTAAAAGACACTGTTGAACTGGGTCTAACTCGATCCCTGTTAAAGGTCTGAATTTGGTTTTGCCTTCATGAATGGGAAGAGAAAATCCCCCAAAGTTCATGGTCTTGCTGTTCTCCATTATCTGCACAAAAATTAAACTGGTTATCTTCTTTTCTAAATAAATTTTCCTACTTAACCAATCTGTTAACCTATTATCACTACCTTTGATATGTTCAAATTCTACTTTATATCCTTGTCCTACTATACAATCTAAAAATTTTGCCCATCTTCTAGTGCTTAATTTACTCTCATTGAGTTTGTTATGGAATCTAACTATGGCTTCACAATCTGTTCTAATTGTAAAAGGTTTGTGCAAAAATAATCTAAATTTATTTATTGCATAAACTACTCCTAATATTTCAAAATCTAAGCTGGTCATGGTTGTATCTTTTTCTTTAAACTTTCCGGAACTGTATCTACAAATGCGTTCTTTATTTTTACTATCATACTTACTAGGTTTGGCTAATAATATTGTTCCCCATCCTAATTGACTTGCGTCTGTTTCTACAACTATATATTCTGATTCTAAGGGGAGTTGTAGGTCTGGTAGCTTTTTACAAATATCTTTTATTTTTCTGACTAGAGCTATATCTTGCTGATTAAAATATTTTTGTCCTGTGGGTGTGGTTTTACTGTAAAGTGGTCCTATTATTTTACTAAGGTTAGGAATATACATTCGTGCATAATTTAAAATTCCTAAAAAAGGCTAAAGTTGTTTTGTATCTTCTAGTTTATCTGGATAATCTAAAATTTTCTTGACTATATGAGGTTGTAATCTAATTTTCCCATCTCCTAACTCCATTCCTAAAAATTCTATGTGAGGTTTATTTAATACCATCTTCTTTTTGCTAATTATTATTCCATTATTTATGAATTCTTCTAAGGCTATATACAAATGATCTATATGACTATTTTTATCTGGACTAAATACTAATATGTCGTCTATGTATACCAGTATAAAATTGTATTTATTAAATATACTATCCATCTTACGCTGAAATATGGAAGGTGCATTTTTTAATCCAAAAGGCATGACTAGCCATTCGTAATGTCCTTGTGGACAACAAAAGGCTGTCCATGGTATGTTTTCTTTTTCCATTTTTATCTGCCAAAATCCTGACTTGCAATCAAATTTACTAAATATCTTTGCTGTCTGTATTCTATTTATGAGTTGGTCTTTATTTGGTATATTATATTTATCATCTTCTGTATTATCGTTTAATCTTTTATAATTTATAACCATTCTAGCTTTTCCTCTTTTTATTTCTGCATGATTTCTAACCATAAATGCTGCGCTTCTATGTGGACTATTACTAGGTCTAATTACTCCTAAATCTAATAGTTCCTTAATCTGGGTTCTAAATTCTTCTATATCTGCTGGCGTATGATCTATTTGTGCTGAGGTTATCCTGTAATCTCTATTTTTTATATCTAAACTGGCTAAAATTTTATTTCTCTCCCAATATTTCATGGGTTGTTCTCCTAAAATTTCTGTTGTTTCGGCTAATATTATTATTTCATCTCAATCATTTTCTGTTCTTCTGTAAATTGGTTTTTTCTTTATTTTTCCTATTTTTGCAAAAATTAATTGTAAGTTAATTATTTCTTGAAAATCTTCTAAGTTCCAATAGTCTCCCTTATCTTCAAAATGAACCTCTTCAAAATCTTCTAACTCATAATTTTCCATATCTAATTTTTCTAAAGAAGTGTTTGCTACCTCATTAGGTATGTATGTTTGGGCTAGCTCTGGAAAAATATTTCTACTTGGAAATAAAAAACTAGCGGAAACTGAATCTAGAACTGAATCTACTTCTATGGTACCACCACGCTTCGCACGCAACTCTGATGAATGGGCTATGGTGCTAAGGGCATAAGCTGTTGGTGTATTGACGGTTCGTTTGAAGAAGCTGATGTTGTATTGGCTGATAAACATACCACCTTGTAAACTAAGTATGAAATTAAGTCCTAAAATGAAAGGATGATTCTGACGAGTATTTCCTAAATCTTTAAGCTGTTTAATTGTTTCTTCATATTTTCCTTTAAAGGTTAAATAAATATTATAAGCTGAATCTCCTAAAAGAGTCTCCATATATTCCCACATATCTGTTGATTCATAGGGGCTGGTCATCCATGCTTTTACTGCATCTTTTTCCCATCTTTCTATTACTTCGTGCCATACCTGAGGGTCGAATCTAGCTAAATCTAAAAGGGTTCCTTGATTATTAACAGGCTGTAATTGTATGCTCATATCTAATGGTCTACGCTTTCCATGAAACCTATAGCTTTTATTGGGATCTGCATGACTACGTCCTGAACTGGCTAATGGTCTTCTTCCTCCTATTGCATATTGCATTGGTTCTATGGGATCTTGTACAGTTGGTTGTGGGTTACTAGTGCTTGTGCTTTCTGTATTCATATAAAAGGTGTCTTCTATGTTAGGTTGTTCTGATATTCTAAATATTTTACTGGGATGTATTATATCTTTTATGATATCATCTACATATTCTGTATGGAATTCTTGATCTAAGAATGATACTGCTTCATCATGGGTATCTCCTCTGGCTAAGTATTCAAAATATCTAGCATCTAATATCTTGTTCATGTCTTCTAGAGTGAAATTTTCTAAATCTATCTCATCAATATTATATATCTTATTTTGTGATACTGTTTTTTCTTCTGTCATTACATAAAGCTGATTTATTTCACTACGATTATCTTGATTTTCTTCTCTGTCTATACTACTAAATTCATCATCTTCGGATTTTTCTGGTGCTACATAAGTATACTGAGTAAATCTTACTGCATAATTTCCATCTGCTGCCTGATATAATAAATTATCTTGAGGGGCTAATCTTTTTTGTCCTAAAAAATCTCCTAATTTCCAATCTAGGGCTGCATTATCTTCTGAATTAAATATTTTAGCTGGTAATGCTTTTATTCCTTTTGCGCCTAATATCTTAACTATATGATCATTTGTAAGTCTATAGTGAGTATTACTTTCTGAGATTGCTAATCCAAAAAATCCTGTGCAGACTAATAAATTCTTTTCTCCCTTTTTCATTTTGTATCCTCTACTTTTTATTCCTATTTTTATCTTTTTATGAAAGGTCAAGGTTGGTAATAAGAAATCTGGTGTAAAATAAACTATTCCTCCTTTTGAATTCATATCTAATTCATAGCTGCCTAAGAGACTTTGTCCTACATCATTAAATCTATCATCATAAAGGCATACGAAAACTTTTGTTCCTAAATTTTCTCTGGTTAAAGCCTTAACTCCTGCCACTACTAATCCTAAGTGGGTCATTTTAAGGTGTTCACTTACTGCATATTTATAGCTTTCTCTCTCTATTAAATTTAGCTCTATCTTTTCGTCTTCTTGAGTTACACTAATCATCTGTTCAGCATAATGTTTAAATAAATATTGTTTTTTATGAATTTTTCCTAGCTTATACACATATTTAGCTGGAATTAATTCTAATTTTTCTTTCTTAAATTTTTCTATTTGTTGTTCTACATCTATAAACTCTTCTACTTTAATATCTTCATTATCATTACGCTTTTTACTACTACTACCTTTAATTAGTTGTTTAAACATATTTATTTTCTATAAATTCTACAAACAGGTTTCTTTGGTAATTTAAGCTTTTCAAAATATTTAGCTATATCTTCCTCGTTTACTTGAGATTGAGGTTTGTTGGATTGTCCTTCTATTCCTTTTCCTTTATGAAGTACTAATTTTTCTAAAGACGCTAGACGATTTTCTAAGCTATGTAGTTGTTCTGATAGGTATTCAAATTTTTCACACAATCTTATTAAAAATAAAATCTCTATATTATTTTGTCTTACTGTTATTTTATCTGATTGACTTACACCCTGATAGCTACTGATTCCTTCTGGGTTATTATGAAAATCTTCTGCTTGTTTTAAAATAGTCTGGTAATCTCTATTAGCCTTTTTATCACTACTCATAAACTAAGATCTTACTAATTGTTCTAAAATTTCTAATTTCTGTTTTAAATTATCTTGAATTTGATTAATTTGTTCTATTTGTTTAGCTATTTGATTGGTGGCTGAAATTAAAGTTTCTATTTCTAATTTCGTAGGAAATTTTTCTAAATTTAAATCTATTCTTTTTTGTAGAATGGAACTACACTGATCTTGGATATAATCTAATTTTTTATCTTGATCTTTAATTATACTACGATTATTCCGGAGATGATCTATGGATGAAATAAAAAGATTACTAATTTTATCTATGTCATTTTTAATATTTTATGCAAAATTAATCTGATAATCTATGATACTATTTAGCTGAGGATTATGTTCACTATGAAGCTGATGTGTAAAATTATTTTCAAAATTACAACGGAAATTATTTTTATTTATGCTAAGTTGATCGTTATGGCTGCTGAGTTCCAAATCTAGATACTCTACTCTTTTCATACACAAAATTAACTCCTATTTTAAAATTATTAAAAGCTACTATAAAATGAAATTTATAACTAAAATCTCCAAAAATAAAACTACTCTATTACCATAAGCAAAATGCATAAACTAACTTAAATTGTCCTAAAACCGAACACTGCTCTAATACCAATTTTTTGGGGTTGAGTTAGTGGTCTACCACTATTTGGAATTGGGCTAAGAATTATCTAATTAATTCTACAGTTATGCTAAAAGATCTTCAAGCTGTTGTATGGCTAATTTTAAGGCTTCTTGTTTTATAGGTAGCTGTCTATTTATCTGAGAAATTTTCAAACTGTAATTTTCTAGGGATCTGCCAGAAGCTAAGGAGAAAAGAAACTGATTTTTTAACTTGTAATTTTCTAGAGATCTGTTAGAAGCTAATGATAAAAGAAACTGATATCTAAATTTTTGATCTTCTAATTCTTGTATTAGTTCAGTACTAATTTTAATTTTATTCCTAAGGTCTTCGTCTAAGGGCATATACTTTTTTGATTTTTTGAAATTTAATTTTTATTTCTAAGGTCTACGTCTAAAGGCATACAAATTTTTTATTTTTTTTGAAATTCTTATATGGACAATATTTCCTTAATATTTCTACTCGGGTTGCTCTCCTTTTATTCTAAAATTCTTTTCTATGGCAAAAACTATTTTTAGGCAATGTTTGTTTTCATTACATGTACTCCCACCTTGAGACTAAGCCTCGTTCAACATAGTATATTTTTATTTTCCATTTTTTACTTTTCCCTTTCTGCCTACAATTTGCCCTCCAACGCCTAACCACGGCTCACACGGGCTCTTCAGCTAAGGTCACTCAGTAACAAAATAGAAAACTGAAGATACTACGAAGGTTCAAAGCATGTAATATTAATGAGATTGAAAGCGCGAGTGTAATCTGCACAAAAAAGTGCGATGCGCATGAAAGCGCGAGTGTAATTTGCACAAAAAAGTGCGATGCGAAAGAAAGCGCGAGTGTAAACAGCACCAAAAAGTGCGACGCGCAAGAAAGCGCGAGTGTAAATTGCACAAAAAAGTGCAATGCGCAAGAAAACGCGTGTTTGAACTGCACAAAAAAATGCGACGCGCAAGAAATCGCGAGTGTAAATTGCGCAAGAAAGCGCGATGCGCAAGAAAGCGCGAGTGTAAACTGCACAAAAAAGTGCGATGCGCAAGAAAACTGGTGTAAACTGCCCAAAAAAATGCGATGCGCAAGAAAGCGCGACTGTAAGCTGCACAAAAAAGTGCGATGCGCAATAATGCGCGAGTGTGAACTGCACAAAAAAGTGTGATGCGCAAAAAAACACGAGTGTAATCTGCACAAAAATGAGCGATGCGCAAGAAAACGCGAGTGTAAGCCGCACAAAAAAGTGCGATGCCCAAGAAAGCGCGAGTGTAAACTGCACAAAAAATTGCGACGCGCAAGAAAGCGCTAGTGTAAATTGCACAAAAAAGTGCAATGCGCAAGAAAGAACATGTTTAAACTGCACAAAAAAGTGCGATGCGCAAGAAAGCGCGACTCTAAGCTGCAAAAAAAAAGTGCGATGCGCAGTAATGGTGCAGTGCAAAAAGCATGTAATATTAATACGAAGGTTCTACGACGACCCAACTTTGAAGAATCACTCCAAGAGTCGACATGCTTTGAACCTTCGTAGTATCTTCAGTTTTCTATTTTGTTACTGAGTGACCTTAGCTGAAGAGCCCGTGTGAGCCGTGGTTAGGCGTTGAAGGGCGAATTGTAGGCAGAAAGGGAAAAGTAAAAAATGGAAAATAAAAATATACTATGTTGAACGAGGCTTAGTCTCAAGGTGGGAGTACATGTAATGAAAACAAACATTGCCTAAAAATAGTTTTTGCCATAGAAAAGAATTTTAGAATAAAAGGAGAGCAACCCAAGTAGAAATATTAAGGAAATATTGTCCATATAAGAATTTCAAAAAAAATCAAAAATTTGTATGCCTTTAGACGTAGACCTTAGAAATAAAAATTAAATTTCAAAAAATCAAAAAAGTATATGCCCTTAGACGAAGACCTTAGGAATAAAATTAAAATTAGTACTGAACTAATACAAGAATTAGAAGATCAAAAATTTAGATATCAGTTTCTTTTATCATTAGCTTCTAACAGATCTCTAGAAAATTACAAGTTAAAAAATCAGTTTCTTTTCTCCTTAGCTTCTGGCAGATCCCTAGAAAATTACAGTTTGAAAATTTCTCAGATAAATAGACAGCTAACTATAAAACAAGAAGCCTTAAAATTAGCTATACAACAGCTTGAAGATCTTTTAGCATAACTGTAGAATTAATTAGATAATTCTCAGCCCAATTCCAAATAGTGGTAGACCACTAACTCAACCCCAAAAAATTGGTATCAGAGTAGTGTTCGGTTTTAGGACAATTTAAGTTAGTTTATGCATTTTGCTTATGGTAATAGAGTAGTTTTTATTTTTGGAGATTTTAGTTATAAATTTCATTTTATAGTAGCTTTTAATAATTTTAAAATAGGAGTTAATTTTGTGTATGAAAAGAGTAGAGTATCTAGATTTGGAACTCAGCAGCCATGACCATCGACTTAGCATAAATAAAAATAATTTCCGTTGTAATTTTGAAAATAATTTTACACATCAGCTTCATAGTGAACATAATCCTCAGCTAAATAGTATCATAGATTATCAGATTAATTTTGCATAAAATATTAAAAAGGACATAGATAAAATTAGTAATATTTTTATTTCATCCATAGATCATCTCCGGAATAATCGTAGTATAATTAAAGATCAAGATAAAAAATTAGATTATATCCAAGATCAGTGTAGTTCCATTCTACAAAAAAGAATAGATTTAAATTTAGAAAAAATTTCCTACGAAATTAGAAATAGAAACTTTAATTTCAGCCACCAATCAAATAGCTAAACAAATAGAACAAATTAATCAAATTCAAGATAATTTAAAATAGAAATTAGAAATTTTAGAACAATTAGTAAGATCTTAGTTTATGAGTAGTGATAAAAAGGCTAATAGAGATTACCAGACTATTTTAAAATAAGCAGAAGATTTTCATAATAACCCAGAAGGAATCAGTAGCTATCAGGGTGTAAGTCAATCAGATAAAATAACAGTAAGACAAAATAATATAGAGATTTTATTTTTAATAAGATTGTGTGAAAAATTTGAATACCTATCAGAACAACTACATAGCTTAGAAAATCGTCTAGCGTCTTTAGAAAAATTAGTACTTTATAAAGGAAAAGGAATAGAAGGACAATCCAACAAACCTCAATATCAAGTAAACAAGGAAGATATAGCTAAATATTTTGAAAAGCTTAAATTACCAAAGAAACCTGTTTGTAGAATTTACAGAAAATAAATATGTTTAAACAACTAATTAAAGGTAGTAGTAGTAAAAAGCGTAATGATGATGAAGATATTAAAGTAGAAGAGTTTATAGATGTAGAACAACAAATAGAAAAATTTAAGAAAGAAAAATTAGAATTAATTCCAGCTAAATATGTGTATAAGCTAGGAAAAATTCATAAAAAACAATATTTATTTAAACATTATGCTGAACAGATGATTAGTGTAACTCAAGAAGACGAAAAGATAGAGCTAAATTTAATAGAGAGAGAAAGCTATAAATATGCAGTAAGTGTGAACACCTTAAAATGACCCACTTAGGATTAGTAGTGGTAGGAGTTAAGGCTTTAACCAGAGAAAATTTAGGAACAAAAGTTTTCGTATGCCTTTATGATGATAGATTTAATGATGTAGGACAAAGTCTTTTAGGCAGCTATGAATTAGATATGAATTCAAAAGGAGGAATAGTTTATTTTACACCAGATTTCTTATTACCAACCTCGACCTTTCATAAAAAGATAAAAATAGGAATAAAAAGTAGAGGATACAAAATGAAAAAAGGAGAAAAGAATTTATTAGTCTGCACAGGATTTTTTGGATTAGCAGTCTCAGAAAATAATACTCACTATAGACTTACAAATGATCAGATAGTTAAGATATTAGGCGCAAAAGGAATAAAAGCATTACCAGCTAAAAAATTTAATTCAGAAGATAATGCAGCCCTAGATTGGAAATTAGGAGATTTTTTAGGACAAAAAAGATTAGCTCCTCAAGATAATTTATTATATCAGGCAGCAGATGGAAACTATGCAGTAAGATTTACTCAGTATACTTATGTAGCACCAGAAAAATCCGAAGATGATGAATTTAGTAGTATAGACAGAGAAGAAAATCAAGATAATCGTAGTGAAATAAATCAGCTTTATGTAATGACAGAAGAAAAAACAGTATCACAAAATAAGATATATAATATTGATGAGATAGATTTAGAAAATTTCACTCTAGAAGACATGAACAAGATATTAGATGCTAGATATTTTGAATACTTAGCCAGAGGAGATACCCATGATGAAGCAGTATCATTCTTAGATCAAGAATTCCATACAGAATATGTAGATGATATCATAAAGATATAATACATCCCAGTAAAATATTTAGAATATCAGAACAACCTAAAAGAAGACACTTTTTATATGAATACAGAAAGCACAAGCACTAGTAACCCACAACCAACTGTACAAGATCCCGTAGAACCAATGCAATATGCAATAGGAGGAAGAAGACCATTAGCCAGTTCAGGACGTAGTCATGCAGATCCCAATAAAAGCTATAGGTTTCATGGAAAGCGTAGACCATTAGATATGAGCATACAATTACAGCCTGTTAATAATCAAGGAACCTTTTAGATTTAGCTAGATTCGACCCTCAGGTATGGCACGAAGTAATAGAAAGATGGGAAAAAGATGCAGTAAAAGCATGGATGACCAGCCCCTATGAATCAACAGATATGTGGGAATATATGGAGACTCTTTTAGGAGATTCAGCTTATAATATTTATTTAACCTTTAAAGGAAAATATGAAGAAACAATCAAACAGCTTAAAGATTTAGGAAATAACCCGTGGAATTTCACCAGTTTTATTAAAGAAATACTTATAGGATATGACCCTTCTAGAGGAAATGATTCCGTTCAAAGCGTAGCATTAACTGAATTAGACCAGATAACATTAGGAAGTTGGAAATATATTGTACCTTTCAGTAGAGAATACTTAGCTATAGCAGCCAGAACAGGAAAAAGTTTTGATGAAGAAATAGGAAATAAATATTTTAGAAAATTACCCGGAGAACTAGGAAGAGAAATAGAAAATAAATGGGCAATTTATTGTGCAAGTTTACCAGCAAAAATAGCCACAGGAGAATTAAATATAAGAGGAACTTTAGGAATAGGACCTAGAATAGTTTTTACATTTTATAAGCTCAGAGAAAAATGTATAGAAGTTAAAATACAGAAAGATTTGAAAAAAAATGATTTTTGTAGCAGCGTAATATATACTCCTCAGCAATATGAAGATAAATATAATAGGAAAAAATACAAAAAATATGGAAATATATAGAAAGAAAATATTGGAAGAAAAAATATCAAAAACCATGGAAAAAACAGAAATTCATTAGGAAAAGTAGAATCTTTAATAGGACAAATTATAAGAGATTACCCAAAGATGAAAAAGATAAAAGAAAACAAAGATATGTTAGAAAACCCAATAGTAAAAAATGCAATTGTTTTATATGTGGAGAACCCAATCATTTTGCAAAAGCCTGCCCAAAAAGATAGAAACCTAATACTAATAAGCAGATAGAAAAACTACATATTATAGAAGATTTAGAAGAAGATATAGTCAGCATAAATAGTGATGATTCAGACGTATATAGCATAGTTAGTAATTATGAATATCAATTAGAAGCTATAAGCTCAGATAGTGATTCAGAAAGTGATACAGATGTAGATAATCTTTTGGGACAACTTAACCAAGAAATAGGAACAACTCCTTCTCAAGATACTTTCTCTATGATGGAATGTAATGCAGATACCGAATGTCAACATAATTTTCAAATAGGACTAGGATTTGATACTACTAGATGCAGCTATTGTAATTGGTTTCCAGCTAAAGATAAAAGAGCTCAATGTTTATTATGCAGCATAACTTATTGTATAATTTGTCTCGAAAAATTAAATATGACACATAAGATAAGATTAGAAAATACCAGAGAAGATAACAGTATAGAAAGTAGAGAATTACGACTAGCAAATAGAGAATTAGAAGTACAAGTACGAGAACTCAAAATACAAATACGAGAAATAGAAACCAAGACTTGTTTTGACATAGAATGTTTAGAATTAGAAAATAGGTAGCTCAAACAACAGTTAGAACAGTTTCATACTAAATACCATTTAAAAAATAAATTAATTGAAAAACATATGAATTCTTTAGAATTAGTCAACCTAGTTGATTCTCAACCCTTTAGTCAATACTCTCATACACAACTAGATAATACCTATTTACCATTTAATTATCCTGTTATACCTAAGTCAAATTTAGTTGAAATTTCTTGTGTAATTAAATTTGTAGAAAAAACCCTCAGTATAGATGCCATGATAGATACAGGAGCCAGTAAATCATATATAGAACAACACGTAGTTCCACCAGGATGGAGCACAGCCTTAGCAACCCCAGCCTTAGTTAGCATAGCAGATGGCACTAAACAGACATACACACATTGCATCAATGGTGCTCAGATTAGTTTTCATCATCTAGGTTCTCAAGATCAGCACATAGAATGGTTCCCATTACCTCAAGTTTGGATAGAAAATACCCGTCAGAATCATCCTTTCATTTTAGGACTTAATTTCATACTTAGTTTACAAGGTAGTATGTTTATCCGCCAACACAACATCAGCTTCTTCAAACGAACCGTCAATACACCAACAGCTTATGCCCTTAGCACCATAGCCCATTCATCAGAGTTGCGTGCGAAGCGTGGTGGTACCATAGGAGTAGATTCAGTTCTAGATTCAGTTCCCGTTAGTTTTTTTATTTCCAAGTAGAAATATTTTTCCAGAGCTAGCCCAAACATACATACCTAATGAGGTAGCAAACACTTCTTTAGAAAAATTAGATATGGAAAATTATGAGTTAGAAGATTTTGAAGAGGTTCATTTTGAAGATAAGGGAGACTATTGGAACTTAGAAGATTTTCAAGAAATAGTTAACTTACAATTAATTTTTGCAAAAATAGGAAAAATAAAGAAAAAACCAATTTACAGAAGAACAGAAAATGATTTAGATGAAATAATAAGATTAGCCAAAACAACAGAAATTTTAGGAGAACAACCCATGAAATATTGGGAGAGAAATAAAATTTTAGCCAGTTTAGATATAAAAAATAGAGATTACAGGATAACCTCAGCACAAATAGATCATACGCCAGCAGATATAGAAGAATTTAGAACCCAGATTAAGGAACTATTAGATTTAGGAGTAATTAGACCTAGTAATAGTCTACATAGAAGCGTAGCATTTATGGTTAGAAATCATGCAGAAATAAAAAGAGGAAAAGCTAGAATGGTTATAAATTATAAAAGATTAAACGATAATACAGAAGATGATAAATATAATATACCAGATAAAGACCAACTCATAAATAGAATACAGACAACAAAGATATTTAGTAAATTTGATTGCAAGTCAGGATTTTGGCAGATAAAAATGGAAAAAGAAAACATACCATGGACAGCCTTTTGTTGTCCACAAGGACATTACAAATGGCTAGTCATGCCTTTTGGATTAAAAAATGCACCTTCCATATTTCAGCGTAAGATGGATAGTATATTTAATAAATACAATTTTATACTG
Source organism: Camellia japonica (assembly GCA_030407325.1). Classification (NCBI taxonomy): domain Eukaryota; kingdom Viridiplantae; phylum Streptophyta; class Magnoliopsida; order Ericales; family Theaceae; genus Camellia; species Camellia japonica. The sequence continues at coordinate 78,080,422 of JAPPVO010000019.1, read as the reverse complement.
GTATACATAGACGACATATTAGTATTTAGTTCAGATAAAAATAGTCATATAGATCATTTGTATATAGCCTTAGAAGAATTCATAAATAATGGAATAATAATTAGCAAAAAGAAGATGGTATTAAATAAACCTCACATAGAATTTTTAGGAATGGAGTTAGGAGATGGGAAAATTAGATTACAACCTCATATAGTCAAGAAAATTTTAGATTATCTAGATAAACTAGAAGATACAAAACAACTTCAGTCTTTTTTAGGAATTTTAAATTATGTACGAATGTATATTCCTAACCTTAGTAAAATAATAAGACCACTTTACAGTAAAACCACACCCACAGGACAAAAATATTTTAATCAGCAAGATATAGCTCTAGTCAGAAAAATAAAAGATATTTGTAAAAAGCTACCAGACCTACAACTCCCCTTAGAATCAGAATATATAGTTGTAGAAACAGACGCAAGTCAATTAGGATGGAGAACAATATTATTAGCCAAACCTAGTAAGTATGATAGTAAAAATAAAGAACGCATTTGTAGATACAGTTCCGGAAAGTTTAAAGAAAAGATACAACCATGACCAGCTTAGATTTTGAAATATTAGGAGTAGTTTATGCAATAAATAAATTTAGATTATTTTTGCACAAACCTTTTACAATTAGAACAGATTGTGAAGCTAGTTAGATTCCATATAAACTCAATTAGCGTAAATTAAGCACTAGAAGATGGGCAAAATTTTTAGATTGTATAGTAGGACAAGGATATAAAGTAGAATTTGAACATATCAAAGGTAGTGATAATAGGTTAACAGATTGGTTAAGTAGGAAAATTTATTTAGAAAAAGAAGATAACCAGTTTAATTTTTGTGCAGATAATGGAGAACAGCAAGACCATGAACTTTGGGGGATTTTCTCTTTCCATTCATGAAGGCAGAACCAAATTCAGACCTTTAACAGGGATCGAGTTAGACCCAGTTCAACAGTGTCTTTTAGATAACCTTTGGACCAGTCAAAACCACCCAGCCAAACGCCTTTCAGCCCTAAACTCTCTCAGTATATATTTTTCAAAAATCCAAAATAAACCTTTATCAAAAAGTTTTTCTTTCTATGTAGTAGCTAAAGGAACCAAGCCAGGTATTTACCATGACTGGGTAGAAGTAAAACCCTTAGTTAAAAATTTTCCTACATCCCAGTTTAAAGGATTTTTGATTTTGAGTCAGCCAGTACCTATGTCCGAAGACAAATAAGAACCAGTTATTTTATTAGTCAGATAGCTAAAGATTACCTGGACACATTGAGCAAGATGATGTCAACCATCCTTGCTACTAGTGGAGTTCCAGTTAGCCAGATAATTGGAAGCAGTAGTTCAGGCAGTAGTAGTAGTTCTAACCCTCAGACAGATTTTCAAAATCCTCTCCAAATGTGCAGACATTGTGAAGGCCTTTCCAGAAATTTCAAGAAAATTATGGATAAAGGCAAAAGAGTCAATGAAGAGCTAGACCAGCTCCGAGACGAAGAAAAACAATTGAGAGCAACAGTTCGTACCCTAACCAATCAGCTTAAAAAATTAGCTCCAGAAAGAACTCCTACCTCCTTACCTAGCCCAGAAATCAAACAACTCACCAGTGAGGAATTTGACCAATTGAGTGCTAGAATGTATTTCTTCAAGCGTTCTATCATTCGATCTCTTTGTGAGAAAAGCCAAGTAATAGAAGACCTAAAACCATATATTTACACCTTAGCCGAAGATAGCAGAAATAGCGAGCTAGTCATTATTCAGCAATTTCTTCAAGACCTTTCCATAGCAAGAGTTGACTGCCCCGGCTTAGCTTATCAGTAGACCTATACCTATGAAGAAGAAGAACAACCTTGTTTAGATGAAGAAAAATGCAACAGGAGATCCGAGTATTTTGGAAGATGTCAGTGTAACCTGGACTTCAGTGTTTGCCTTTGCCAGATAAATTTAGCTACATTCGAACCATTGGAGATAGAAATCAGAGGCGAGATTCGTTATCTAACAGCCCCAAAATTGTTAGGCTACGGCTTTGTCTCCAGATTAATTTTCACAGATCCAGATCAGACAGATAGCTTTGGACATAAGCTTGCTCATGCAGTACTATGTGTAATGGAAGAATTTCATCCGTATGTAGAGGCATTGATAGATAGCAAACTACCAAATTGGAAGGAAATATGGTGCAACCCAGCTAAGCATAAGATGTACCTCAGAGGAACTTCAAGATATCCAGCACTTTTCAATAGGAGACCCTGGCCATGTAGAAGATTTCTACTCAAAGACCAGCTCAACAAATAGAGAAAATTTGCTAGCGACTCTCTATTAGCATATAATGGGAATTCCGGACATCTAGTTTGTGAAGATAAATATCAGAAGATACATTGCAATCTAGCCATCCCGGGTTATTCATTCAGTAAAGAGACATTTGTCGAAGAAAGTCGGTACCCTAACTATCAGCATGGCGTTTCTCATGAGTCACCAGAAATCGACGGACAGAATCAAGAATGGTACGATGAACCGCCCATGGGAGATGGGGATGACTTTTACGACCAACTTTCAGTAGCAGATCTGGACGACCTCGCAGATAGAATGTATGGATTAAAAAAAAAAAAAAAAAAAAAAAAACGTTAGAATTTCTCAATTGTTTATTACATATGTCTACTATTTAAGCGGGATATCATTTAGCACCATCAAAATACTACTAATGCAAGTTACATCAAGCTGCAATAAATATTTTTTGTTTTGTCTATATAGCATTTTTGTTTAGAGAGAACTATATAATTACGCTAGACTTATAAAATTGCTGAAGATAAAAAATAATAAATAATAGAACATTTTTTTTTATTTTTTGTCTTTAATGTTTTTTGTTTTTCCCTTCCTCTTTCTAGATATGTTTATTAACATTTTACTTTTTTAAACTAAAAAGTAAACCAAACATGGTGTATATTTTCTCATTATTTAGGGAAGTTCAATGTGATTTACCCTAAAATGAATGAAAACGAATGAAGGATAAATGAGATAAATTCTCAGAACGTGGGGGCATTTCGGTCAATTAACACCATCACCAGAACCTAGGGTTTTATGAGAACACGTAAAACCCTAATGACCGCCGTTCGAAGCTGCTTCTTCCATCCGGAGCTCTCAATTCGGTCTCTCTCGCTCCTATTCTCGGTAATTCGTCTCACTTTCTCTCTCTACTATCTTCAATTATTTCTGGGTTGCATTCAATTTCCACCACACACACACACACACACACACATATATATATATTCAGTTTTACATGCTATATATGTAGATATAAACATGTATGTGTGTTGTCTTGAACGCAATCTTATAGATATTATTGTAGCTTCTCTCACTTTTATTTTTTTCATAATGCTCGAGTTTGTTAATTTTTTTTATTAATTTGTTTAATGCATATGCTGAATTTGAATAGATTTGTTAATTATTGTAGAACAAGGTTGTAGCTGTTCATCTCTATTTAAACTGAGATAGAAAATGATGGGTTCGCTTTCAAATACCTGGAACTTGAGTGCACGTCAAGTGCTTGAATGATCTCTAGATTTCCAGCATTGTATCATGGATGTGAGAAGAGGTTTGGAAAGGGAAAATGAAGAAGTTTGGCAATTGATATTTTAGAATCTAAAAAATGCTAATGTGTTTGGTAATTATTAAAAAACTTTATTTTGTTAGTGGGAAAGTGTGGGGTTTGCTCTTACGGGGAAGAGCATCTAACGCCCGACTGTGCTAACCTAACTTAGATGGAGTTTGGCAATTCATTTTTTAGAATGTAAAAACCCTAATACATTTGGCATTTGCTAAAAAGATTATTTTTTGTTGCCATTTGGTAAAAACTTTTTTAGTTGGTTTTGTTGGAGTTGGGACTTTTTTAGTTTGGGACTAAAAAGTTCATTTGGCAAATTTTTTTTTGATTTTTTTGACTTTTGTGAAAAAAAAGTGCAATGATTATGGTTTGGATGCGATATTTTGTCTTACTGACTTATTTAGTCTATTTAGTCTTTTATGCTTTTTTTAGTCCCAACTGGGATAGCCAAACATGGGAAATTTGGCCTTTTTAGGTGTTTTAGCTCAAGAAAATTAGGCCTATGCTCTTTGGCTAGCCCAAGCCTAATAGGGCTTTACTAATCCACCTTTTTTTAAAATTTTATTTATTTATTTCTTTTTTTTTCTCTAAGGTAGGATTTCATAAAAAAATGATAAATATCAGGTGCCAAACAGGGAAGCCATCCTCTAATAGAGGACCAACTAACCAAGAAGGGGGGATTGCCTCCAAACATTGAACTTCCTCCCCGAAAACACATCTCTGCCCCATTGAGTGAGCAACATTATTCAATGGTCTACGCACAAAACTAAAATGCACTTGACCGAAGCTACGACACAGCTGCAAAATGTCATGCACAATAACACCAATGCTTTGATCCACACTCCAATCTACTAACATCCTACCCACTACCCAGTTCAAAAAGCAAAACAAAAAATATTTCAAATACCTGGGTAATTTGATTTGTTCTTATCAAACTAGTTTTGTCTGTCTTGTCAAATTTAGGTGCTTTGAGCTTTGCAAAGTTGTTGGCTTTTGAACCAATCTTGCCAAGATGCAAAATGAGGAGGGACAGAACATGGATCTTTACATCCCCAGGAAGTGGTACATTTTTTATTGAATTTTATTTTCTTTCTTTCTATTTCATATTTTCTTTTAAATTTCTTAGGCTAATATCAATTAAGTTGGCTATGGGAGGTTTGACCCATTTATCTCTTGTGTTGTTGCAGTTCTGCCACAAACAGGCTGATCACTGCTAAGGACCATGCATCTGTCCAAATTAACGTTGGGCATTTGGATGAGGCTGGCTGTTATACTGGTCAATTCACCACTTTTGCGCTCTGTGGATTTGTTCGTGCCCAGGTTCTTGTTCTTGCTTTTATAATGCCTTTTGAAGCATAAGTTATGTGTCTTGTTGTTATTGTTTGCGCTTTAGTCTGTGTTTTAAATTTTCCATTTTTGATGCTACTCTACTAGCTTAACAATATCTAATATGAATTGTCAGTTATGTTCAATGAAAGTAATATGCATCAGATGGTTTTTGGATCAGTCACCCACACCCTCTAATCTTTTCTTTGTTATTGTTATGATGTGTGAATTGCTTTTTGCCCATATTGGTGTGTATACCAAATTCCTGCACTCCCCCAAACCAATATGTCAATGTATGAAGTTAGCTGTCAATGTTGGACATGATTGAGCAATTTTGATCAATTCTGTTGAGGCCAAGGTTTTAAAAAGCGGCCGCAACTGTTACGTAATGCCGTTACGTAACGGTTGTGGTGGTTACCGCCACCCATTACGGCCGCTTTTGCAGTGTGATTGAGATTCACAGGTGTGTCGGCTGTAGCGGCTACTATAGCAGTCGTAACGGTGCCGTAACAGGCCGTTACGAATAGTCGTAACGGTGCCGTAACGGCCTGTTACGCACCGTCAGTGTTTTTTAAGGCGAAAAGCGAACCGAGGCGACAAGGTCACCTAACGCCTAAGCGCGAGGTGACGAGGCGAGGCGAGGGCTTCATCGAAGCGAGGCGACCAGAAATGATATTTTTTTAAAATTAATGGTATAGACAAAAATATAAATATTTTCAAGAACCATCATGCAGTTATCATTCCAAATACTAAATATCCATAAACAAAAGAAAATATCCAACAAAAACAAATACAATCCATCAATCCAAAAGTTCTAAAAATCATCTTCATGTGAAAAACTGAGTAACTAACATAAAAAAAAGCTCCATGTGAAAAAGAAAAAATAACCAAGTTTTGAAATTAATTCTATATGAAAATTAATTAAGATGTCTGATTTCCAAATTAAAATTCTATATAAAAACTGAGTAATTCAAATTAATTCAAGTTTTGAAATTAATTAAGATGTTTGATTCCCAAATTAAACTGTCCCATTGTCATTACTAAAATGCTAAGAACTAAATAGACTCATTTCATATAAGAATTAAACAAAATGTAAAAAATTCTATATGAAAACAAACAAATTAATTAAATTAAAATAAACAAATTAATTGAATTAATTGAATTAAACAAATTAATTGAATTAAAATAATTAATTGAATAACCAAGAATTAAAATAAACAGAAAATTAATTGAATTATTGAACACAGAAAAAAAAATAATTGAATTAATTGAAAACAAATTAATTTTAAAATAATTGAATTAGTTTTAAAAATTAAATTTTGTGAATTAAAAATTAATTTTTGAGAATTAAAAATTAATTAAAAAAAAAGAAGAGGTCGACTTCGAATAAAAGTCGATGGTCACAGTCGATCGACCCAGATGAAGAAGAAAGGAAGTCGAACAAAGAAGAGCAACAGACGATCGACGAACAGGTGATGAAGTCGAACAAGTCGAACCAGATGAAGAAGCACTCACCTCGATTCGATTCGACTTCGGCAGAGCAGACGCAGACGATCAACGAACGAGATGAAGAAGAAAGGAAGAAGACCAGAAGAAGAGCTCCGACTTCGGCAGCAGACGATCGACTTCGATCTAGGGTTTGGCTTCGCATCTTATTACTAATTAACTTTGTCGATGGCCCAGATGATTCGAACGAAGTCGAATCAAGGGCCCAGATGGCTCGAAATTAAATCAGCCAAATTACGATGAAGCGTCGCTTCTTGACGCCTCACGCTTCATTGCCTAAGCCTCGATTCAGGCGCTTCTACCTCGCCTCACCATTTCGCCTCGCCTCAGGGAGCTTGAGGCGCTGAAGCCTCGCCTCGCTTCGCTTAGCGCTTAGGCGAGCGCTTAGGCTCGCCTCTGATAACACTGCGTACCGTTACGTAACGGTTCCGAACTACTTCTTTCGAAAAAACATACAAAAAAAAAGAAGCTAAAAATGGGGGAAGAGGGATAAAGAGAAGAGGGAAGATAAAGAGAGAAGATGGAGGAGTAAGAGATAGAGAAAGAGAAGAGGGAAGATGAAGAATGTGTTATTGATTTGTTGAAACTGTAAGACTTATGCTATTCTATTCAGCTTCTATCACTCAACCATTTTGTTTGTGTGTGTCTATCTATATATTGTTTGAAAAAAAATAAAAAAATAATAATAATAAGTGTGATCATTATCTATTTGGCTTGGTTAAAATATGTATATTGTGTGAGTGATTTTCTGATCACACTGCCTATCTTAGTGATTCAGCGGTAAAAACACAAGCAGAATAGATGGCACAGATAATAACACAAAGACACAAAGGATTTAACGTGGTTCGGCAATAAATGCCTACGTCCACGGGGGGCCGAGGTAATTCACTATTGAATGAATGGTAAAAATTACAATTAACTCTCTGTAATTCTCTCACTCTCTAAGCCTGTAATTGTAAGTGTTACAATTAGCTTGTAGTTGTATATGCTCTGTTCGGAATGATCCCTCCTCCTGGAGGTTATCCTCCTTGTAGTATCTGCCCTGGTCCGTCTTCTTCGAAGTGTCGCCCTCCTGGACGACGTCTTTCCCTCCGTGACCCTGGTCACGGGTTTTGTCGTTGTAGGTGTCTCCTTCGATGTCAAGGTCAATAGGCCTGCCACTCTCAGTGGGAGTGTTGCCCCCGACCTTCTCGTTTTGTGCGTTACTGGCCATCTATTCGTCTTACTTTCCCACAGACGGCGCCAAATTGTGTGAGTGATTTTCTGATCACACTGCCTATCTTAGTGATTCAGCGGTAAAAACACAGGCAGAATAGATGGCACAGATAATAACACAAAGACACTCCTTTCAGCCAAAAGCAAGTCAGAAGATAGCACGCCCGTGTTAGCTTCCTTGGGCACCCTCTCAACCTCCTCATCCTCCTCTTGGGTCAAGTCCATAACTTGATCATCCTTAGGAGGAGATTTGGACTTCCTCACCAAGGCCTCGTTATCTTTATCCTCATCTTCAGCCTCGGCTTCAGACTCAAATTCATCTTCAGCTTGGCTTGGAGGTGGTGGTGGAGGAGGAAATGGAAGAGGGATAGCTTCAGCCTTACGCAGTGCCGAGTCGGCAGGAAGATCAAGCTTTTTGGCCAAAGTGTACCAACCTAGGGAAAATCCCCTGTTGCATGCCTGCTTGACCTGAAGCTTGTAGTCCTCAGCGACGTCGGCCATGCCTTGAGCATAGGCTTTCCCATCAGCCTCTTCGATTTCGGCCTTTTTAGTAGCCAGGGCATCTTCCAACTCCTTCTCAGCCTGGGCTGCCCTTTCTTCGGCTTCTTTTTTCTGAGCTTCAGCAACATTCTTAATGGCTTCAGCAGCCTCGGCCTTCTCATCCGCCTCCTGCTTAGCCTGAGTTGCAGCCTCGGCTTGATCTTCTAGAGTCTTCATTTTATTTTTTAGACTCTTATTCTGTTTCTGAAGGGCAGCAAACTCCTTCTTCATCTCGGATAACTCCTCTCCGGTTTCAAAAGCCTGCATGGAGAAGGAGTGGGCGTGTTGAATGGCCTGAAAGAATACAAGGCAAAGGTTATTACAAAACATTTTTAAAAAAAAATTTACAAGTATGAAAGAGGTTTTTCAATTCAAAGACTTACTTGAACTGAATGTTGCAACATGAGGGCGTAATTCTCATATCCACTCATCTTGGCGTTACGCTCCAGATCGCCTTCTAGGAGGACTGCGGTGCTGAGTGCCACGCCGATGTTAACATCGGCGGCGCTCTCATTGGCGAAGACCGGCCTGTTTTCAAGGGTTATTTTGGGTTCCCAGGGAACTTTGGGAACTCTGGATCCCGAAGTTGTTGCAGATGATGACCTCGGCTTTTTCGACGGAGTGGACCTTGACGGCTGGGCTGCAGCAGGTCTTTTGACGGGTGCAGAAGTGGTTTTTTGGCTCTCGCCTAACTTCGAGATGGGGAGAGCATCTTCATCCTCGGCCTCGGTGGCCTTGGGCTTCGGTTGGGTCTTCTTGACTCTTTTCGGTTTTGGTGGTGGCAACGGTTGAGCTGGTTCAGCGTCTACATCGGTTGGAACGACGGCCAGAAGGTCTAGCACTACTGGCTTCGGGCGCACCATATCGGAAGTTTTGACAAGACGTCGGCGACGCTTTCTTTCTTGAACTGGAACCAAGTAGGGTGCCGACGTGGAAGGCTGATCGGCTGGGTCAGGTGTGGACTCGTGATCGGTTCCTGATGTGGAAGCAGTCTGAGTCGTAGCAGTTGGCGGGGAGGCGCTCTTTTTCTTCTTCTTCGGAACGTCGGGCAAAGTTGACTTGTATGTTGGGATGAAATTCAGCAGCAATGGGGCTTTGCGCTTCTGGATTGGCAAATCTAGGAGCTTCTTCAAATCTTTGCTAACAAAGTAGGACTGGCGGAAGGACTTTGGCGGCTTGCGAACGACTGTAAAAAAAAAAAAAAAAAGAGAAACACAATATTAAAAACAGATAGAATTTTTGGAAAACTTGAAGAAAGCAACAGCTAAGCAGTTGATGTCGGGCTCTTACCCTTGCCCTCTTTTACTGTTCGGGGGAGAGGGAAAAGATGGACTTCTTCATCTGAGCCAAACTCCCAATTTCCAAAAGCAATGAGATAGTCATCTCCAGCCCCTTTGTTGGAGTCTGGGAGGTCGGCTACAATCTTATACTCGGTAGACCTCGGCTTAAGGTAATAAACGAAACCTTTTTCCTTCAGGTCAAGGGCACACATGGTATAACAAAATTGGATGTCGGAAAGAGTAATCCTAACACTCTTCTGCCGAGCTAAGGCAATTATACCATTAAGGGTTCTAAGGGCATTAATGGTTAGTTGCATGGGGTTCAAAGAATAGTAATGAAGGACTTCACGGAAAAGGGGATTAAGTGGGAGCCGAAGTCCACACTCAACAAAAGCAACAACAGGGAAAGGCATGGTATTTTCCTCGGGCATAATAGAGTCGTTCTCCCCAGCTAGCCTGAGGTGAACATCGGCAGGGATGGAGAATTCTTGCCTAAAAAATTCTAGTTTGGTTGAGGTGTTAACCCTATTTCTCCACATACCCATGATTTTTATAAAGATACTTGGCTACAAAGGCAAGATATTTCTAAAGGGCTCTTGGGACCTCGGCTTAAACCTAGGTGTATATTGGTGAAATTGGTTTCAGGATTGAAGGATCTATAATCAAATCCCAAACCTAAATCTACAAAGAATGAGTGTGAGGGGCAGAAAATCTGGAAAAACAGAAAAGCAAAAAACGAAGTCTCAGATTCAAGAACAAAAGGGTGGAAGACCAAGAACAAAAGGTGCAATAGTGCGAGTGTTCAAGACATGTGCAAAAAACAGGAAATAATACATACTCAGATGAACGATTCACAAAGTAAATACCGGAGCAGAACAACAATGGCAGGAAATTTCAGGGATAAATCAAGAACTGGAGGAGAAAAGCCAGATGCTTACCAGAAAAGGTGAAGGCCGGAATGAGCTTTGCCGAGGTCAGATAATGGAGGCAACAGTGGCGAGAGCTTCGCGGAAATGTCAGATGGAGGCAGTTGCAGAGCTCAGAGCTTGAGAAAATGGCAGACTCGAAGAAGAGGGAGCTTTAGAGAGAGAGAAAGCAAGGAAATCAGGATGCAAAAGTGAAGAGAGGAGGAGAGAGGCAATTGTTTTGTCCAAAAATTGAAACGGCGGCAAAACACAGCAATTATGGTGCCTAGGGCAACGCATGCGTCAGACGGCGCAGCAGAGAAAAGACGGCATGTAGACGCGTCGCCAGCACGGACCAATAAGGTTTAAACACGTCAGCAGAACGGTTGAAAAATGATGCATGACAGCTCATGCGCGTAGAAGTGCTGATCTGAATTCTTGTTCTTTTAAGAAGACATGTCGGCCTGAGATGAATGACCTCGGCTAGAAAGTTTTGAGCCGATGTACGAGAAAGAAAGTTAGTATGCCGAGGTAATAGAACTTAGGGTGCAGTTGTGGGGTTATATTTTTGTGTATCAACACGTGGCAAGGTGACGCCGACGTGTCAGCCGAGGTTCCACGTGTCACGGTAAGTTTGTGCTGAAGTAATCTAAGGTCTGCAGAGGTTATTTCCGAAGATATCTTAAACAGGAGTAAAGGCCTCTTCATTCTCATACCTCGGCCTCACTTCCTAAAGCCGAGCTACCCTCAGAAGAATTAAGCCAAGGTAACTGTGAGATCGACCACACCTGCTAATACAAAATATTATTTTGGTTAGGTGGATGTACAGCCATGAGGCCAGCACTTCACCAACAACCTAGCCTTGAGGCCATGTGAGTTGGCCATGAGGCCACTAGAGGCCATGTGAAGCCATGAAGAGCTTTCACCTGGAAAGCTGCCAAAAGTGTAATAGTGGGCTGGTAGCCAGCTCAAAAGCTGGCGGCCTCTCCATTAACTTCTCTGGTATAAATGGAGAAGTCGAGAAGAAGAAAAGGGGAGGAGGGATCATTCCGAACAGAGCATATACAACTACAAGCTAATTGTAACACTTACAATTACAGGCTTAGAGAGTGAGAGAATTACAGAGAGTTAATTGTAATTTTTACCACTCATTCAATAGTGAATTACCTCGGCCCCCCGTGGACGTAGGCATTTATTGCCGAACCACGTTAAATCCTTTGTGTCTTTGTGTTATTATCTGTGCCATCTATTCTGCCTGTGTTTTTACCGCTGAATCACTAAGATAGGCAGTGTGATCAGAAAATCACTCACACATATATATATATATATATATATATTTAAGCTCTTATTTATTCTGTTATTTATTCTCTTACTTTTGTCATTATTTATCTTATATATAATAGTTAGTGGTTGATTTTTTATATAATATAAAGTCATTAATTATTAAAATAAAATGTAAAAAACTCAATTTATAGTGATTTAAAAATATGAAATATATTGGATCATACTTAAAAATTTACAAAAATTGATCAATATTTATTTTAAACCCAATAAATATGATCATGGAAAAAAAATATGCGTATTGGTAAGTTTTTTTCAAATTGTGCGAAAAATAAAAAAATTTACAGTTCCGATTACCGCAACCGTTACGCTACAGCCTTTACACCCTGCAACCGCGCCACCGCCACCGCCACCGTTACGGTGACTGCAACCGCTTTTCAGAACCTTGGTTGAGGCCTTTAACAGAAGACTACGAAGTACATAGATTTCTAAGAAGGTGCATGTCTGTGTCATGTCCGTGTCTGACACATGTCCGGCACCAACACTCTTCGGACACTTCCCAACATGTGTCATACACATCCCAATGTGTTACTACTTGTAAAAAATCTTTTTTAGACCTAGACATGCTTTGGACACTCATGAGACACATAAAACACATTATAAGTTCGAATATGAAATAACTTCTACAACGATAAAAGAAAAATAATGTAAATTAATACTTATTAATCCCTTATCCTTTAAACTTAGCAATTAGTGTTATATTTTATTTTATTTTATTTACCTATTAATGGAATATTCACATATATGACATATAATAAATATATAAAATTATATATTTTGTGCGTGTACCTCATGTGTTGTGTCTTGCATTTTTTTGAAAATTGATGTATTAGTGTGTTTGTGTCTATGTTTCTTAGATATGGAACAAATGAAATTCATATAGAAGTCTTGAAGATATTTAATATAAAAATTTGAATTAAGTTGTCATATCATTTGGGAGAGATTGGAAAGAAGTGTGAAAGTCTGCATCAAGTTGGTTGATTCATCTCTTCATTTGAAGCCAACTAAGATTTCATAAAGTAAACCATAAATTCTGACTAAATTGCTGTTTGCATGTAATTCAGTTTAGGCAGGGTGGATGTTTTTGGAGAGGTGGAAAACGGTTTCTCATATGAAAAAATTCTGAAGGCTGGAGATTCAAAAGAGTATTTCAGGAGAGGAAGAATGGTAGAAAAAAAGTTTTTACACTTTGCGTGTGAAGAAAAGAGATCCATGCGCTCTGCTCTTTATGCTATGAGTTAGCTTTAGGCAATTTTCAATACATCGAAACTTTCTATTGGTTGATGAAAATTTCATTCTCTTATTTTCTGCATGTTATTGTCTAAGGTGTTTCTTGATTGAGAGTTCGCTTGTGGGGAGATGCCAATGCATTGCATTTGTTTTTCTTGGTTTTTGACTTATGGTATGGATATGGCTCTTGTTAGCGTCGTACTTGGTAGGTGATTCAGTGTCCTTATTTTTCAGGGAGATGCTGACAGTGCTGTTGATAGGCTCTGGCAGAAGAAGAAAGTTGAAGCCCGACAACTGTGATTCACATTGTCAGTTGTTTGTGTTTCTAATAGGCACCCTTGAGTTTTTGGGAGTTTACAAAAGTGATTTTCTGTTTCTATGGCCAATGTTGAAGTTGATTAGTAGCATGAATGAGATTCTTTGAATTGTCGGTGAACGTATTTTTGAATATTTCTAATATTCTCAATCAAAATTTAGATCAATATTTTTTGAGAGCTGTCAAGTATGGTCTTGTTAATTTGTGTTGGCTTTTCTATAATTTATTGTGCAATTATGTTTGGTACCTGCCTCTTGTTTGTTCTTTGGCTTCTTTTACTGAAGGAGTTTGGTCTGACTGTTTTTTTGATCGCCATGACTTGTGAGTGTGAACTTGGGGAAGGAAAATTATGGTTTGATTTTGCTCTAACATCTTTAAAATTTGCTTCCTTTTGCTACGATTTCATTACTAACTTAGCAGTAATGATTGCAACTAGCTACCGTGTTTAAAAATATACAATGGATTGAAGTCCAGATTGTTCGCTGAATTTCACAATTACAGGTATGAATTATATGTTGAATCTGGCTCTAATCTATTCACTGCCTTCACTTTTACAAAATAAGTTCTTGTTTAATTTCTTTCACGAAAGGTCGGAGTTGGGAAGTTTTTGTTGCTCGTATCTGTTCTGATGCTGCTACCAGGCATTTTTTTTTTGTAATTGTTGCCAGTTAAACTAGTTTGGGTGAGGTGGTGGTGGCAGTGTTAATGGTGGTTGCGTGGTGGTGGGGATAGTGGTGTCAGTGGTGGTAGGGTGGAGGTGATGGAATGGAAATTATGGAAAATATTTGCTTTTCTTTTTCTCTTTCTTTTTTGTGTTCTTTTGATCGGTTTTTTCTTTCTTTTTGTTGTGCAGCATTGCATACTGGAAAATGTTTGAGGTATTTAACCCACCAATAGAATATCCTAGATTGATAACTTTCTAATTGTTGAGAGTAACCTTGTTTATGAGATGGTTGCTTGAATTGTCTGACTGCTTTTGATTCTACTATGTTGACATTACTTTTAATGAATAGATTATGGTGATATACTCATCTCTCTCATGACTAGGGATGCAAGAAAAATCGAAAAAATTGATCAAACCGATTGAACCGGGCCAAATCGGTTATATTTGGTCTTTTTTTTAGAGTTTTTCTTTTGGGGCTCTCCATGAGCACTTGACCCTCTTCTTTTGTCTCTCTTTTTTTCTTTCTTTTTTTTTAAATTTTAGTTTTTGTGGAGAATTTCTCAATTTCGTAGTTTAGCATAGCATTAAATTATGTACTTATTTTGATATGTGTTGGTGTGATAGAAAACATAACAAGATGTTTGCAGGAAATCTATGATACAGAAATTGAACTCAATTTTTTTTGTTGACATGAGATAAATTGATCATATTGTGTGGCCCTTCACCTCATGCCTTTGCATTTAGAAACACAATTCACAACATGACATTCACTATGTCAAACTTTTCATATTCTTCCCAACCTAATATATGTGTTGAACTTAAAAAAAAACAGAAAAAGAAAAAAAAGAAAACAAAATTTGAACCATTAACAAAAGGATAAGGTAAGGAGTCCTACCTTTTGGGACATTGTCTCTTTCTCTTTAACTACCCCATGAAACATATACCCAATTAGGTATGTGGCTCAAAAAATATGATGATTTTCAATTCAAACTAGTCCTTGATTAGTGGGACATGTTTTTGATTTTTGCTTGGCCATTAGCTAGACCTCTCTTTTAGGTATGAATTTTTCCTCGAGAACAACAGAAAAATGAAGTTAGGTAACACTCAACCAATTGTTTCTATGTTGTGTTAAGTTTTTGTTTCTTTTTAACTGCCAACTTGGTGTACTCATTTGTTCTTAATTTAGTTATTATTATTAGTATTATTATAGGTGTACCTTGGTAATTGTGCACACATTGTGTATGTTATGAAGTCTACAATTGAAGCACTAGGGAGATTTTTTAGAGGGAAAAAAAAAAAAAAAAAAAAAAAAAAACTGAAGCAATTTTGTATGGCATAATTGTTCTTATGTGAACATTTTCGGGGAAAAGAAAAAAGAAAAAAAAACATATTACTTCAAATTTCATCAACTTAATTATGGACTTCATAGTAGTATAGATGTTACACAAACTAATGAATTTTATGATTTTTGCTTATTCATTGACTTCTGACCTATCATGTTATTGAAGTAAGGCTTGTTTTAGATTTCAAAGTTTTTTATTGTATATATTAATTAGTTAAAAAAATTTATAAGACATTATGATAAAAATATTTATTCAAGAGGTGGTTTATATATATATATTCTCATCTAGTTAAAAAATTAAACTGTGCATATATTTTCTCACATGTTTATATATATAAGTTATTAAATGATCATTTTGATCATAAAATTGGTATGATCTATTCAAACATCTTTTTTTCATTCTTTTTTATAACAAAATGTTAAAAGAAGGTTGAGATTGAAACAAATCAAAAGATCAAGATAGTAAAATATAACAAAATTTTTGAGGGAGATAAAGTGATAACGGCTCATATTTAAGGGAGTAAAGTGTAATTTGACCTAAATTTTATAAACTAGTTATGATTTTTAAAAACGAAAATAAAAACCAAACGACAATTTTTTGTCTTAAAAACTTCATGAATGTTGGTGCTCCATTTGTTTTGGGGGAAATTTCTTTTCAATGGAAAATGTTTTTCATCGTACCAAACATTAAAATAAAATGAAATCCCATATAAATTAAAATGATTTGTGGTGTACGGACTGCTAAAAAGCCTCCTTCGATGAACCTTCCTTATAGAAAACAAGACTTGCTAAATGGATCCCTTTTGTTCTATTGGAATTGAGTGGCCTAAAAGGCTTGTCTTTTATGAGTACTGAAAAATGCTTGAAGAATTTAATTATTAAAGGCTTTGCAAACAAGATTGTTTGCATTCAATGGAATCTGATTCTTGATGATAACAAAAACAAAAGGATTATTTCAACAGTTGTGTTCAAACGGGGTAATAAAGTTGTGTTTGGATCATATATTTAGATAAAAATTTAAAAAGAAAATAAATAAAATAAACAAAATATAATTATATTTCATTCACATTTTATTATTATTATTATTTTTTTCAATTTTCTACTGAATTTATGACTCAAACACAGTCGAAAAGTGACATTTGGTTTGGCAACCAAATGGGAAAACGATAAGAGACACATTTGCCAATGGATTAGGATTCTTTAGGTGAATGGTTTTTGCCCATGTCACATATGTTGATGAATATATATATCAAATCTTGCCTTTTATTTTGAAATACCTTTTAATCTTAGGCATCTGCGACATATCCTCTTCATCTTTATTTTTATTTTTTATTGCAATTCCGGGTGCGTCATCACAAAAAATTGTCCAAAACAAGTTTACGATTGGTCTTGGAGAAAGGCCACTTGAGCTTATTTGAGACTTGAGGCAAAAAAAAATTAAGTCAAACATTTATAACATTTTAAATTGTAATTCTTTATTTAATTTTTTTAATACAAAATTACTATTTAAATTATATATATATAGAATTTAACTAATCAAAGAATTTGATCAATCACATAAAGATTTTGTAGTTAGCTTTGTGATTGATTCTTCATTAAATTTCTCTTGTTGAATGGGTTTTTTAATTTTTATTTATTTTGAGAGAGATATAATGACTTTTTTGCCAAGAGAGATGTGCAATGAAGGTTATTATTTGTATAATGACAGTATTCCTTTTTTTCTTTTAACAATTTATTTTATTAGATTATTTACTTTTTCTTTTCCTCATTTTTGTTTTAATAGAAAAAGACAACTAAGTTCTAGTTTGAGAAGTAAGTTAAAAATTAATTTTTTAATTTTTTTTAATTTAAAAAAAAACGTGTAAAAAAATAAAGAGATAATGTGACTTAAAAAAATTAAAAAATAAAAAAACTAACTTTTAACCCAATTATCAAAATAGGCCTAAGTATAATAATGGCGAATGAAAGGTATAATATGAATTAAGCGGAACTTGTCTTGGGAGGTCGGGGCAAGTTCCCAGGTTATAGTCTCTTCGCTCGGAACAGCTAACAGGACACCTTGGTGATCTCTACAAGGGGCGCTGCCTTGGACCTGCGGGAGGGTAGGGAGGATTTTCCTGTAACCAAAAAAAGAAAAGAAAAAAGGCATGGAATATAATTTATCTATGGTCTCTCACTAGACGTGTCATGTGGACAATGGGTTGACCATCTATGGATTGAGTCGGTTGGTTGAAAAATATCGATTCTGTTTTATAGTTAGAAAGGAATATTTGTTATTAAAATAAAAAATCGAAGATATGTAATTATTATGTTAATTAAAATTTTAAAAATTATTTTTTATTTTAAATTAAAGATATAATAATATGACTTTTTTTTTATCAATCATTAAATCATAAAATGAGCATTTCTATTCCAATCTAGATCCCAAATACTGTTATTATATAGATATATTTTCTCTTTAACTTGAATAAATCTGTAAGAATCAATGCTAATTTAACATTTGTTTAGTTGGCAAATGATGAATAACACCAATGTATTATTCCCTCCTTTTTCCTTTCCTTTTTAAACAAAACACATGACATGACATCTCTATTTTGTTATGATTAGAGCATTCACATTGGTCTAGTTATAATTTTTTTTGAGTAAAATTAGCAAGGTAAGCTTCAAAATCATTTATTCATCAGTTTCGTTACACCAAAATTAAATTTAACGTTGCTACAGTACATCGCTACATGTAATGATACATTATTCACAAGTTATGTAATATTTTATTATTTATTCTTAAGTGTGATCGGATATCTTATCGATCATCTTACTGGACATCTTGTTGGATGACTGGCTACAACACTATCATATATATATTTTTTTAGAATATGAAACTGCGCATATATAAACAATACAAATTCTTGGATGTTCGGCCAGACAACCGTTGCTGGTACAAATATATGTATATATATATTTTAGGAATATGAAACTATATAATAACAATATAAAATTATCAACTTCTCCTACCATTTTGGCTACTTTTTAACAATATAAAATGAATATTTTATAAAATTTAATTTTAAAATAAAGAGCTGATGTAATGTCTATATACAAAAAAAATTAGTAAAATTTTTTAAAAAAATTTAATTATAATTTAACTCAAAATTTATTGTAGTAGATGTGGATGCTCTTAGGCCCAGAATTGAGGCCTGTGGTGAAATCACAGCATTGAAATCAAAGGAATGACAAAACCCCATTTAAAAAAATAAATAAATAAAAGCAAAACCAAAAGGAAAACAAGTCAAAAGAATGATCATTATCCAAAACAAAAGAGAAAAAGTTAAGATTATTGAAAATTATGTAGTGTTCCATACTAGGTAAAAGCTAGCTTATTGGCTTTTTAATTTTTTTTTTTGTCACATTATCTTTTTATTTTTTTGTATATTTTTTTAAAAAAATTAATTTTTAATCTACTTCCTAAAATAGACCATAATTATAATAATTTATCTCTATTATTGAGGACGTGAAATGACAAAATTTATTAACAAATTATTTAAATTTTTATGAATAGTATAGAACACTACAATGTCCTAAAATCACTGAATAACTTTGTATAAAAAATTAAAATAAATGGCCCTCAAAGTAACTGGCCCCAAGAGGCAACATAACAAAGTTTCTCTTTCATTGTTTCTATTATTATTTTTTTATGTTAATTGCCAAGGAAAAATAATGCCTGTGTTTGGTTGTATTCTCAAAATATATTTTCATCCGTCTATTTGCGTTTCACGTATGGATATAATTTTTAAATCGTAATTCCATCATATAATTCAAAATATATCTCCACTTCCCGTTTTGCATATTTCTCATTTCATTTCTCCACTATGAAAAGCTTCCAATGGTACATACTCTGTGTCTTCAATCTTCTCTATTTTTTGAAAAGCTTCACGTGAAAGAAATTTAAAGCTGAACTTCACGAGTCGTCTTCCTCTCTTTGAACGATCACAATTCAAAATTCTTCACGGGTCGTGTTCCTCTCTGTGAACTGAGACATTCAAATCTAAACTATGTCAGTGAACCCCCTCTCCACCCATAAAATCGCATCCACCAGCTTTCACAAATCAAGTGAGTTGTAGTTTGTGCGTTGTGGAAGATTCACTCTCTGAGTAACGAAAAAACGACAAGACCGAAATCAAATAAATTACAAATTTCTCTCAAATTTTAAATTACAACTCACTGATTTCCTCAAACATCTCCAAATTCATTCCCAATTTCCTCAAACATTCCCAATTTTCCCACCATTTTCCATCACTATTGTTACTCATAAAATATTTAACAATTGTTGATATGGTGACATCTCAGTTGAGAGAATAAGAATACTGTAGTAAAGGTTCCCATTGGACACACATGACGGCTTGGAATGTCAAAATATGTTCAGAGAGAATAAAAACCCATCAAAGAGAGCTTTCTAGATTTTGATAGAAGGAAAAGAGAGGGAGGTAATTGTGGATTGTATGGTGCAGTTAAATTCTCAAAGTTTTAAGTTTATCACAAGTTTATGTTGATGATTTAAAATGTTTTATCTTGTCAATTTTTATATCTAAATCATTGAAAAAGTAAAATTTAAAGTGATCAAGATTCACAAGATAAACACCTTCAATATTAGAGTGGGACTCAGTATTATTATGTATTTTTGTTAGCTCTACTGGCAATAGGAAGAGAAGTGTGACAAAAATTTGCTATGGATTATATTTAAGTATATTTTTACATAGGTCCGTGCAAGACACGAGCTATTATTACAGTATATTTAAAATTTGTATTTTGATAATTTTTTTAAAATTAAAATATTTTTTTTGAAATTGAATAGAATAAATCATTAGATATATAATGAAATTATGTGATATGATATGTATCATTTTTTGATTTGTTATAGAACCAATGATGTCGACTCTAATTTTATTACCATATCATTTTGGGTGAATTTATGGGTTTTTAATATTTCTTCCGAATTTATAAAAAAAATTATGTTGTGTAACTTTTCTCAACAAATAAATATAAAACAAATACTAAGTAATTCTCCTATTTAAAAAAAACTATTAAGATAATTTACTGAATTAATAAAGAAGCAAAAGAAAATACATATATATACAAATAACTAATTTTATTAATACATAAATCATACTCGCATAACGAATGACCAATTTTATTAATAAGTAAATTAACAATTTGTAATGATATGAAAAATATTTTTCAGTTAATCATTTTGTTAATAAATAAATCATTAAGTCAATTAATAATTTTTAATGATATGAGAAATATTTTTCAACAATCAATTTTGATAATTTATTATTGCATAGGAGAATTGGTCTTTTTTTTTTTTTTTTTGCCTGAGTATTGTGTTAAATAAAAATTTATAACAACCGGTAGTTGTAATTGCTAGTATTATAGGACGCATTCTTATTTTAAACAAACCTTATGGGTGTATTTATAATTTGCTAAAAAATAAAAGATTTATGTTTTATAATTGACCAAGAATGTTTGTGTAATTACGAAAAAACCTATTTCATGATTGACCAAGAATATTCGTGTAATTATGAAAAAACCTATTGCATAATTGACTAAGAATGTTTGCGTAATTACGAAAAAAAACTTCACTATATAGGCCACCATTAGTAAATTATTCAAAATGAAAGAGCAAAATCGGAAAGAAAAGACGAACATCAAGCAGCCAAGCGGTTCTTATATATACTAGTTTACACAGGCCCATGCATGGCACGGACTATTATTATAGTATGTTTAAGTTTTGTATTTTGATAATTTAAAAATAAAATAAAATATTCTTATATGAAATTGAATAGAATAAATTATTATATATGATAGAATTAAGTGGTATAATATGTATATTTTTTGATTTGTTATAGACCCAATGATGTCGACTCAAATTCTATTACCATATCATTTTCGGTGAATTTATGAGTTTTTAACATTTTTTCTGAATTTATAAAAAAAAAATAATTATGGTGTGTACCTTTTTTCAACAGATAAATATAAAATAAATATTAAGATAATTTTTCTATCTAAAAAAAACTACTAAGATAACATGAACTAATAAAGAAGCAGAATAAAATACATATACATACAAATGATCAATTTTATTAATAAGTAAATCATTAGGTAAATTAACAATTTTTAATGATAAGAAAAATATGTTTCAATTAACCCTTTTGTTAATAAATAAATCATTAAGTCAATTAACAATTTTTAATGATATGAAAAATATTTTTCAATAAACAATTTTGATAATTTATTATTGTATAGGAGAATAGTTTTTTTTCCTTGAGTATTGTGTTAAATTAAAATTTATAATAAACGTTGTAATTTCTAATGTTATAGGACGCATTCATATTTTAAACAAACTTTATGAGTGTATTTGTAATTTGTCAAAAAATAAAAAATTTATGTTTTATAATTGACCAAGAATGTTTGCATAATTACGAAAAAACCTATTTTATAATTGACCAAGATTATTTGCGTAATTATGAAAAAAACTTGTTGCATAATTGACCAAGAATGTTTGCGTAATTACAAAAAAATCTTCACTCAATATATAGGCCACCATTTGTAAATTATTCAAAATAAAAGGACAAAATTAAAAAGAAAAAGCGAATCTCAAGCAATTAAGCGCTTCATATATATATATACTAGTCTGTCACCTGTGCTATGCAAGGGATGAAATAATATATTATTTAGATAATTATTTTAATTTTTTGTATTTTATCTCTTTTAAATAAAATTTTATATAAGAGTTTTGTTTTAAATATTCCTTTCCTATAATATATAGTATAGATAAATTAAATTGTTTTATTAACAATTAACAATTAAAATTATACTTTGTTATAAAAAATAAATGATATAGTTCTAATACTTCATTATTTTAGAATAAAAATATATTAATTTAAAAAAATTGTTATATTGGTTTTTGAAAGGGAAATAATTAAAGAAATTTTAAAAACTTAATAAGTAAGAAAGAATTATCGTAATATGTAATTTAAAATATAAAAAAAAAAAGTTAAAAAAATGAATAAAGACTTTAAAAAGATGTATTACAATTAAAACTAATGTCATATTTATTAATAAGTATAATTTTATTTGGATATGTATTTATACTTTAACATGCTTATTTAAAACAAAAATAAAAATATTAATAATTTTGAGTTTTAAAATATGATTTTGTAGACTTGCTATATTAACTTTTTGAAGGAATATATTGGAATATTTTTACAAAAATTGGATATTAGTCATTGAACAAATCTTATAAGATTTAAAATAAAATTCATAATAGGAAGAAATTAATGATATTGCAACATATGCATTTTAACAATTTAAATTTTGAAAAAAAAAATAGATTAGGACTTTGAATGTCAATTATCGTACAACATTTTTATTTATATAATAATATAAATAAGCATAGGTAATAGATTGATTAAAATTAATTATAAATATAACTATATTTAAAACGATATGGTTGTGTATAGCTATATTTTAAGTTCTAAAATTTATTTTTTAACTTCCTATATAAAAAGATTCAAAATTTTAAATTACATATGATTTTTTTTGTAAAAACATATGAACTCATAGTGCAATAGAGAGAGAAGTACCATAAAGGAAGAGATGAGCTGCACGTATTAAAAACAAATAATTAAATAATTGACTAATGCCTTTAATAGTTTTGAAAAAATTGATTAAAATTAAATTTTTCTTTTTATAGCTTTGAAAAACTATTATATGCCTTTGTAGTGATGCTATACATCAACTGTCAATTAACACATATCATAATATCAAAAAAATATCAAAGTAAATTTTTTTTTAAATAAAAAAAACGTAATGATATACAAGTATAAAATCAATATAAAAAACTTATTAATAATGATTTTGTTTGGATTTTGATCTATCACTTTACAATGAGTGACATGGTTTTTATTATACAAATGACCATATCACGCAATTTTAGTATAAAAATTCTAGTAAAACAATATTAATTAATAAAAAATAGTTATAAACAAAAAACAAATAATGATTGGTAGAGAAGTGGGAGAAATGACACATAAAATATAGAATAGAAGAACAAAAAAATGATCATAGATAAAACAAAAATAAAAATAAAAAACAAAAAGAAGAAAAAATGGTGTACCTAACAGATAAAAGAGTCTGTTTAAAGAATACAATAGATTAAACATAAACTAACTCCAAATTGTCTCATAAAAAGAAAGTTAAAAAACAATGGGTTTGTTTGGTTTGTATCTTAAGATACAGTTTTTGAAATTTTTTTAAAATTTTGTTTAGTTCAAATTTTTTGAAAAAAAATTTCAAAATCACTTTCTCTCTCTTACACGTCAATCAATCACTTTTTTTCTCTCTCTCTCTTCTCTCATTCTCAATCACTTTTTCTCTCACACACATCTACTCAATTACAACAAAATATCAAATCATCCCAAACTTCCAAACTCCAAAGCTATTTTCAAAATATAAAATCAAACAAACCAAAAAAAATGTTAAACTTTCTCCCCAAATTTTTTTTTGGAAATTTATCTCAAAATACAAACCAAACATGAGTTTTATCATTCCATGAACGTAATATTTAAAGGGCGAGGAAGACATGAATGGATTGGAAAAAGTATAATGTATGATGGCTAGAATTTTTAGATAGAATAAAGAATTGGTTAGAGAAAGAGTGCACAATAATAATTTTTTTCATCTTTCATTTTCTAAATTATAAATTATGGAATCATTATAAAAAAATAATAATTTATGAGATTTATATATATATGTATAGTATAGATATGTTTAAATTTATTTGGGAATAAAATTGTGTTTAATTATGGAATAGAGAGAGAATCTAGATATAAGGTTTAATTTTTATTTTATGTTAGGTTTAATTTTATGTTTATATAGATTAGACCAGTTGTGAAAGATATTAATAGTATACATTTTATGGGAGGTGAGAGAGTTTCTTTTTCATTAGATTTATTTTAGGAGAGAGGAGATTGTATGAGATTTATATTCTTTTTAAATAAAAGCTTGATTTATTTTAAGGAGTGGAAGGTTGAGAATTGTGTGCATTTTTTTATTTCTTTCTTTCTTTTTATCGGCAATATATATATTCTTTTTAAATAAAAGTTTGATTTATTTTGAGAAAGGGTGGAAGGTTGAGAATTATGTGTTTTTTTTTTCTTTCTTTCTTTCTTTTTATCGGCAATAAATTTGTATTAAATAATTTTGAAAGTTGATATTTATATCATTGGAATAGCCAATAGATGTTTTAAGTTTTTTTTTTTTTTATAAAAATCAAAAATTCAAAAAATTAGATTTAAGGTTTTCAAACACTTAGAGCCTCTAAGATGAAAAATCACTTTAGTATAATATATGGCATAGATAGATAGATTATGAGATTTAGGAAAGAGATTAATATTAGGGGAGAGATTTTTGGAACTTGTGTGCTTTTATTACTTTTTAAATTTATAGTTATTTTGTTAGCCAATAATATTATTTTAAAATATTTTTAGAATTATAAAAATTAGCAATTTTAGTTTTTTTTTTTAAAAATCTATAGTTACTTTGTTAGCCAATACTACTATTTTTAAATATTTTTAAAATTACAAAAATTAACAATTGTGGTTTTACGTATTTTTAATCTATAATTTTTTTATTTTTTATTTTTTGTAATTTGTGTTTTTTTTTAATGTATAATGTTTTTTTAATGTATAGTTACTTTGTTATGAGATGAGATTTAGAAAAGAGAGAAATACTGGGGGAAGAGATTTTAAGAACTTGTAATTCAAAATTTTAGGTGGTTTTTTATTTATTTTTAATCTATAATTACTTTGTTAGCCAATAGAATTATTTTTAAAATCGCAAAAATTAGTAATTAGTAATTGTGGAATGAGACTTTGGAGCTCTCACAAACCTTCTCACTAGAAACCCCATTTTTCTTATATAATACTAGCCTATCACCCGTGCTATGCACGGAATAATTATAGATATTTATATTTATTTTAATTTTTTTAATATATAAATTATGTTTTTTAAGATTTTTTATAAAAATAATTTAACAATCTTATCACTAATCATAGTGTACAGGAGAAATTAAAAAAGCTACTGCAGTAACTATGCACGGGCTGTATCTATAATTATTTGTATGAGGAGATTTTAAATGCTAATCAGGGATTTTGACCAAATCAATAAATGCAGGCATGTGAATTGGAAAAAATTAATAAATGCTGATCAGGAGATTTTGACCAAATCAATAAATGCTGAGTTTTTTTTTTTTTTTTAAATCAAAAACTTAGAAAATTAAGATTGAGAGCTTGCAGCTCCCACAAGGCTTGGGGTTTAGAAACCTCATTTTCCTTAATATATTTACAATTATCTATATATGTGAATTGCGATTTTTAAATATCTTTTTTTTTATTTTAAATGTCTTCTTTTTTTCATTTTTTATATTATATTAAAGTTTAATATTTTGATAATAATCATATGTGTTAGACTTTTCAAGGAATTAAATGTCTTCTTTTTTTTATTATATTATATTAAAATTTAATATTTTGATAATAATCATATGTGTTGGACTTTTCAAGAAATTTTTTTATGCTTGTTCTTAATGTATTAAAATGTTATTATGAGATAATAATCATATATGTTGGGACTTTTCAAGAAATTCATATGTGTTGGATTTCAAAGAATTTTTTTTATGCTTATTCTTAATACATTAAAATGTTATTATGAGGGTAAGACTTGGGGGTTGGGAGAAGTTAATAAATGCTAAGTTTTTTTTTTTTTTTTAAATCAAAAAATCAGAAAATTTAGATTGGGAGATTGGAGCTCCCACAAGGCTTGGGGTTAAAAATATCCTTTTGCTTAATATATAGTATAGACTAGTGGTAACCTGTGCTATGCCCAGAACTTTATAAGAAAAAAATTAAAAAAAAAAAAAAATTATGATTATCTTGAAATAATTTAATATTTTATCTTATAATATATATGAAATTTATAAGTTAACTTTTATGTTTATAACTTTTTAAATTATTAGTTTAAAAAAATTAAAAATATATATATATTTAGTGCAATTTTAATAATTTGCATTAAAAAAAAGTTAAACGTGATTAAATAAGATTAACTGAGTTATGACATACCTCTTCTTGTTATGAAAACGTACAAATTTAAAAGTTATAATTAAAACAAATATATAATTTTATTATTAAATATGAAGTGAAGTGATATTTAACAATAATTAATATGTTGTTTCTGTTATTAATCCAATAATTTAAGTTACATTTCTTTTGATTTCAATTTCATAATTAAAAAGACAATATGAATATAATACACACACAGATTTATAGTCTTTATGAATAAGAAGGTTTCAAAATATTTTCAAACTTTCATCATTTTCTTTTAATTTTTTTTTATCTAATTTGGTTTTAAATTTGAATAAAAATTTTGATTTGATATGAATTACTTTAACTTTTTCATTAAATTTCTATCAATTTTTAAAAGAACTTTCATTCTTATCCCAATTTTTTTTTCTTTTCACCAATTTTGATAGAAAAAACATAATTTTCAACGTTTCATCTTTTTAAATTTTTATCAAATCATAATTTGATAAAAAAAAATATATTAAGAGTTGAAAATTCTCTTAATTGGAATTATAGTGAAATAATATCTTGAAATAGTCAAAATTTGAGTATGTGATTGGTTGAAATGTATAATTTAATTAATTCTCTTCTCATATTTGTATAAAAATTGATACTTATGACAACATCATTATAAGTTGGATTATGGGAAAAAATTTGGGGTGTCAAACATTTTCCATTTGTAAATATCCTACATATTAAAAAATGAAAAAAAAAGTGTAGCTTTTTAGTATGTGTTTATCAGGTTTTTTTTTATTATTTATTTATGGACATAAACAATTGATGTTTCAATTTAAAAAATTAAAAAGTAAAAAAAAAAATAGATTGGGTTTTTTAGAGATAAAAAAACCATATAACTCTTCTATATATTATTAAGATGGACTATTTTAATCACATAAAAAAATAGAAATTATATTTAGATATTATCTCTATATATTATGCTATTATATGCAACTATAGTTGTAACAAATTAACTATAATATATATAAAAAGTTATATGAAGCTTTCATTTTCAATTAATTGAATTATAATTAACAAACTAACAAATAGCAATAATGGTCTAATGGGATAGAAAAAGGATAAAAATAAAGAACACAATAATATTTAAAAGTCTTAAATTTACCTAGTTATACAAAAATCTAATGTTACAGTAAAATCTTGAATTCTCAATAAATTTTCACATTTTTTATAAAATAAAATAATAATAAAAAATAAAAAATTTGATAATCATTTTTTTTTATTTCAATTTTATGGTATTCATTGAAGAAAACAAAATCCGATCAAAATCCTTGGCATGGAACGGGCATAGATAGTTTGATTGCAACCATAATTATTCTCTACCATGCAAGCTTATAAACAAACACATAAACCTCACTAAAACCGAAAATCAAAACCAAACCAACAATAGAGAAAAAGAATTACACAGGGAAAAAATAAAATTAAAAAATGAATAAATTTATAGATTGAGAGAATGTTACCTCCAACAACTTAAACCTCACCTAACCGAATCTGTTAGCTCCTCTACCAATACCTGCGAAGTTTAGGAGTTGGGATGACTAATCAGATTATTCTTTAAATAAGACTTGAAAATTGATTAATTTTTCTCATTAAGTGATTTAAAATTTTGATATATATATCAAAAAATAGATAATTATATTACTAAATCAGAATTGAAATTTAGATATTCTCATATTTTTTTTAGATTCATATATAAATTCTTATCTTTTTTATTTTTGTGTGGTTTCTATTCGGGGTTTTTTTTTTTTCAATTTATTTAAGATGGAATTGTGGGTTTCTATTTTTTTTAATTTAATTTATCTGTGGTTTTTATTTGTTTTTAATTATTATTATTTAGGTAAGTTATGATGTGAGTTAGATATGTGATAAACATATAAGTTTTTTTTATTTAAAGTATAATGGTGGGAGATATTTTCAAATTAGATTTGTTTAGATAAACTTTAAAAAATTTTAAAACTTAAAATTGGATATTGAGATGCAAAAGAAAGATTTTAACTAAATAAATAAAAATCAAATTTATTAATTTTATCTGTTTGTATATTTGATTTTTAATTTTTAATTTTTTTTGGTTATGTTATACTATAATATATAAGATATAGATAGATATTTACAACTTTCATGAAAAATATTATTTGATTTTTTGGGGAAGAGAGAAAGAAGGCAAGTTTTAATATTTTTTTTGGAAATCGGTAAGAGATATTAGGATGGAGAGATTATGAAATATTTTTGTTATTAAATAAATAAATCAGTCAATAGTTTTTTTAATCTATTTTATAAATTAAAAAATCAATAATTTTAGAAAATTGATTAATTTGTCCCATTAAGTGATTTAAAATTTTGATAGATATACATCAAAAAAATAGATAATTTTATTACTAATCATAATTCAAATTTAGATATATCTTTTTGAGTTCCATAAAAAAATCAATAATTTTAGAAAATTGATTAATTTGTCCCATTAAGTGATTTAAAGTTTGGGAAAATTATTTATAAGTCCTATTAGGGAGATTTATGTTACATATGGTCCTACTAAAAAACTTATGTTCCTATAAATCCTGTGGGAAGTTTGTTGACACATTTACCTTCAACATTAGTTGTTAATATCATAAATAATAGTAAAATCATATATAGGAAATTGAATGTTACCATAGATCATATCTATATAAACGTAACGTAACGTGATATCTACATAAACGTAATGTAACACCTATACGTAACGTGACACCTACATAAACGTAACGTGACACCTATGATCTATGGCAACATTCAATTTCCTATATAGGAAACTGAATGTTACCATAGATCATATCTACATAAACGAAACGAAACGTAACGTAACGTGACACCTACATAAACGTAACGTGACACCTATGATCTATGGCAACAATCAATTTCCTATATAAGAAATTAGATGTTACCATAGATCATATTTATATGAAACATAATGTGACACCAACATAAACCAGCAACATTTTTATAGCGATCCCGGGTTTACCCCTTGTTGTACAGTGATCCGGACATGTGTCTGTGGGTGTTAGTAGTTGATTATTATCTGGTTTACATCATTTCCTACTTTGTATTTGAGTTATAGGATGTGCTGGACAGGTTTGTTACAGGTTGGTTGAGCTTAGGAACCAAAACTAGTTGCCCAGATTTTGGCCTGTCCGCTCGAGCGGAGATTTTGACGCTCGAGCGGGGACCTTGTTGTTGCTTGTCCGCTAGCGGGGGTTTTGGCGCTCGAGCGGGGAATACACCCATCCAGTATTTCCTGTGTAGTGTTGGACGCTCGAGCGGGGATTGGCCGCTCGAGCGGGAGGTTGTGAGTGACGCTCGAGCGGGGAGTTGGGCGCTCGAGCGGGGACCTGGTATGTCGAGATTCTGGGAGTGTGCATCCGCCGTTCGAGCGGGAGTTTGGTCGCTCGAGCGGGAGTCTGTGAGTGGCGCTCGAGCGGGGGTTTCCACGCTCGAGCGGGGCGGCTCTTAATTTAAAGCGAGATCCGACTTTTTTATCACTTTTTCAAGATCTTTTCTCTCTCTTACTTTTCCAAAAAGCCATTTTCAGAGCTTCTCACTCTAAACCCGGCCCTTCTCTCTTAGATTTGATCTAGTAGGAGTTGTTTGCTCACTTTTGGCCTTTACAAAAGTTGTGTTGATCGTTGAGGGCTACATTTTAATCTGAAAATTTTAGAATTTGGAGCATTTTGGTTTTGGTCTTCATCTCCATTGGAGCTCAAACTTTGAGGTAGGGATATCCTACTCCTCTTTATGAACTTTGTCTTTAAATTTTGGTATTTTGAGATGTTGGGGGTTGTTGCGTAATTTTGAGAGAGTTTGGGGCTTTTGTGGAATTTTACAAAGTTGGGGTTTTATTTATAATGGACCCATGAACGTATTTAGTTTAGAGAAATGGAATGAATGTGGAATCATTGATGAAAATGGGACCTTAAGGGTTGTAATGTTAACTATGGAAAATGCCCTAATTACATTGATTAATTAATTGGGATAATAAATTGTGAGAAATGAGGAATTGAAGTGGAAATGCTGAGAGTGGGAATATGTGGGAATTAAAGGGTGTAGTTGAATTACTTATCACTCACCGAATTGAAATGTTGATATATTATCCGTTTTGTGCATTTATTTTCTGTATAGAAATAACTGCTTTGGGCTATCGGTGGAGGATAGTCTTGATTGTTGTAGACAATGCATGATGATTAGGCAAACTAAAACTGATCATTGAAATGTGTCATTGAGTGTGACAGTTGAAAGAATACATTAATTTTATGTATTGATTGGTGATGTGTATAATTATTGTTTATATGCATTGTGTTGTGTTGGAGAAGATAGGGGATGTACTCCACGGTTTAGGGGATGATAGGGGATGGACCTCTAAACCGGATGTTGTTTGGGAGAAGATAGGGGATGGACTCCATAGATATAGCTCATATGCTTATCTAGTAATGTGTTGACACAGCTCATACGCTTGTCTTTGGAAGTGTGATATTGCTCTTAGGCATATCTATGGAAGTGTTGATATAGCTCATATGCTTATCTGTTAATGTGTTGATATAGCTAGTATGCTTATCTTTTATTGAAATAGGAAAATGTTTAATATGAGTTACTGTCTCATATAAGTGGTTTGGCCAGGTTCTGAGCCATGGTTATGAATTGAGAATTGAAAAGAATGGAAAATGAATTGTAACATGGACTTGTATGTCATGAAACTGTAAGATGATATAAGTGGATGTATCAGTGTTGGCCATCTATCAACTGCTAATCTTTTAGTCATTGTTCATGGTTGGTTTAGTGTATTTCTACTGGGCTGTGGCTCACCCTATATGGGAACATCATTTTCAGGTACAGGTAGCATGCCACCTCCAAGGACATAGCTTGGGAGGCTTGAGGCGGATGGACTTTTTGGTTGTATATTTTTTTTGATGTATTACAGGTAGATTCAAGCCAAGGGCTTAATGTGTAATTGAGCTAGTGCTCTCTTTTTGTAACCAAGTGTTAACTTGGAAAGCTGTAAGCCCTTAGGGCATTTGCTTTTGTTGTTAACATGTAATACCTTTTGTAATGAAACTCTGATGAATAGAAGAATGTGGATCTTTTATATATCAATGAATGTCTATATTGATGGGTTTAATGTTTTATTTTTGAGGGCGTTACAACTTGGTATCAGAGCGTACCGGGTTCGAATACTTTGGGTACGTGGGAAGTGATTAGGATCACAATGGGTTTGTCTCGCTTGAAAGAGACTTAGGTGTAGTGTCATATACCATGTGTTTAATTGATAACATGCTTATGTGATTATTTGGGTATGGGATTTAATTTCTAGGATGTTGATTGGATCCTTGGGTTTCTGGGAGTCTTGTTGGAAAAGCACTTGATCAATGCTGTTTCTAACCGGAACTCTAGTAACGCCTCGGGACTATCATTATCCGGAAATGAAATTCGTAAGTGCTTATGTGTTTATGTGCTTACGTGGAGTGAATTAAAGTTGTCCATGCATTGGGACGTGAGTGTTTAGTTTCAGCACATTTATGAATGTGCTAATGTTCTTCGTTTCCTTTCTTAGGATGTCAGGACGAGGAAGAGGCGGTAGGCGTGGTAGGCCTAGGAGACAGGAAGTGCCTATACCGGATGAGATTCCGGCAGTACAGGAGGGAGTTGGTCAGGCCAATGTGGCCGAGCCAGCGGGTCAGCAGGCTATGAGTGCCTTGGCCCGAGAGATAGCAGGAGCTTTGGGTATTCTCAGGGCTGGGAATCAGGCAGTTGAGGCAGGGCCTTCTTTCTTGAAGAGGGAGTTCTTCCGGTCTAACCCGGAGGAGTTTGTTGGGGATCCAAAGGAACCACTGAAGGCAGACGAGTGGTTGGAACAAATGAGTAAGACGTTCGAGATGCTTGGCATCGAGGACGGAGCACTGAAAGTGACCTTGGCATCCTTCCAACTGAAGGGAGATGCGGGTCAATGGTGGAAGTATGAGAAGGTCCGTGTTGGTGGTACTTGGGAGGCGTTTGTAAATGCTTTCCAGGAGAGGTTCTTATCTGCAGTTGCCAGGGAGAAGCTGAGGGATCAGTTTAGCCGGCTCAAACAGGAGGGTTTGTCTGTGGCCGAGTTTGAGGCTACATTTACTAGCTTGTCCAGGTTTGCACCTGAACTTGTGGCGACCGAGGAACGCCGTTGCTATGAGTTTGAGCGGAAGTTGAGGCGCGGCCTCAAGTTGAGGGTTGGTGGGTCTTACATCCGAGAGTATAGACATTTGGTGGATGCTGCAGCTCATATGGAGCTTATGATGCAGGAGGAAGATGAGGAGAAACATAGAGGCTCCAAGAGGGGTCAAGAGGGCCAGGGTGATGGCAGGAGACAGAGGGGTTATAACCCTCAGCCGTCTCAGAGTGGTCTGGCTAGGTCGACTTTCCCAGTACCGAGTACAGGCTCCGGGAGGGGCAATCAGGGAGAGTTCACCTGTTACAAGTGTGGCCAGCTGGGTCACAAGGCTTCGGTTTGCCCGCAGAAGGGCGGAGGTCAGAGAGCTGCATCTTCTTCAGCTAGACCGCAGAGTCAGAGTTTGGGCAGGGGGCAGCCCTTGTCTTGCTATCAGTGTGGACAGCCTGGGCACCTGAAGAGGTTCTGCCCACAGTTGAGTGCCACTTCAGGAGCGTCTGGTTCTAGGCAGACGCAGGGTTTTCAGCCAGCTCAGTCTGTGCAGGCCTCGAGGGCCAATCCGGGGGCTTCGTCGTCCCAGTCAGTGCAGCAGTCGTATGCTCCTAGAGGTGAGCAGGTGGATCAGGGGCCTACAGGGCGCGTGTATGCTGTTACCGCGCAGGACCTAGTACCGGCTCCATCAGTAGTGAGAGGTACCTTTCTGTTTTGCAACTCGGTTGCTAGGGTATTGATTGATACGGGTGCGTCTCATTCTTTTGTATCTGCTGCATTTGCATCTGTGTTGGAGTTGGAGTTAGCACTATTGGCATCTCCTATATGTGTAGTGTCACCTGTTGGGGGTGAGTTGATTTTGAAACACGGATGTAGAGGTTGTGATATAGAGGTCGCCGATCATAGGCTTCCGTTTCCTTTTGTAGTTATGCCCATGAAGGGCTTTGATGTTATTTTAGGTATGGACTGGTTATCGTCATACCGGGCAGTTATTGATTGCTACCGCCAGAGGGTCACTTGTTGTACCGTGAGCGGGGAGTGTTTCCATTTCTTGGGAGACCGGGTTGGTAGTGTTGTGCCACCGGGGTATGATCCGCGAGGGCGGAGTGAGCTTAGTGGTTTACTTGCTAGCTTTGAGAGTGGTGAGTGTGATGAGACCCAGGTTGTGTTGCCGAGGGTAGTTTGTGAGTACTCGGACGTCTTTCCCGAGGATCTCGTTAGTTTGCCACCTCACCGGGAGATTGAGTTCTCTATTGATTTAGTGCCCGGCACGGCGCCGATTTCTATGGCACCTTACCGTTTTGCTCCAGCAGAGTTGGTTGAGTTGAAAGTTCAGCTCCAGGAATTGCTAGATAAGGGCTTTGTTCGCCCTAGTGTTTCACCGTGGGGAGCACCGGCCCTCTTTGCTAAAAAGAAAGATGGTGCCTTGAGATTGTGTATCGACTATCGGAAGTTGAATCGGGCTACGGTTAAGAATAAATATCCTATGCCCCGTATAGATGATTTGTTTGACCAGTTGAAGGGTTCCCGTTGTTTCTCTAAGATAGACTTGAGATCGGGTTACCACCAGTTGAGGGTCAGGGAGGAGGATATTCCGAAGACGGCATTCCGTACGCGGTATGGCCATTATGAGTTTTTGGTGATGCCATTTGGGCTTACCAACGCACCGGCAGTCTTTATGGACTTGATGAACCGGATCTTCCGGGAATTCTTGGATCGTTTTGTAGTCGTCTTCGTGGACGACATTCTTATCTATTCACCTTCAGAGGAGGAGCACGAGGAACACTTGAGAGTGGTGCTTGAGTTGCTTAGAGCCCATAGGCTGTATGCCAAGTTTGGGAAGTGTGAGTTCTGGCTAGGAGAAGTCAAGTTCTTAGGCCATGTGGTTTCCGGGGAAGGGGTGTCTGTTGATACATCCAAGACTGAGGCAGTGCAAGATTGGGCACAGCCTAAGAGTGTGTTTGAGATCCGCAGTTTTCTGGGATTAGCTGGGTACTACCGTCGGTTTGTGAAGGATTTCTCCAGGTTAGCTTCGCCGTTGACTAGATTGACTCGGAAGGGAGTCAAATTTGTATGGAGTGAGACTTGTGAAAAGTCGTTCCAGGAGTTGAAAGTTAGATTGACCACCGCTCCGGTCTTGATTATTCCGGAGAGAGGGTTGGGTTATGCTGTCTATTGTGATGCCTCACGAGAGGGTTTGGGTTGTGTGTTGATGCAAGAGGGGAAAGTGGTAGCCTATGGCTCGCGTCAGTTGAAAATTCACGAGAAGAATTACCCTACGCATGACCTAGAGTTAGCGGCTGTGATCTTCGCCTTGAAAATCTGGAGGCACTACCTTTATGGTGAGAGATTCGAGGTGTTCTCGGATCATAAGAGTCTGAAATATCTGTTTTCACAGAAAGACTTGAACTTGAGGCAGAGGAGGTGGATGGAGTTTATTGAGGATTACGACTTCGAGTTGCATTACCACCCGGGGAAGGCCAATGTTGTGGCCGATGCCCTTAGCAGGAAATCCGTTAGTGGTGTAGCTAGTATAGCCATCCGGGAGTGGGAGATGTTGGGGGCAATTGGCGAGTTTGATTTGCTTCTGGGCGAATCCGTGGAGGCTGCGGCCTTGTTTTCTGTTGTTGCGCAGCCTACACTTGTGACTCGAGTGTTAGAGGCACAGAGAGGTGACCTTGAGGTAGAATCCCTCCGAGAGAAGATCTCCAGTGGGAAGGTTGAGAAGGGTCTGACGGTGTATCCCGACCTGAATGTGAGATACCGAGACCGTTTGTTTGTGCCGGAGTCTTGCCGAGAGGAGGTACTCCGAGAGTTTCATCATTCGCGCCTTGCAGTGCATCCGAGAGGTACTAAGATGTATCGGGATTTGAGTCGCCAGTTTTGGTGGTGGGGTATGAAGAGAGATGTGGCAGTCTTCGTGTCTAAGTGCCTTACTTGTCAGCAAGTGAAGGCCGAGCATCAGAGGCCAGCGGGTTTGTTGCAACCCTTACCTGTCATGACCCTAACCCGCCCCCCCGTGGGTTAAGGGCATAACCGGCCAGTAATCGTGAGATTACCTACGGCCTCAAACCAACCCAAACGCATGTTAACAGAGTTAATGGGTGAAGCAATCTAAAAACTTTGTCCTTAGAGCTGTGCTTACATGGCACGTCAACAAGTTATACATATAAACATTAATAACTCACAACAGAAATTAAGTATCAAAAGTTCAACACATACATGATCATCCCAAAACTATGCCAACCCGTGAAACTATATACAAACATATACAAAGCTTCGCCAACATGACAAAACATAACTACATAACAAAAGGCGAAGGTGGGTCTCGTGCGTGAGACCCAAAGGCTGACTTTCCAAAACTTATGTTGATCCACTTAGGCTTTACTGGGGCTGGGTCTGGGTCTGGACCCCCCTTGGCTCACCTACAAACACATGAATGAGCGTGAGCGAAAGCCCAGTGAATAATATTAAATAAAGGAAATGCATTGAAACATTATACAAC
Source organism: Camellia japonica (assembly GCA_030407325.1). Lineage (NCBI taxonomy): Eukaryota > Viridiplantae > Streptophyta > Magnoliopsida > Ericales > Theaceae > Camellia > Camellia japonica. The sequence goes on along the minus strand of JAPPVO010000019.1, from coordinate 78,044,297 downwards.
AGACGGCCTTGGGCCCCAATTCATTCATGTTAACTGGCCTTTGGCCTTTTCAAACTTTCATATCAGACTGGCTCCTTGGCCTTTATATCAGACTGGCTCTTAGGCCTTTATATCAGACTGGCCCTTAGGCCTTTATATCAAACTGGCTCTTAGGCCTTTCTAACTTTCATATCAAACTGGCACATAGGCCTTTCCAACTTTCATATCAAACTGGCACATAGGCCTTTCAGACTTTCATATCAGACTGGCACATAGGCCTTTCAGACTTTCATATCAGACTGGCTCCTTGGCCTTTATATCAGACTGGCTCTTAGGCCTTTATATCAGACTGGCCCTTAGGCCTTTCTAACTTTCATATCAAACTTGGTCCACCGTTCAAAATGTATGAACCTTATAAAACTTACATGGGAGCAAGTAATTGGACAATAACATATTTCAGATATTACTCACAGTGATCGGTTGATTGGTTCGCCCTAGAACTCGACCCTACACATGTCATGAACATAAAAGAGTCACTAACAATTCAATCCGTTCAAAATTCACATTTTTCTCTTAGGCTTTATTCCTATCTCTTTAACTCATTTACAATGCTCAATGTATGCCTAAGAGTGCTTAGAAGTGAAAGGGAATGGAAAACGGAACACAAAATGCATTTTCAAAGTTTCAGAAAACAGGGTCCCCGCTCGAGCATGGACTTCCCCGCTCGAGCGGACCCTTGGGTCTGCAAAAGTACTGGTTGCCTTCAATTCCCGCTCGAGTGCGAACTAGGCCGCTCGAGCGGACTTTCCTGCCTACATAGCTCCCCTCGAGCGTCAACTTTCCTCCGAGCGGGAACCAGGTCTGCAGGAAATGCTGGGAGCTCGTTTTCTCTCCGCTCGAGCGGCACTTCCCCCGCTCGAGCGACGTCAAAATTCTGGAAATTCCCAGGTTATGTTCTTGAGTTCCAACTCGATTTTCCAGCCAATTTTCATGCATTCTAAGGCTCAAAGTTCACATGCAATCATACTAACAAGGTACAAACACCAAAACACAGGGTTAAGGAGCTCAATTTCAAGGATTACACACTTGCATGTCTCAAATTGACACCACATTCAACTCTATCATGTATATTCATGCATTTCAAGCTTCCATCCTCAATTATTCAAACATGCATGGCCATCTTGACCTCATTTCCATTTCAAAGATGCAAATGGTGCCAAAGCTCAACAAACTAAGCTTGCATGCATAATCAAACTTCAACTCTTGCTTAAATAACATGGTACATGCTAGATTATGCAATTTATGGCAATTCATAACAATTTTATAATGCATGTGCATATCTCATTAAATTCGACACAACTCATGATCAACTCACCATTTAGTCTTTAATTCACTAGAACACAACTTAAACTCATGACTTAAGGGTTGATTACTCACCTAGGAGCTTTAACCTTCCAACTTAAGCTTAATTCTTGAGTTGATCTTCAAATTATCAAGCTTTGAGGCCAAAATCCCAATTTCCCTCACTCCCCCTCTCTCTAGCCGACCCTCTCTTCCCCTTTGAGTTTTTGATCAGCCAAATGAAGTGAATAATAGAGAATAGGGAGTGTAGAGGCTTATAACAAAACCCTACTAAGGCCAATATTAAAATAATAAAGTAGTTGGGCTTTAATTCATCAATTAAATTGACTTAATCTGACCTGAATCAATTTTTCAATTAAATTTCACCGTAGGCTCTAAAAATTATGCCAAACATAATGGCGTAGTCAATTTCGGGTTCTGTGGCCGATAAGGCCCCCAATTTAATTCCCAAAGCAGATTATTCAAACAGATTTTTCTACGGTGAACAGATAGAGTTCCAAAATCACATATTATCACATAACGGCACACAAAATCATACTAAACACATAACCATAAACAAATTAAGGACCAATTTAGCATATTACAGAACAGGGGTATCACATTACCTGTTGCCGAGTGGAAGTGGGAGCATGTCACTATGGACTTCGTTGTAGATCTTCCAGGACTCAGCGGGGTAGTGATGCTATTTGGGTGGTTGTAGACCGGCTGACTAAGTCGGCGCACTTCATTCCTATGCGCGTGAGAGATTCGGTAGATCATCTTGCCGACTTGTATATTCGGGACATAGTGAGGTTGCACGGGGTCCCAGTGACGATCGTTTCAGATAGAGATCCTCGTTTTACTGCTAGGTTATGGCAGAGTTTGCAGAGTGCCTTGGGTACTAAGTTGACCTTCAGTACGGCTTATCACCCTCAGACTGACGGGCAGTCCGAGCGTACTATTCAGATCCTTGAGGATATGTTTCGGGGTTGTGTCCTTGACTTCAGTGGGACATGGGAGATGCACTTACCATTGGTGGAGTTTGCCTACAACAACAGTTTTCAGTCTAGTATCGGTATGGCACCGTTTGAGGCCTTGTATGGCCGACCTTGTAGGTCTCCGGTTTGTTGGGCAGAGGTGGGTGACGCACCTCTGTTGGGTCCGGAGTTGGTTAGGGAGACGACGGAGAAAGTTGAGCTTATCCGTAGGAGGCTTGTTACAGCCCAGAGTCGTCAGAAATCTTATGCTGACCATAGGAGGAGGCCGTTGGCATTTGAGATGGGTGATCATGTCTTTCTGAAGATATCACCTAGGGGGGATTGATGAGGTTTGGGAAGAGTGGGAAGTTATCCCCTCGGTTTTGGTCCTTTTGAGATCCTTGAGAGGATTGGCGAGGTTGCTTATCGTTTAGCTTTACCGCCACAGTTGTCCGAAGTTCATGACGTGTTTCATGTGAGCATGCTTCGGAAGTATGAGCTGGATCCATCGCATGTATTGGATTGGACCGACTTAGAGGTAGATGAGGATGCCTCGTATGAGGAGAGACCGGTTCGGGTCTTGGATAGGCGGGATCAAGTCTTGTGTGGCAAGACCATTCCTTTGGTAAAGGTTTTGTGGAAACATCACGGAGTGGAGGAGGCCACTTGGGAACGTGAGTTGGAGGTCCGAGAGAAATATTCGGACCTATTCGTGAATGTTTGAACATATGTTAATATATTGTTGTATTGTTAACTTTAAGATCATTAATATGTCTTAAGTTGTAAAACATGGTGCATGTTTGATTAATGAAAGTAGTTGGAAACTTGCCTCAAATGGAAGTTGTGTAACATTGCATGTGTTGAATATATAGTAGAAATTGAAATGTATGTATTGTGAGATGCCTCTTAATAAAAGATGGAATGACCGGTAATGGGTCGAGTTGTTGAATGTGTAATATAACATTGTCTAAAATGGACAAAAACGTGTTTTTCATAAACTTGTTCTTAATTCGGGGACGAAATTCTTAAGGGGGGGAGGTTATAGCGATCCTGGGTTTACCCCTTGTTGTACAGTGATCCGGACATGTGTCCGTGGGTGTTAGTAGTTGATTATTATCTGGTTTACATTCTTTCCTACTTTGTATTTGAGTTATAGGATGTGCTGGGTAGGTTTGTTACAGGTTGGTTGAGCTTAGGAACCAAAACTAGTTGCCCAGATTTTGGCCTGTCCGCTCGAGCGGAGATTTTGACGCTCGAGCGGGGACCTTGTTGTTGCTTGTCCGCTCGAGCGGGGGTTTTGGCGCTCGAGCGAGGAATACACCCATCCAATATTTCCTGTGTAGTGTTGGACGCTCGAGCAGGGGATTGGCCGCTCGAGCGGCAGGTTGTGAGTGACGCTCGAGCGGGGAGTTGGGCGCTCGAGCGGGGACCTGGTATGTCGAGATTCTGGGAGTGTGCATCCGCCGCTCGAGCGGGAGTTTGGCCGCTCGAGCGGGAGTCTGTGAGTGGCGCTCGAGCGGGGGTTTCCACGCTCGAGCGGGGTGGCTCTTATTTAAAAGCGAGATCCGACTTTTTTATCACTTTTTCAAGATCTTTTCTCTCTCTTACTTTTCCAAAAAGCCATTTTCAGAGTTTCTCACTCTAAACCCGGCCCTTCTCTCTTTGATTTGATCTAGTAGGAGTTGTTTGCTCACTTTTGGCCTTTACAAAAGTTGTGTTGATCGTCGAGGGCTACATTTTAATCTGAAAATTTCGGAATTCAGAGCATTTTGGTTTTGGTCTTCATCTCCATTGGAGCTCAAACTTTGAGGTAGGGATATCCTACTCTCTCTTTATGAACTTTGTCTTTAAATTTTGGTATTTTGAGATGTTGGGGTTGTTGCGTAATTTAGAGAGAGTTTGGGGCTTTTGTGGAATTTTACAAAGTTGGGGTTTTATTTATAATGGACCCATGAACGTATTTAGCTTAGAGAATGGAATGAATGTGAAATCATTGATGAAAATGGGACCTTAAGGGTTGTAATGTTAACTATGGAAAATGCCCTAATTACATTGATTAATTAATTGGGATAATAAATTGTGAGAAATGAGGAATGGAAGTGGAAATGCTGAGAGTGGGAATATGTGGGAATTAAAGGGTGCAGTTGAATTACTTATCACTCACCGAATTGAAATGTTGATATATTATCCGTTTTGTGCATTTATTTTCTGTATAGAAATAACTGCTTTGGGCTATCGGGGGGATAGTCTTGATTGTTGTAGACAATGCATGATGATTAGGCAAACTAAAACTGATCATTGAAATGTGTCATTGAGTGTGACAGTTGAAAGAATACATTAATTTTATGTATTGATTGGTGATGTGTATAATTATTGTTTATATGCATTGTATTGTGTTGGAGAAGATAGGGGATGTATTCCACGGTTTAGGGGAAGATAGGGGATGGACCTTTAAACCGGATGTTGTTTGGGAGAAGATAGGGGATGGACTCCATAGATATAGCTCATATGCTTATCTAGTAATGTGTTGACACAGCTCATACGCTTGTCTTTGGAAGTGTGATATTGCTCTTAGCATATCTATGGAAGTGTTGATATAGTTCATATGCTTATCTGTTAATGAGTTGATATAGCTAGTATGCTTATCTTTTATTGAAATAGGAAAATGTTTAATATGAATTACTGTCTCATATAAGTGGTTTGGCCAGGTTCTGAGCCATGGTTATGAATTGAGAATTGAAAAGAATGGAAAATGAATTATAACATGGACTTGTATGTCATGAAACTGTAAGATGATATAAGTGGATGTATCAGTGTTGGTCATCTATCAACTGCTAATCTTTTAGTCATTGTTCATGGTTGGTTTAGTGTATTTCTACTGGGCTGTGGCTCACCCTATATGGGAACATCATTTTCAGGTACAGGTAGCATGCCATCTCCAAGGACATAGCTTGGGAGGCTTGAGGCGGATGGACTTTTTGGTTGTATATATATATATTTTTTGATGTATTACAGGTAGATTCAAGCCAAGGGCTTAATGTGTAATTGAGCTAGTGCTCTCTTTTTGTAACCAAGTGTTAACTTGGAAAGCTGTAAGCCCTTAGTGCATTTGCTTTTGTTGTTAACATGTACTACCTTTTGTAATGAAACTCTGATGAATAGAAGAATGTGGATCTTTTATATATCAATGAATATCTATATTGATGGGTTTAATGTTTTTATTTTGAGGGCGTTACAATTTTCACATTCAGGAAATTGAATGTTGCCATAGATTATATCTACATAAACGAAACGTAACGTAACGTGACACCTATGATCTATGTCAACATTCAATTTCCTATATAGGAAATTAAATGTTACCATAGATCATATTTATATGAAACATAATGTCACACCAACATAAACCAGCAACATTTTCACATTCAATTTAAAAAAATAAAACTTATTAAGTTTGCGAAACGTAACATGGCACGTTACGTTACATTTATGTAGGTGTCACGTTACGTTACGTTTATATAGGTGTCACGTTACGCTGCGTTTATGTAAGTGTCACGTCACGTTACGTTTATGTAGGATCTTGTGGAATACATTCCTATCTAAATAGGACTTGCGACTCTATAAGAAATTACACAGGACTTAGCCTACCATAAGTGTCTGAAAAAAAACTTATAAATAAGTCTCCCTTAAAGTTTTGATAGATATACATCAAAAAATAGATAATTATATTACTAAATCATAATTCAAATTTAGATGTTATATCTTTTTGAATTTCATAGCTAAATTCTTTATCTTCTTTATTTTTGTGTGTAATCATAGTGTATGAGAGAAATTGAAAATGGTGTTGCGGTAATTATGAGAGAAGTCAAAAAGGTTTGTAGGTTGGGTCAGATTATTCTTTAAATAAGACTTGAAAATTGATTAATTTTTCTCATTAAGTGATTTAAAAATTTGATATATATACATCAAAAAAATAGATAATTATATTACTAAATCATAATTCAAATTTAGATATTGTCATATTTTTTTTTAGATTCATATCTAAATTCTTATCTTTTTTATTTTTGTGTGGTTTCTATTCGGTTTTTTTTTTTTCAATTTATTTAAGATGAAATTGTGGGTTTCTATTTTTTTTAATTTAATTTATTTGTGGTTTCTATTTGTTTTTAATTATTATTATTATTTAGGTAAGTTATGATATGAGTTAGATATGTGATAGATATTTGTTTAGATAAACTTTAAAGATTTTTAAAACTTAAAATTGGATATTGAGATGCAAAAAAAAGATTTTAACTGAATAAATAAAAATCAAATTTATTAATTTTATCTGTTTGTATATCTGATTTTTAGTTTTTTTTTTTGTTATGTTATAATATAATATATAAGATATAGATAGATATCTACAGCTTTCATGAAAAATATTATCTGATTTTTTGGGAAAGAGAGAAAGAAGGCAAGTTTTAATATTTTTTTTGGAAATCGATGAGAGAGATTAGGATGGAGAGATTATGAAATATTTTTGTTATTAAATAAATAAATCAGTCAATAGTTTTTAATCAATAATTTTAGAAAATTGATTAATTTGTCTCATTAAGTGATTTAAAATTTTGATAGATATACATAAAAAAAATAGATAATTATATTACTAAATCATAATTCAAATTTAGATGTTATATCTTTCTGAGTTCCATTAAAAAATCAATAATTTTAGAAAATTGATTAATTTATCCCATTAAGTGATTTCAAATTTTGATAGATATATATCAAAAAAATAGATAATTATATTACTAAATCATAATTCAAATTTAGATGTTATATCTTTTTAGCTAAATTCTTTGTCTTCTTTATTTTTGTGTGTAACTATAGTATATGGAAAAAATTGAAAAGGGTGCTGCAGTAATTATGAGAGAAGTCAAAAAGGTTTGTAGGTTGGGAGAAGTCAAAAAATACTGCGGTTTTTTTTTTAAATCAAAAAATTAAAAAATTAGGATTAGGATATTGGAGGTCTCACAAAACTTGTAGATTAGAAATCCCCTTTTCCTTATATAATATTAGCATATCACCCGTGCTATGCACGGATTGTGTGTACAATTATTTATATATGTGAATTTTGATTTTTAAATGTTTCTTTTTTAAATGTCTTCTTTTTTTCCTTTTTTATATTATATTAAAGTTTAATAGTTTGATAATAATCATATGTGTTGGACTTTTCAAGGAATTAAATGTCTTATTTATTTATTTATTATATTATATTAAAGTTTAATATTTTGATAATAATCATATGTGTTGGACTTTTCAATAAATTTTTTTTATGCTTGTTCTTAATGCATTAAAGTGTTATTATGAGGGATAATAATCATATGTGTTGGGACTTTTCAAGGAATTCATATGTGTTGGATTTCAAAGAATTTTTTTTTATGCTTGTTCTTAATGCATTAAAGTGTTATTATGATGGTAAGACTTGAGAGTTTGGAGAAATTAATAAATGCTAAGATTTTTTTTTTAAAATAAAAAAATCAGGAAATTTAGATTGGGAGATTGGAGCTCTCACAAGGCTTGGGGTTAAAAATCCCCTTTTGTTTAATATATAGTATAGACTAGCCTATCACCCGTGCTGTAGCAATCCAGGTTTCAATCCTTCTTTTATGTTTAGCCACTTCGACTGGGACGGTCGGGGGTCCAGGGGGCAGCGCCCCTTGGTCGGGGGTTGAGGGGGCAGCGCCCCTTGGCGGGTCCGCAATTCACCACTTTATAAGTATTTGGACACAAAAATGTTTCCTCTCTCAGCGATGTGGGACTCAAAGAGTGGACAAAAGTGTTGTGCCAAACGACGTCGTTTGGTGTGTTTGTTGGAAGTCCCACATCGATTACAAGATACAATTGAAAGTGGACAAACTTCTATATAAGTGAAAGTGCAGAGGGTTAGCTTATCAGCTTCTATGGTTCTTTCTTGGTTTAATGAGCCATTAAGAGCCGAGCTCAAGTTATAAATTTTAGTTGTGCCGAGCTGGATTTTGGCCATAGTTCCATTGGGATTTTGGCCATAGTTCCTTCGCCAAAGTTGTATAATTTCTCGAGGGCTTTGTGGTGTGTGGTGGAGATCGAGTTTCATCTCTTTTCATCTTCTCCATTTGAGCTCCGAATTTGAGGTAGGGATTCCTACTCATTCTTATGTGTTTTAACATAAATGTTGAGTTATTTATATAGATGGTTTGATTTGGGAACTTAAAGTTGGAGTTGTATAATGTTGAAAACAAGGGTTTTGTTCAATTGACTCATACCTGTGTGTTTTGGTTTTAAAAATAGAGATTATTGATGTTTTTGATAATATTTGAGCCTTTGGGTCAGTATTGAGAAAAAGGAAAAAATGCCATGTTTGGGTATATTTGGGTCATTACTGTAATTAATAACAGTTAATACGGAAATATGAAATTGAGTTGGAAATAATAAAATCGACTCAATATGAGGTAGAATAGTGGAGTTGGATTCTTTAATTACCCACTTTGAAAATGTTGAGATTATATATATCTGTTATAGCATTTATTTTCTATCTAGAAATAACTGCTTTGGGCTATCGGTGGAGGATAATCTTAATTGTTGTAGACAATGCATGATGATTAGGCAAACTAAAACTAATCAATTGAATATGTCATCGAATATAGCGACTGAATAATGCATTAACTTTATGTATTAATTGATTGTATATTATCTACGTTTATATAAATGTGTTGTGTGGGAGGAGATAGGGGATGTACTCCACGGTTTAGGGGAAGATAGGGGATGGACCTCTAAACCGGATTTTGTGTGACATTGATACAGCACTACAATGTGTATCAAGTGTTGATTATGAAAGTGTTTAAATTGATTTGATATAGCACTAAAATGTATATCATTATCAATTGTGAAGTATAGAAGTAATTCTATGATATGTTGATACAGCACTGAAATGTGTATCCTTCGTAAAGTGTGGAAATAGTTTATGTGTTATCGATACAGCATTAAAATGTGTATCCATCATGAATTTCGAAAGTGTTTTAAAAATGAGTCTTAACCTCATTAAGTTATTTGGCTAGGTGTTGAGCCATGTTTTCAAACTCAAAATTGAAAAAGAAATGGGAAATGAAATGTAACATGGACTTAATGTCATGAAACCGGAAATGTTAATTTGGGTCTTTATCTCAATTGAAATGGAAGTATTGTTGATATGAGATATAATCTCACTTAAAGGGTGGCCAGGTTCTGAGCCAGGATTATGAATTAAGAAATGGTAATTATTATGAAACATGGATACATTTATCATGTAATTGAAATGGATTATGAATGGATATATGTGAGTCAAACATTTATTGAATGCTTACGTTTTAGTTATTGCCCATATTATGTTTAGCATATCTCCACTGGGCTGTTAGCTCACCCTATACGGGAATATCATTCAGGTGCAGGTGAGATGTTACCTCCAAGGCAATAGCATGGATGGACTCTCGGGAAACAAGAGTTTCCTATTTATGCTTTATGTATTCATGTTTGTTATTTGTAAAGCCAAGGGCTTAAGATGTAATGGGTGAGACTCAATTTGTGTAACCAAGCAATGTCTTGGAAGATGATAGCCTATAGGGCATTTAATTGCTTGTTAAACAGTGAACGCTGATATATGAAAGTATGTTGTTTCTCATATTTATACCGCATATGAGTTATCTTTATTGTAATATTTTGGGGGCGTGACACATGCTATGCACGGGATAATTATATTTGTTTTAGATTTTTTTTAATATATAAATTATGTTTTTTAAGATTTTTTATAAAAATAATTTAACAATCTTATCACTAACCATAGTGTATGGGAGAAATTGAAAAGGGTACTGCTGTAACTATACACGAATTGTATCTATAATTATTTGTATGGGGGAATTTTAAATACTGATCAAGAGATTTTGACCAAATCAATAAATGCAGTAATATGGAAAGACATGTGGATTGAAAAAAGCTAATAAATGCTGATCAAAGGATTTTGACCAAATCAATAAATGTTGAGTTTTTTTTTTCTAAAATAAAAAATATAAAATATAAAAAATTCAGATTGGGATATTGAAACTCCCATAAGCCTGGGAGTTAAAAACCCCTTTTGCTTAATATATAGTATAGAAGTATAGATAGATTATTTAGAGCCATTGAATAAACTACGATCACATTTTTCTTTTTGAGAGTTAACTTCAATCATATTAAAAAATCAAATTATAAACAAAAGGAGATAACTTCAATCATACAAATCACAATTTTTTTAATGCTATCTAACTACAATGACATTTTTTTCATAATAAAAAAAATAATTGAAAAAAATAACCATTAAAATAGTAAATAAAAAAGATTATTTAGAACCATTGAACAAACTACAATAACATTTTTCTTTTTGTGAGTGTTTATGTTTATCTAATTTCAATCATATTAAAAATAAAATTATAAACAAAAGGAGATAACTTCAATCATACAAATCACAATTTTTTAATGCTATCTAATCATCATCAATAATTAAAAAAATCAATCACAAATTAAGTCAATTGATAATTAAAAAACACAATAATTTATTTTTCAAAAAACATAGTGAGTTAAAAAGATCAATTACAATTTTTTTGGGGTCAAAATACAATATAATCATCATCAATAATTGGTACATTATGTGATCCTAATGAGTACAATCCATTTTGTTTTTCAAAAAACACAATGAGTTAAAAATCAAATCACAAATTAAGTGAATTGATAGTTAAAAAAACACAATAATTTTTTTTCAAAAAACACAGTGAGTTAAAAAAATAAATTACAATTTTTTTTTCAAAATACAATCTAATCATTATCAATAATTGGTATTTTAAAATCAAATAAAAAAAATCAAATCAAATCACAAATATTTTTATGCTATCTAACTACAATCATATTTTTTTCGTAAATAATTGTAAAGAAAAACCACTAAAACAGTAAATAAAAGATTAAATCACATTAAAAAAAAAGAACCATTGAACAAACTACAATCACATCACATTTTTTCCATAATAAAAAAAATAAATAAATAAAAAAGAACCATTGACTACCTACAATCACATTAAAAAAAAGAACCATTGAACTAACTAAAATCACATTTTTTTCTTTGTGAGTGTTTATGTTTATCTAACTTCAATCATATTAAAAATAAAATTAAAATAGTAAATAAAAAGATTAAATAACATTAAAAAAAAATATTGAACTAACTACAATAATCATATTAAAAAAAAGAGCCATTGAACAAACTACAATCACATCACATTACAATCACATTTTTTTCTTTATGAGTGTTTATATTTATTTAACTTCAATCATATTAAAAATAAATTTAAAATAGTAAATAAAAAGATTAAATAACATTAAAAAAAAAACCATTAAACTAACTATAACAATCATATTAAAAAAAAGAAACATTGAACAAACTACAATCACATCACATTTTTCTCATAATAAAATCAATAAATGAAAAAAAAAAACTATTAAACTAACTACAATCACATTAAAAAAAAAAGAATCATTCAACTAATTATAATCACATTTTTCTCTTTGTGAGGGTTTATATTTATTTAACTTCAATCATATTAAAAAATCAAATTATAATTTTTTATTCGCTAGACAAATCACAAATATTTTTATGCGCTATCTAACTACAATATTAAAACAGTAAACAAAAGGAAAAGTCAAGAAGGAGAAAACAAAAAGAAGACTTACTGTTTGCATACGTGGTCACTGAAGTTGAAAGTGTAGAAGTGAGAAGTCAAGAAGGAGAAAACAAAAAGGAGACTCACTGTTATGTGAAAAGTTAAAAAGAGAGTGTGTATTGGAGAAGTTAAAAAGACTTGGAAGAATTTAATAAATGCTAAGTTTTTTTTTTCAAAGAAACTCAAAAAAATTAAGAAATTAAGGTTCAGATATTGGAACTCCCACAAAACTTATGGGTTAGAGATAGATATTGTAACGCCCTCAAAATAATACATTAAACCCTACATTCTAGACATGCATGGACATAAGAGGATAAAGCATATTTTCATAAATCAGAGTATTCATTACAAAAGTATTACATGTTGACATCAAAAGTAAATGCCCTATAGGCTTACAACTTTCCAAGTCAACACTTGGGTACAACAAAAGAAGAGTTCTAGCTCTTTATACAAAATAAGCCCTTGGCTTGATTAACATGTAATACATAAAGAAAACAACAAAAAGATCTTCAAGCCTCTAAGCCTCCCAAGTTACGTCCTTGGAGGTAGCATATCACCTGGACCGGAAAATGATGTCCCATATAGGGTGAGCCAATGCCCAGTAGAGATATACTAAATCAGATGTGAGCAATGACTAAAACATTAGCACATGATAAATGACCAACACTTATAAAACAACTTGTAACACAATTCAGTTCCATGACAAATAGTCCATGTTTCATTTCACTTTCCTTTACTTATCCAATTCTCAAGTTATATAAACATGGCTCAGAACCTGGCCGAACAATTTAAATGAGACAATGGCTCATATTAAAACATCTCCAATATCAACGACTCAAACAAGATTACTACTCATGTTAAAAACACTTTCATACTTCACAATTAATACACAGATTTGCTGTATTAATAGAGTCCATCCCCTATTTCCTCCCAAACAGGTTTGAGAGTCCATCCCCTATCTCCTCTCAAACCATGGAGTCCATCCCCATCCCCTATCTCCTCTCAAACCATGGAGTCCATCCCCTATCTTCTCCCAAACAATATACATATACAATGTAATTAAACACTTATCATATGCAACATATTCGCTTTATTGTTCCAACAGTCATATTCAATGACATAACACGTTCGATTAGTTTCAGTTTTCCCTAATCAACATACAGTGTCTACAACAATCAAGACTATCCTCCACCGATAGCCCAAGACATTTATTTCTAAACAGAATATAAATGCATCAAACAGATATAATATCAACATTTTCATAGGTGAGTGATTAATTAATCCAACTACACCATTCAATCTTAAAATTCCCCAATTTCATGATTTTCAACTCAATTTCATATTCCTACAAATTAATTATTCAACACAATTAAGGCATTTTTCCCCCCTTTTTCAAATATTGATCCTAAGACCAAATTCCACCAATTTTACTCCCAAACTCATATTCCCAAGCCTTATATACAATGGAGCTTTTAAAACACAAAACCCCTCTTTACATAATTTCACATCAAACCCTAATTTTTTTCAAAATTACCAAGCAACACCATTTAATCAAAATGACTAAAATTTATGACAAAACTCATAAGATAGAGTAGGGTATCCCTACCTTAATTTTAGAGCTCAAAGGAGGAGAGAGGTGAAACTCAAAGTGCTCCAAATCCACAAATTTTCAGATTAAAGTGAAGCCCTCGCGACCCTCTATCTTTCTTACAAAGAGATTAGGGTAGTAACACTCTAGAAGTAGATGAAACCCTAGAAAGAAGGTGTGTGTAGAGAGAGAGCTGAATCTAGGGTTTGAGATGAAAATAGATGAAAAAGTGAAGTGTAATCCCGCTGCTACCAACTGATATATTCGAGGCTCGCTCGAGTGAAGGAGTGGTCGCTCGAGCGACTAGACACAAAGAAACCTCGTTCGAGCATAGAAAGCCTCGCTCGAGCCAACAATTCGAAGCTTCAGGTCTGCAACCCAGAAGCACGCTCGAGCGAAGCAAAGCTCGCTCGAGCGAAGAAACCCAAAACATAGACCTCGCTCGCTCGAGCCAAGAAATGCAACCTTTAGGTCAAAAAGAGATGCAGACGCAAGCTCGAGCGCTAGACTTCTCGCTCGAGCCACCAGACACAAAACTTAACTCTCGCTCGAGCGAAGGAACCCTAGCTCGAGCGAAGGAACTAAAACACAGAGCTTGCTAGAGCGACAAAAGTCTCGCTTGAGCGAAGACACAAAAATCTGGGCAGCAACCATTTGCTCCTATTCACAACCAACCTGTTACGAACCTGCCCAACACAACCTAAAACTCAAATATATAGAATTGAAGGATGGAAACAAGCTATACACAACAACCAACACCACAGAACCTAAGTCCGGAATACAACAACCAAAGAAGAGGAAACCGGGATCGCTATAGATATAAATAAATAGATAGATATAGATATAGATATTTATATTTGTTTTAAATTTTTTTTAATATACAAATTATTTGTTTTGGAAAAGGTAGTGCAGTAATTATGAGAGAAGTCAAAAAGTCTTATGGGTTGAGAGAAGTTAATAAATGATGAGGTTAATTTTTTTTTTTTAAAAAACAAAAAATTAGAAAATTAGGATTGACATATTGGAGCTCCCACAGGCCTTGGGGGTTAGAAACCCCCTTTTGCTTAATATATAGTATAGACTAGCCTATCCCCCGTGCTATGCACGGGATAATTATAGATATTTATATTTGTTTTAGATTTTTTTTAATATATAAATTATGTTTTTTAAGTTTTTTTATAAAAATAATGTAACAATCTTTAAATGCTGATCAGGGGATTTTGACCAAATCAATAAATGCAAGCATGTGTAAAGACATGTGGATTGAAAAAAAATTAATAAATGCTGATCAAGGGATTTTGACCAAATCAATGAATGCTGAGTTTTTTTTTTTTTTAATAAAAAATTTAAAAAATTCAGATTGGGATATTGAAGCTCCCACAGGCCTTAAGGGTTAAAAATCACCTTTTGCTTAATATATAGTATAGATATAGATATAGATATAGATAAATATAGATATAGATATTTATATTTGTTTTGAAAAGGGTGCTGCAGTAATTATGAGAGGAGTCAAACAGGCTTGTGGGTTGAGAGAAGTTAATAAATGTTGAGATTATTTTTTTTTTAAAATCAGAAAATTAAAAAATTAAGATTGAGATATTGGAGCTCTCACAAAACTTGTGGGTTAGAAACTTCTTTTTCCTTATATACTATACTAGCTTATCACCCGTGCTATGCATGGAATAATTATAGATATTTATATTTGTTTTAGATTTTTTTTAATATATAAATTATATTTTTTGAGATTTTTTATAAAAATAATTTAACAATCTTATCACTAACCATAGTATATGAGAGAAGTTGAAAAATGTACTGCAGTAATTATGCATGGATTGTATTTATAATTATTTGTATGAGGGGATTTTAAATACTGATCAGGTGATTTTGACCAAATCAATAAATGCAGGCGTGTGAAAAGCCATGTGGATTGGAAAAAGTTAATAAATGCTTATCAGGAGATTTTGACCAAATCAATAAATGTTGAGCTTTTTTTTTTTTTTTTTTAAATCAAAAATTAGGAAATTTAGATTGGGATATTGGAGCTCCCACAAAGCTTGGCGTTAGAAATCCCCTTTTCCTTAATATAGACTAGCCTATTACCCGTGCTATGCACGGGATAATTATAGATATTTATATTTGTTTTAGATTTTTTTTTAATATATAAATTATGTTTTTAAAGATTTTTTATAAAAATAATTTAACAATCTTATCACTAAACCATAGTGTATGAGAGAAATTGAAAAGGGTACTGCAGTAACTATACACAGATTGTATCTATAATTATTTGTATGAGGAAATTTTAAATGCTGATCAGGGGATTTTGACCAAATCAATAAATGCAGATATGTGGAAAGACATGTGGATTGAAAAAAAAGTTAATAAATGCAGATTAGGAAATTTTGACCAAATTAATAAATGCTGAGTTTTTTTTTTTTTTAATAAAAAATTTAGAAAATTCAGATTGAGATATTGAAACTCCCACAAGCCTTGGGTTAAAAACCCCCTTTTACTTAATATATAGTATAGATATAGATAGATAGATGTAGATATACATATAAATAATATAATATAGATAGATAGATGTGTTGAAATTTTTAAGGAATTTTGTTTATGCTAGTCTTTAATGCATTAAAGTTTAATTATGAGGGAGTTTTGACCAAATCTCTCAAAAGACATGGGGATTGGTTGAAATTAACAAATGCTGAGTTTTTTTTTTTTTTTAAATCAAAAAATTAGAAAATTAGGATTAGGATACTGGAGCTCCCACAAGGCTTGTCGGTTAAAAATCCCATTTTCCTTAGATAATTGTGTTTACAATTATCTATATATGTGAATTGCGGTTTTTAAATGTCTTTTTTTTTTTTTTTTTTAAATGTCTTTTTTTTTTCCTTTTTATATTATATTAAAGTTTAATATTTTGATAATAATCATATGTGTTAGACTTTTCAAAAATTAAATGTCTTTTTTTTTATTATATTATATTAAAGTTTAATATTTTGATAATAATCATATGTGTTGGACTTTTCAAAAAAAAAATTTATGCTTGTTCTTAATGCATTAAAGTGTTATTATGAGGGATAATAATCATATGTGTTGGACTTTTCAAGGAATTCATATGTATTGGATTTTAAAGAATTTTTTTTATACTTGTTCTTAATGCATTAAAGTGTTATTATGAGGGTAAGACTTGGGGGTTGGGAGAAGTTAATAAATGCTAAGGTTTTTTTTTTTTTTTTAAATCAAAAAATCAGAAAATTTAGATTGGGAGATTGGAGCTCCCACAAGGTTTGGGGTTAAAAACTCCGTTTTACTTAATATATAGTATAGATATAGATAGATAGATGTAGATATAGATATAGATAATATAATATAGATAGATAGATGTGTTGAAATTTTTAAAGAATTTTGTTTATGCTGGTCTTTAATGCATTGAAGTTTAATTATGAGGGAGTTTTGATCAAATCTCCCAAAAGGCATTGGGATTGGGAGAAATTAACAAATGCTGAGTTTTTTTTTTTTTTAAATCAAAAAATTAGAAAATTACGATTAGGATATTGGAGCTCCCACAAGACTTGTAGGTTAAAAACCCCATTTCCTTAGATAATTGTGTTTACAATTATCTATATATGTGAATAGCGATTTTTAAATGTCATTTTTTTTTTTTAAATGTCTTCTTTTTTTCCTTTTTTATATTAAATTAAAGTTTAATATTTTGATAATAATCATATGTGTTAGACTTTTCAATGAATTAAATGTCTTTTTTTTTATTATATTATATTAAATTTAATATTTTGAAAATAATCATGTGTGTTGAACTTTTCAAGAAATTTTTTTTATGCTTGTTCTTAATGCATTAAAGTGTTATTATGATGGGTAATAATCATATGTGTTGGGACTTTTCAAGGAATTCATATGTGTTGGATTTTAAAGAATTTTTTTTATATTTGCTCTTAATGCATTAAAGTGTTATTATGAGTGTAAGACTTGGGGGTTGGGAGAAGTTAATAAATGCTAAGTTTTTTTTTTTTAATCAAAAAATCAGGAAATTTAGATTGCGAGATTGGAGCTCCCACAAGGCTTGGGGTTAAAAACCCTATTTTGCTTAATATATAGTACTAGCCTATCACCCGTGCTATGCACGGAATAATTATAAATATTTATATTTGTTTTAATTTTTTTTAATATATAAATTATGTTTTTAAAGATTTTTTTATAAAAATAATTTAATAATCTTATCACTAACCATAGTGTACAGAAGAAATTAAAAAGGCTACTGCAATAACTATGCACAGGTTGTATCTATAATTATTTGTATGAGGGGATTTTAAATGCTAATAAGGGATTTTGAGCAAATCAATAAATGCAGGCATGTGGATTGGAAAAAGTTAATAAATGCTGATCAGAGAATTTTGACCAAATTAATAAATGCCGAGGTTTTTTCTTTTTAATAAAAAATTTAGAAAATTAAGATTGAGAGATTGGAACTCCCATAAGGCTTGGGGTTTAGAAACCCCATTTCCTTAATATATTTACAATTATCTATATATGTGAATTGCGATTTTTAAATGTCTTTTTTTTTTTTTTTTTTTTAAATGTCTTCTTTTTTTCTTTTTATATTATATTAAAGTTTAATATTTTGATAATAATCATATGTGTTGGACTTTTTAAGGAATTAAATGTCTTCTTTTTTTATTATATTATATTAAAGTTTAATATTTTAAATAATTATATGTGTTGGACTTTTCAAGAATTTTTTTTTTATACTTGTTCTTAATGCATTAAAGTGTTATTATAAGGGATAATAATCATATGTGTTGGGACTTTTCAAGGAATTTATATATTGGATTTAAAAAAAAAAATTTATGCTTATTCTTAATATATTAAAGTGTATTATGAGGGTAAGACTTGGGGGTTAGGAGAAGTTAATAAATGGTAAGATTTTTATTTTTTTTTAATCAAAAAATCAAGAAATTTAGATTGAGAGATTGGAGCTCCCACAAGGCTTGGGGTTAAAAACCCCCTTTTGCTTAATATATAGTACTAGTTTATCACCTGTGCTATGCACGGGATAATTATAGATATTTATATTTGTTTTAGATTTTTTTTTAATATATAAATTATGTTTTTTAAGATTTTTTTTCTTATCACTAACCATAGTGTATGGGGGAAGTTGAAAATGGTACTGCAGTAACTATACACGAATTGTATCTATAATTATTTGTATGAGAAGATTTTAAATGCTGATCAGGGGATTTTGACCAAATCAATAAATGCTGAGTTTTTTTTTTTTAAATAAAAAATTTAAAAAATTCAGATTGGGATATTGAAGCTCCCATAAGCTTTGGGAGTTAAAAACCTCATTTTGCTTAATATATAGTATAGATATAGATAAATAGACAAATATATCTTTTTATTTTTTTTTATTTTTGTGTGGTTTCTATTCGGGTATTTTTTTTTTTCAATTTATTTAAGATGGAGTTGTGGGTATCTTTTTTTTAAAATTTAATTTATCTGTGGTTTCCATTTGTTTTTAATTATTATTATTTAGGTAAGTTATGATGTGAGTTAGATATGTGATAGAGATATGAGTTTTATTCATTTAAAGTTTATTTAGATAAACTTTAAAGATTTTTTGTTTAGTTTTTTAGTTTTTTTTGTTATGTTATAATATAATATATAAAATATAGGTACATATCTACAACTTTAATAGAAAACATTATTTGATTTTTTTGGGAAGAGAAAATGAATGCAAGTTTTAATATATTTTTTTTTGAAAATTTGTGAGAGAGATTAGGAGGGAGAGATTATGAAATATTTTTGTTATTAATAAATAATCAGTCAATAGTTTTTTTTAATCTATTTTGTAAATTAAAAATCAATAATTTTAGAAAATTGATTAATTTGTCCCATTAAGTGATTTAAAATTTTGATAGATATACATAAAAAAAAATACATAATTATATTATTAAATCATAATTCAAATTAGATGTTATATCTTTTTGAGATCTATAGCTAAATTCTTTTTCTTTTCTTTTCTTTTTTGTGTGTGTAACCATAGTGTATGGGAGAAATTGAAAAGGGTGTTGCAATAATTATGAGAGAAGTCAAAAGGGATTGTGGGTTGGGAGAAGTCAATAAATACTGAGGTTGGGTTGGAAGAAATTATGAAATAATTTTTTTATTAAATAAATAAATCAGTCAATAGCTTTTTTTAATCTATTTTGTAAATTAAAAATCAATAATTTTGGAAAATTGATTAATTTTTCCCATTAAGTGATTTAAAATTTTGATAGATATACATAAAAAAAATACATAATTATATTATTAAATCATAATTCAAATTTAGATGTTATATCTTTTTGAGATCTATAGCTAAATTTTTATCTTTTTATTTTTATTTTTGTGTGTAACCATAGTGTATGGGAGAAATTGAAAAGGGTGTTACAATAATTATGAGAGAAGTCAAAAGGGATTGTGGGTTGGGAGAAGTCAATAAATGCTGGGGTTGGGTTGGAAGAAATTATGAAATAATTTTTGTTATTAAATAAATAAATTAGTCAGTAGTTTTTTTTAATCTATTTTGTAAATTAAAAATCAATAATTTTGGAAAATTGATTAATTTTTCCCATTAAGTGATTTAAAATTTTGATGTTATATCTTTTTGAGATATTATTAAATCATAATTCAAATTTAGATGTTATATCTTTTTGAGATCTATAACTAAATTCTTATCTTTTTATTTTTTTATTTTTGTGTGTAACCATAGTGTATGAGAGAAATTGAAAAGGGTGTTACAATAATTATGAGAGAAGTCAAAAGGGATTGTGGGTTGGGAGAAGTCAATAAATGCTGAGGTTGGGTTGGAAGAAATTATGAAATAATTTTTGTTATTAAATAAATAAATCAGTCAATAGTTTTTTTTAATCTATTTTGTAAATTAAAAATCAATAATTTTGGAAAATTGATTAATTTGTCCCATTAAGTGATTTAAAATTTTGATAGATATAAAAAAAATACATGATTATATTATTAAATCATAATTCAAATTTAGATGTTATATCTTTTTGAGATCTATAGCTAAATTCTTATTTTTTTTTTTTTTGTGTGTAATTATAGTGTATGGGAGAAATTGAAAAGTGTGTTGCAATAATTATGACAGAAGTCAAAAGGGATTGTGGGGTGGGAGAAGTCAATAAATGCTGAGATTGGGTTGGGAGAAGTCAATAAATGTTGAGTTTTTTTTTTTTTTAAAATCAAAAAATTAGAAAATTAGGATTAGGAGATTGGAGCTCCCACATGCCTTGGGGTTAAAAACCCCCTTTTGCTTAATATATAGTATTAGCCTATCACCCGTGTTATGCACGGGATAATTATAGATATTTATATTTGTTTTAGATTTTTTTTAATATATAAATTATGTTTTTTAAGATTTTTTATAAAAATAATTTAACAATCTTATCACTAATCATAGTGTATGAGAGAAGTTGAAAAGGGTACTACATTAACTATACACAGATTGTATCTATAATTATTTTTATGGGGCGATTTGAAATACTGATCAGAGAATTTTGACCAAATCAATAAATGCAGGCATGTAAAAAGACATATGGATTGAAAAAAGTTAATAAATGTTGATCAGGGGATTTTGACCAAATCAATAAATGCTGAGTTTTTTTTTTTTTTTTAAATAAAAAATTTAGAAAATTCAAATTGGGATATTGAAGCTCCCACAGGCTTTGAGGGTTAAAAACCCCATTTTGCTTAATATATAGTATAGATAGATATAGATATATAGATTTAAAATTTTGATAGATATACATAAAAAAATAGAAAATTATATTACTAAATCATAATTCAAATTTAGATATATCTTTCTGAGTTCCATAAAAAAAATCAATAAAAAAAATTAATTAATACATTTAATTTAAAAATTTGATAGATATACATCAAAAAAATAGACAATTATATTACTACATCATAATTCAAATTTAGATGTTATATCTTTTTGAGTTCCATAGCTAAATTCTTTATCTTCTTTATTTTTGTGTGTAACCATAGTGTATGGAATAAATTGAAAATGGTGCTACAGTAATTATGAAAGAAGTCAAAAATGTTTGTAGGTTGGGAGAAGACAATAAATGCTGCGGGTTTTTTTTTAAATCAAAAAAATTAGAAAATTAGGATTAGGATATTGGAGGTCTCACAAATCTTGTAGATTAGAAATCTCCTTTTCCATATATAATACTAACCTATCACCTGTGCTATGCACGAGATAATTATAAATATTTATATTTGTTTTAGATTTTTTTTAATATACAAATTATTTTTTTAGATTTTTTATAAAAATAATTTAACAATCTTATCACTAACCATAGTGTATGAGAGAAGTTGAAAAGGGTGCTATAGTAACTATGTACGGGTTGTATCTATAATTATTTGTATGAAATAATTTTGACCAAAACTCTCAAAAGACATGTGGATTGGAAAAAGTTAATAAATGTTGATTAAGGAATTTTGACCAAATCAATAAATGCAGGTATGTGGAAAGGCATGCGGATTGGAAAAAGTTAATAAATGTTGAGGTTTTTTTTTTTAAAATCAAAAATTTAGAAAATTAAGATTGAGATATTGGAACTCTCACAAGACTTGGAGGTTAGAAACCCCATTTTCCTTATATATAGACTAGCCTATCACCCGTGCTATGCACGGAATAATTATAAATATTTATATTTATTTTAGATTTTTACAATAGGTATGTGAAAAGTTAAGAAAAATATGTGTATTGGAGAAGTTATAAAGATTTGAAAGAATTTCATAAGTGTTTATTTATTTTTTTTTCAAAAAACAAAACAAAAAAATTAAGAGCCATTTACACAATAATCACATGGGTCTCTTGGGGATGCAAAAAGTAATGGCGTGTAAATACTGGGGTTTGACCGAGGAGTTTGAAAGAATTTAATAAGTGTTTATTTTTTTTTTTCAAAAAACAAAACAAAAAAATTAAGAGGGAAAAAAATTAAGAGCCATTTACACAATAATCACATGGGTCTCTTGGGGATGCAAAAGTAATGGTGTGTAAATACTGGGGTTTGACCGAGGAGTTTGAAAGAATTTAATAAGTTTTATTTATTTTTTTTCAAAAAACAAAACAAAAAAATTAAGAGGAAAAAAAATTAAGAGCCATTTATCCAATAATTACATGGGTCTCTTGAGGATGCAAAAAGTAATGGCGTGTAAATACCTAGGGTTTGACTGAGGAGGTAGCCCCAAAGGCAAATATCTTTTTTATTATCACACATATACACACCACATAGTCATATAGCATCTCTCTCTCAGTTATTGCTTTATTCTAGTCAGTAATCTTTGAACCAATCACCAATTCAATTTTTTTTTTAAAATCTTGAAATTAGGATTTCATTTATTGTGTTATTCTAGTCAGTCGTGCTTCCCCACCCTCTATCTCCTCCATTTGTCAATAGTGTAATTATTATAATCTTTGAACCACTCACCAAGTCAATTTTTTTTTAAAAAAATAAAAAATCAGAAAATTAGGATTAGTATATTGGAGCTTCCACAGGCCTTGGGGGTTAAAACCCCATTTTCCTTAATATATAGTATAGACTAGCTTATCACCCGTGCTATGCACGGGATAATTATAGATATTTATATTTATTTTAGATTTTTTTTAATATATAAATTATGTCTTTTAAGATTTTTTATAAAAATAATTTAACAATCTTATCACTAACCAGAGTGTATGATAGAAGTTGAAAAGGGTACTGCAGTAACTATACACGGATTGTATCTATAATTATTTGTTTGAGGGATTTTAAATGCTGATTAGAGGATTTTGACCAAATCAATAAATGCAGGCATGTGGAAATACATGTAGATTGAAAAAAGTTAATAAATACTGATCAGAGGATTTTGACCAAATCAATAAATGTTGAGTTTTTTTTTTTAAATAAAAAATTTAGAAAATTCAGATTAGGATATTGAAGCTCCCACAGGCCTTGGGGGTTAAAAACCCCTTTAAATGTTGATCAGGGGATTTTGACCAAATCAATAAATGCAGGCATGTGGAAAGACATGTGGATTGAAAAAAGTTAATAGATGCTGATCAGGGGATTTTGACCAAATCAATAAATGCTGAGTTTTTTTTTTAAAATAAAAAATTTAGAAAATTCAAATTGGGATATTAAAGCTCCCATAATTTAACAATTTTATCACTAATCATAGTGTATGAGAGAAGTTAAAAAGGGTACTGCAATAACTATGCACGAGTTGTATCTATAATTATTTGTATGAGGGGATTTTAAATTCTGATCAAGGGATTTTGACCAAATCAATAAATGCAGGCATGTGGAAAGACATATGAATTGAAAAAAGTTAATAAATATTAATCAGGGGATTTTGACCAAATCAATAAATGCAGACATGTATAAAGACATGTGGATTGAAAAAAGTTAATAAATGTTAATCAGGGGATTTTGATCAAATCAATAAATGCTGATTTTTTTTTTTAATAAGAAATTTAGAAAATTCAGATTGGGATATTGAAACTCCCACGGGCCTTGGGGTTAAAAACCCTCTTTTGCTTAATATATAGTATAGATATAGATATATATATATATATATAGATTATAGGATGGGAGAAATAAAGTGCTATCTTATTATAATGGAAGAGATCTTATAAAAAAAACGTGTAGACATGAATGCCCTTCTATTTTATTGTGTTTACAGCTATCTATATATATGAATTGTGATTTTTAAATATTTTTTTTAAATGTCTTCTTTTTTTCCTTTTTTATATTATATTAAAGTTTAATATTTTGATAATAATCATATGTGTTGGATTTTTTAAGGAATTAAATGTCTTTTTTTAATTATATTATATTAAAGTTTAATATTTTGATAATAATCATATGTGTTGGACTTTTTAATTTTTTTTTTTTTTATGGTTGTCCTTAATGAATTAAAGTGTTATTATAAGGGATAATAATCATATGTGTTGGGACTTTTCAAGGAATTCATATGTGTTGGATTTTAAAGAATTTTTTTTATACTTGTTCTTAATGCATTAAAGTGTTATTATGAGAGTAAGACTTGGGAGTTGGGAAAAGTTAATAAATGCTAAGATTTTTTTTTTAAATCAAAAAATCAAGAAATTTAGATTGGAAGATTGGAACTCTCACAAAGCTTGGGGTTAAAAACCCATTTTACTTAATATATAGTATATATATATATTATAATATAGATTATAGGATGAGAGAAATAAAGTGCTATCTTATTATAATGGAGGAGATCTTATAAAAAAACGTGTAGACATGAATGTCCTCCTATCTTATTGTGTTTACAACTATCTATATATATGAATTGTGATTTTTAAATGTTTTTTTTTAAATGTCTTCTTTTTTTTTCCTTTTTTATATTATATTAAAGTTTAATATTTTGATAATAATCATATGTGTTGAATTTTTTAAGGAATTAAATGTCTTTTTTTTTATTATATTATATTAAAGTTTAATATTTTGATAATAATCATATGTGTTAGACTTTTCAAAATTTTTTTTATGCTTGTCCTTAATGCATTAAAGTGTTATTATGAGGGATAATAATCATATGTGTTGGGACTTTTCAAAGAATTCATATGTGTTGGATTTCAAATAATTTTTTTTATACTTGTTCTTAATGCATTAAAGTGTTATTATGAGGGTAAGACTTGGGAGTTGGGAAAAATTAATAAATGCTAAGATTTTTTTTTTTTAAATCAAAAAATCAGAAAATTTAGATTGGGAGATTGGAGCTCTCACAAGGCTTGGGGTTAAAAACCCATTTTGCTTAATATATAGTACTAGCCT
The DNA here is from genome assembly GCA_030407325.1 of Camellia japonica. Taxonomy (NCBI): domain Eukaryota; kingdom Viridiplantae; phylum Streptophyta; class Magnoliopsida; order Ericales; family Theaceae; genus Camellia; species Camellia japonica. The sequence continues at coordinate 78,018,820 of JAPPVO010000019.1, read as the reverse complement.
ATTACCCGTGCTATGCACGAGATAATTATAGATATTTATATTTGTTTTTAATTTTTTTTTAATATATAAATTATGTTTTTTAAGATTTTTTATAAAAATTATTTAACAATCTTATTACTAACTATAGTGTACAGGAGAAATTAAAAAAGCTACTGCAGTAACTATGTACGGGCTGTATTTATAATTACGGCAGTGATTGGTAGCTCGAGAGTTGAGGCTCGAGATTTGGCTCGAGGGTCAAAACGACGTCGTTTTGACTCTCTTTTTTTTTTTTTTTCTTTTCTTTTTCTCGTTGACCCTCCTTCTCTATATATTTTTTTTGACA